>QUSF01000024.1:836974-1041957 GCA_003676055.1 Chloebia gouldiae
GGCGGGAGGCCGGCGGGCGGGCCGGGCCCGCGCGGGGAGCGCCGGGCGGCGCCTTCCGCCCGCGCGCCCTCTCACCCGGCGGCGGTCGCGGCACAACGCGGAAGCGATGGCGGCCGCGGCCGGGGAGGCGGCGGGAGGCGGCGGCGGCTCCCCGTCCTCCGCCCGGCGGCGGCTGCGCATCATCTCCGGGCACCTGCGCGGCTCGCCGCGGGCCCCGGGGCGGGGAGCGCTCTCCCCGAGCCCCTGCGAGGCGCAGGGCGGCTCCGGCGGGCCGGCCTCCGGCTCCATCCCGAAGAAGCGGTGGGTGCGGGCGGGGCCGGGCCGGGCGCTGTCCCGGCGCGCGGGGCCGTGGGTGCGGGCCGGGCCGCGCTCCGCTCCCGGCGGGGCCGGGGAGGCCCGCGGGGCTCTGCGGGAGGAGCGGCGGGCAGGAGGGCCAGGCAGGTGCCACTCGCGGGTGATGTCAATGGCTGAAGCCATTCGCCGCTGCGGGGCGGAAAGCGAAAGGAGGTGGTCTTCAGCCTCTTTCCTGTTTCTGTAGTAAGTGGGACTGTGTTAAAATGGGAAGTCGTTCATGGTCATCTGATACGCGTCTGTAGATGTGATGGAGAAGTTTCGTTTTTGTAAAATACTTCGAGGCTGTTCTAATGAGGAATGCAGCACGTGTGAAGAGCAAGGTCTGTGTCTGGTCTCTTGGTCCTCCGCTGTTCACGGAAACCTCCAGCTGATGTGAATACTGGCAGTGTGCTCACGCATTAGGTTCTAACAAAAGTTTCTTAGAAATGAATGATTTTAGAGCTATGAAATACTTTTTCTGTTTCTTGCTGTCTGTAGTAGTGAGTCAGGTCACATGGCACCAAGGGAAGACAGTCAAATTCTCTAGTTCGAAGTTATTTCACTGGCTCTTGGATTTGTTTTTCTGCTAGATTTTTTTAAAATACTATGATTATAATACCATTATGTAATTCCTTGTAACTTGTTATTGTGAGGCCTCCTTTCAGCTGGAGTGGACTTGTATTAGTTTTGTGACTTTCTTTACTTCCCCCCCTTTCTCAGATGTGGATTTTTTATATGTGTATTGGCTTGTTATCTTATAAGAGCATTTTAAGGCTTAGGATGTAGACAACATCCTGTTCTCTCTCGAACAGGAACTCATTCGTTAGTGCATGGGGGTAGTCCAGGGGCAAACTGGGCAAGCAGTGAATAGAAGAACTGTTCCTTGTTTGAGGAGAATCCATTCAGCCCATGCTTTGCTCTCAACCTTTTCAAAAAGAGAGCAAGGAACAGCTTGGATTCTCCTAATAGGCAATTTGTGGTCTACAGTCACAAGCTGAACTTGCCTGCTTTGGGAGGACTGGGATATCATGCACATATGGTCAGATGTGAGCAGCTCTGAAAGCTTTTCATTCTCATTGAGGGGAACTTGATGCTTGTGCTGCTCATTGGGACAGATGCATTGTTCTGAAGTTGCTGCCTTCCATATTGAGTTTTTGTTTGGTTTGAATCTAGGAAGAAATCACTGTTTATGGAAAAATACTAGCTTAGCTGTTTTTCAGGGATTTATTTTAAATGGATTGCTGTATAATTTCTGCAGCCAGTTATTGCATATGTGAAGAGCAGGAGAAACAAACTTTTGATTCCTGTGACCTGAAAGATAGCTACTTTCTCTGTGGAAATACAGGCTTGGGGAACTTAACATTTGTACTTCTACAAGTTACTGATATTGCTCTCCCCTATTAGAATTTTCTATAGAATCATAATGGGTTAGTATTTTTACCCTAAATAACTTGATCTGGACTCAGAATGAAAATTTGCTGTGGGGGTGTAAGGGAAAACTTAACTTGTTTTTTGCTACAGGTATAACTTTCTTGCTGTACTTAGAGCGCTGCCTTTTCGTATGTGTAGAAACAAGAAAAATGTAAAGGGATCTTTGTCTCTGTCTCAAGTTTCTGTCTGAACATCTGAGGTATGGTTGAAACACACCTAAGATGCTGCATGTGGAAATTCTGATACTTCACTATAGCTAGGATATGTGGATCTTGGTTGAGCTCATGTTTGAGGATAACACCCAGGTTTTGGAGTGATAGAGGAGAGAGTTATGTTGCCTGCACTGATTTGGAGCGGGAAATGATGAATGCCTGAGTCTTGTTCTAGTGACTCCCAGCTCATCTGGAGCTGATTTTTATTTGTGAGGTTAAGAAGTTTGCTGGAAAAATCTAGTAAAAATAACTGACCTAGAGACAGTGCATGCCTTTTTTTTGGTAATATTAGGACAATTCAAAGCTGGATGATGTTTTCTTGTTTGTTGAATGCTGATTCAGCTCTTCTGTCTCTTTTGAACTGTTACTTTAATTTTTCCTATCAGAGCTGTAGCCAAAAGTACCTTAAGCAAAGCTTTTGTTCTTTACACCTGTTGCATCTTTCCTGTAGTGTTTGAAATAGTAGCAAAGCTATAGACACTACTTTAGCAGATTCAGGTCCACTCTCATGTTGCATTTCTTCTGCAAGTAAATTACTTTCTTTGATGGAAAAAAAAACCCTTTGTAGTACTTTAGGTCTGTGATGACAGAATTTTTTTCCAGCTGCTTTTCTAATAGTCAGTAGACAGTGGCCTCTAGAAGCATTGCTTTCTTGTTGATAGTTCAATGACCAAACTGTTAAAGATCTTATCCAGACATTATTTCTCACCAGCAAGGGGAGGATGGAGAGCACATGGTATTAACTGAGTCTGTGGGTTTCATCTAATTCTTCTTGTTTCCAAATAAAAATGCCTTGGAAGACTGAGCAATGCATATTGATGTGTTTAAGGATTGTAATACACTTTCTACTTTTTCAATTTTAGTTACTGAGATGGGAAAATTCCTCAAAAGACAAGCAGCTATCTATTTGTCGGAGTATATCCTCTTGAGGGAGATCTTAGGCACTGTGAGAAGAGAGAGATGCTATTTCTCAGTGGCATTCCTGGCTTAAATGTAATATTTTAATTGAGTGTTGCTGTGAAAGCTGGAATCATAGTTACACAATGTGTGTTGAAGCCTGAAGAAGATTATACGCATGCTGAAAAAGTTGGTAAAACAATTGAGCTGGAAAAAAACTCTTCCTTGAAATTACTTTTCCTGTCCTTTTACATTCTGCTGTTGACTTTTGTTGACTGGTAAGCTCACTTTGCTGGTGAGACTTGAATTAAAAATTTACTTAATCTTTGAATAACTGTGTATACGTGAAGTGTTCAACTTGAACTGCTTTGGAAGCAGTCAGGTGCTACAGCTTCCTAGAACAGAGTTGTACCAGAGTAACTGCTGGGTGTGCTCAAAAGTAAGAGTGCCTCAGAGATGGAGCATGTACTGATACTGATCTCAAGAAAACTTGTATAACTTATGCAAATCAAACTTTCTACGATTTGGTCTTTGTTAAAAGGGATAATTGATTTAGTTTAACTAAATGTTGACTCAGTAGCTTGTAGGCTTAAAATTTATTCGGTTCTGGAGCAACAAAAAGCCAGACAGCATATCCTGATTATCCTATCTCTGTGGAGAAGCTGCTTTCCTAGGGACGAAGAGAGGCTTGTGAGTGTCTTTTAATTATTGTGGGCATACTGTTACACAGGGTAAACTAAGGGATGAGTGTGTAGTGAGCTGACTGCTGTGTGTCAAGTTCACAGGCAGGTTGTTCAGGGTAATGTGTTCCCCTCTTCATACAGACACTTGAAATTCTTGCTGCTAACGATTGTGGTGTTACTATACAGCAACATCAGTTAACTCCTAAAGAATTGATACCATTTGAATATAACAGTGTCTTCAGAGGGGCTTTGTACCTTACCCCCAATACTCAGAGGAATCTTTGCAATAAGGACTTCATCCTTTAGAGAACAGTGGTTAAGCAACATGTGTTGCTAAGCTGTATCTTGGTGTAGCTGACTTCTGAGTTAAAGATGATGAAAAAGGATGAAGAAGGAAAGGGCTGGTGCTACTTTACCACTCTTAAGAAATCAGAAGAATAAGAACCTGTTGCATTGAGGAAGGTGTGGCAGTTCACAGAAGGTTCTGTGATTGCATCAAAGCAATTAATTATTAGTCAAAGTTAATACTTGAGGAACAGATAAAGAAGATTCACTCATGGAAACAATAACATGAAAAAATATGTCATAATCTGATGGTAAAAGTGACTTCATATGTTACAGCAATTCCTGTTCTAACACATAGCTCCAAATAGTTGCATGTCAGGAAGATGAAATGTATGAAATCTATAGGAATTTAAGTAACACAATATATTCATTGCCGAAATTTTATTAGAAAAATAACTTGGATGAAAGTGTGTTTAATGTGTGAAGCTCAATATAGGTTATGATATGAAAGCAAGTAGCAGTTTGCAGCAAAAACTGAAAGACTTTTGTAGATCAGCTGTTTGATGATATCTACTGAGGTCTGAACCGTTATGTACAAGAAAATGAATGTGTACATAGCTGTTTAATTAAACTTGATGTGTTTATTTAAACTGAATAGAATTAGAATAATCTGATAATGTAATAGACTAAAGTAATTACTTGGACTAGAAGCTACTTTGAGGTTAAGCAAAGTAAGGAGATCAGTAGTGTAGCAGACTGCTCTCAACTAGACTTTCCTGAAGTGTACCTCTGTGTACTTACTGTACCTCTGTAGAAAATAAATTACATGGAGTATTAAAAATCAGTTGCAGGCTGAATGTGATGGACAAGCATAATACCTCTGTAGTGTTGTTATATCCAAAACTGGGCTATTTTGTGCAACACCATTGGGGTTGATGGTGTAGGCCAGAAATCTTAAGCCGTGATGTATGTGCTACAAAGTATGCTAAAAGATTCTCTATGGGATGGGTAAAAAGGTGTCCAGGAACTGAACTTACTTGTGCAGAAAAATGGCAGATAGTTGATTCCTTCATTAAGTTATTTCTTTTAAGACAACAAAGCAGAATTCCTGGTTTTGCAAGCTTTCAGGAAATACTTCTCAAAGGACTGATCTCTTTATGCTGTTTCATTTACTGCCTGGAAATAGCCATGTGTGTGCAGTCTCTTCAAAGATAAAAGTGAAACTGGTGTCAGCTGAAGTAGTAGGTGGAATAGAGAGAGCTTCTAGTAAAGTATTCTGTTGCATAAGAATCATCATTTGGCCAAGTGTTTACTGAGAAGAACGATTATAATATCTTGGCTTTCCATGATCTTTAATTGACCCTAATTGACTTGATTTATTATGGAAGAACACTGAGAGACACACTAATTTCCTTATTCCTTGGGGCTTTGTTTATTACAGTGTGGTGAAATGAAGAGTAATGAAATAGTCAAGGCTAGGAATGTGTGTAAGGAAAGTGAACACTTGTTTTATCAGAATAGTTTAAAGAAAAGCGCTCTGCTTCTGGGTACCTAAACCCTTGATGTCTTATGCCTAAAATCTGGTTGTCTGCATTTGCTGCTTACTTAGGTTTAAACTGCAGTTATGAACCCAGGTTTGTGGTGTTGTATGAGGTATTCAAACAGAATAGCAACTGAATCAGTGTATGTTCAGCTGCAGGGGCTTAGCTGAAAGTGTGGACTACAGAACCCATACTCTAAAGTTAAAAATATTCAGCATCTTATCACTTAGGATTACAATAAATAGCTTTGACTGATTTTTATAGATATATTTCATGGAATCAGTTTGAAAGGCAGCAGTAAATACACAAACTTAGAATGTGTCTAAGGTTGTAAAACAGGTGTTACATGACTTCAGACTTGAGAACAATTATATTGGGTTTGCTGCAGGGAAGGTCTTCCAAGAGGAAAAAAATCATAAGAATAACAAACATAGCAGATACTCTTTGCCTGCAGCATGGCATTCCTTTCCAGATAAATGATGCTTTCACAAAGCAGTTCTTGAAACAATTCCTTGGGCTGCATGTTCTTTGTTTATTTCAGGCACCTGATGCTAATTTACTGCTGTCTTCAGAAGCACTCTGTAGTATTGCTTGGTTGAGAAGTGTGACTGTATAATCTGAACAGAGGCACTGCTCCATGGGAGAGAGAGAGCGATCTTCTGGTACCACCTGTGGAAAGGGTTCTGAATTTCCAGCTGGGGGGCTGGATTGGTAATCCAAAGTCCAACTGGGGTAGGCTCTCAGGAATTGTTCCTTGGGTAATGTCTTCTTGTAACACCTTACCACACTGCACCTACACACTGAGTTAGGCAAGAACTCTACAACTTGCAAGACTGTGTTACATTAGGCAAAAAGTGGTGCTTAAGCCCATGTGGTAGTCCTTAAAATTGCCACTTTGAACTGATTTCTAGAAATCTGCTGGCTCTTCCATTGTGCAACAGAAGTGCCTGCAAATATTTTATGTGTATGTGATTTTAATGCTGAGTGTCCACTGGTGATTGAATTAACAATGTCAGTGGTTGTTGTGAGGAAACTGATGGGAACATCTGGGCTTTGCTCCACCTGGGTCACATTTCTCCAGTTGGATTGAACTGCACATTCATCTTACTTCTCCAAAGAAACCTTGGCTGGCTATGGGAGACTCTGTGCTTATCTTTCAGCTTCCTGTGGGAGAGATGAGAACTTTTTCATCCAGTCACTGTGCCAATCACTAAAACCTAAGATCTGAACAGTGCTGGCAGGTACAGTTTGTTGGAATAGTGTAGTCCCAAGGCCTCTGCCTGCCCAGGTGAGTGACAGGATTCTTCAGGAGCACTACTTCAGCTGGCGGGCCAGGGGCCACCCTCCTGCCCCTGACTGTAAAAATCCTTATCCAGTGAGTCAAACTAGTATTTTAGTGTTGGGCATTGTAATGAAAGTGGAATATCTAAATTCACTTAAACTAGTCACACTGTGTTAATCTATTGTCACTGCTTCCATGGTGACTTGTTTTCTTTCAGGCAATATAATTTCATGTGCATATATACAAACATACAGGTTAAAAATCTCAAGCAAGGTTTGATTTGTACTACTTTGTATATTTCAGTAGTGAATTTCAATCATTTAAGTTAGAAGGCAAGAAAGTACTGGTCGGTTGCTACTATTTCGTACTAAAGCATTTCATATTTCGCACATTAACTGTCTCAAAAATGAGATAGTTAATGAGCTTGATATTTTGTTGAAGTTAATGTACTGAATAGGAAAGGTGTTGTCTTGCCCAACAGTAACATTTAGTTTAAAGTGAGAATAATGTCAGATGTTGGTGAGAGTCTTGGCCATATATATAATTCTTGGAACGGAGTCTGAGAAGAAAACCAGGAGGGTGTGCAAATTATATCTTGCTATGCATACAACATGTGTGTGTAGCATTCTCATTCTAAAAACAACCCTTCCTGTCTCCAAATAGAAACGTCAGACTTGCTGAGTATAGTTTTGAATATTAAAATTGGGTGCTTAAGTTTCTTGTTCTGGTGTTTACTTGCCACAAGATATAGTACTGCCCATTGTGTGTGGTGGTGTGAAATCCTGTGCCATTGTGTTACAAGGTAGCCAAGATATTTGGGTCAACTATTCTTCTATAAACTTGCAAACTGTTGTTTTAGATTTTAATTTAATCATTATCATCACACCAATGATGGGAGTTACGTTGTCTGACATAATTATGTGTACTTAATTTTACTCAGAAATAGTTCAAGCAGAAAATAAACTCTTAGGAGTTAAAACTCTTAAACTCTGTTCTGTATTTTAGCACCTGATCAAAATGCCAGGTGGTTTAACAGAAACCTAGGAAATTAGGCCTTTAGAACAGCCAAGCAGATGGGAATGTGGTTAGTGTACCAGAAAAAACCTCATATCTGAGTCTGTCTTTGTGTCCTTAATCAATAATACCTCCCCATGATTTTGTGGGAAGTATCTGTCTGTTCTGATATCAGGACTAATGATAGTTTCAAACCTGGCCATTATCAGTTTATCTCATGTCACCAGTTTCTTTAGGGCCTGGCCTTTTGTGTCTTGCTCTGATTGTTTCCTGATTTGCAGGTAGTTCAGCCTGTTTCATGCATCATTGTTCGCATATTTATTTTGGCACTGCCTTGTAAGACGACTTCCCTCTCTAAATTTGAGGGAAAGTTTGAGCCTTCCTCAATTTTGCTTAGTAATCTGAAGTCTGTTCTGACTTTACAGGATTCAACAAACTACAGAGGTCTGGTATAGAGAAATACTGTATTTAGTCAGCAGAGGGAGAAATCTTCCCTTGAGGAGGACTGTAGTATTGAGATTTGAATACAACATTTAGTTAAAAAAAGTCTCTTGAGCTGGCCAATTCTATGTCACCTTCTTCTCAGCTGGGAGCAGCTCCACTGTGTATGACTTAGATTCTTTGTGGAACTTCATATGAATATATGCAGCATTTATAAATATACATACATAGAAATAAGGGTAAAAATGGGCAAGTCTGCACAACATGCTTTAAAAAACATTTTTGATAATCTGTCACAGCAGCACAATAGCACAAGGCATTCCCATGCTATGGAACATGAATGGATCCTTGTCCTTTCTTGTGTGAGCCCTACATGTGTAAAGATCAGAGAGAGCAGGCAACAGAAGAGGCTTCTGTATTTGGACAGCTCTGCTTAGCTTAATTTTGGCTGAAATTTTAGAATTGATTCTTCAGTATGGAAGAACAATATAGACTGACTATTTCACAAAACAGAGTCATTTCAGTGCTCAGTAACTGATAAACTTTGCTTTAAGTGCCAGATTTGTCAAGGGCTGGTTGAATCTCTGAATCAAACAATTGTAATGAAATACATGGCTTTTTTTTTTCCATTTGATTAATTAAAATCTTGCATACAGGCAGTTTGAAGAAAATAGATTTTGCTTGAGCCAAGTCTATTGAATTGCACTGATAGTATGTCAGCAGGCCGTGTTAATAATACCTTTATAATGAAAACCTTTGGTAATCAATCATCACATGGTTATCTTACATGTAATGCTGGACCTGAAAGTGATTGAGGCAGTGCTTTCTCTGAATCACAAGGTCTTTTTGAAATAGTCACTCCTGATCATCTTACTCTTAGGCAATCAGAGTAAGAGCTACATTTACTGTATGTAGAGCAGGGGTGTAAATGATCTTCTGACAGACTTATTTGAGATATGTTTCTTTTAATTAAAATTCAGTTTCCATGTTAGTAATTTCATTTGTTATGTAAATAAATGGCAAACTTTTAAAGCAAAGCTTGATTAATGTGTAACTACTATTAGTGTATTTCTTAAGTCTTAAATACAGTTACACTGATATAGTTCTGATGACTTTATCATAGTTAAGAAATCGCCTAATATGGTTGTGCTTAAGATTTTCCACATTTCTGATTGTATTTTGGCAGTTGTTAGTTTGGTTTTTGTATATTTATAGTTTTATGCTATCACATTCTGGTTGTAGTTGATAGGTTATTCTTGCACTTCTTGAGATTTTGTTGTTTATGGCTTTCAGTCCAAATATGTCTCAAAGTTCCTCATCAACTGAATCTTAAGAATGCTGTGGGATTGCAGTAGTGATGATGAGCAACTGAAGTCATTACTCTCTGTCAAGCAAATAAATTTAAATACTAAATGTCTTTTTTATTCTGAAAATATTTAGATCTTACCTATTTGTATGTTGATGTTTATGTATAGAGTGAAAACCAACCATCTTTCAATCTATCCTTGCCAGCTGGAAAATATCACCAATGATTTGCTCCTTTCTCTCTACATAGAAGAAAAACAGACAAATCCCTTCAGTCCCAACAACCCCATGTACTGCTACAGGCTGGGGGCAGAGTGGCTGGAAAGTGGCCCAGTGGAAAAGGGGGGTCAGCAGTCCACGGGAGCGAGCCAGGGTGTGCCCAGGTGTGGATCAGCAGTGGTGTGGCCAGCAGAGCTGGGGCTGGGATCATCCCCCTGTTCTCAGCACTGCTGAGGCCCTGCCTCAAATCCTGGGCCCCTCACAACAGCAAAGACATTGAGGGGCTGGAGTGTATCCAGAGAAGGGCAGTGGAGCACAGATCTGAAAAGGAGTGGCTGAGGGAGCTGGGGGTGTTTGGCCTGGAGAAAAGGAGGCTCAGGGGTGACCTTGTCACTCTTTACAACTCCCTATTGGGAGGTTGTAGCCAGGTGGGAGTTGGTCTCTTCTCCTAGGTAACAGGAGACACACGATCGGAGGACATGGCCTCAAGCTGCACCTGGAGAGGTTTAGGTTGGACATCAGGGAGAATTCCTTTTCTGAAAGGGCTGTCAGACATTGAAACAGGCTGCCCAGGGAGGTGGTGGAGTCACCATCCCTGAAAGTATTCAGGAAATGACTGGATGAGGCACTTAGTGCTGTGGTTTAGTTGGCATGGTGGTTGGTGAAAGGTTGGACATAATTATCTTAAAGGTCTTTCCCAACCTTAACGATTCTGTGATTCAATACAGTGTGCAATGACTTAAGCTGGTGGTTGTTTTTATAGAGCATCTGGTCTTTCAAGTCATAGGATGCAATCTGAAGAAGTAATGGTTGTGGTTTCAGAATTTCTTTTGGCTCTAAGCTATTTGCTTTTGATATGTACTTCATTTCTTGAATTGCTGTCTGGTAAGACTTTTTTCCAAAACCATGTAACAGAAAAGCATTTTGGATCTGCAGTATGCTAATATTGTCACTCACATATTTTTCTCCCTTTAAGGCAAGAACTTTTGAAATGGAATGGATGGGGATATAATGACTCCAAATTCATCTTCAATAAGAAGGGTCAGGCAGAATTCACAGGAAAAAGGTAAGTTGAAAATTTATGTAAATTAAGCATCTTATTTAGTGGTTTGTTTGAAAAGAGTTTTAAAAGCTGCACAGTACAGATAATTCAAAGAAGGCAAAGAAGTTTCTTCATTCCACAGAATAGGTTATTCTACATTTAAGAGGTTTATGGGAGTCTGATACATTAAAATAGACTGTGTGGCTCATCAAAATGTTTATTTAAAAATGTTATAAAGACAAATTAATGTGAGTTTTCTCTGTAACTTGATATAATCTATGGGTTAATGAAATCACACTGAGAATCTGCGCTGTTCTGAAGCTTTAGATAACACACAGCACGACAGTGCAGTTTTGAGAATCTCTTGAGCATCAGTTAGTTGCTTTATTATATTTCCACTTTGTTTTGGGTTTCTTAACCACTGTGCATGGAGCTAATTCATCCTCTGAACTTAAAAATAAAAACTGCTCTTCAATTGTATGTTGTGTAGTGGCACCACTTGTGATTTATTACCATCTAACCCTTTATGGAGCAAGCTGGTTTTTCTGAGAAATACATTTTTTGAGAAACTACATTAAAAGGAAGTCTATTTGGGATCTCTCAGTTTTTTTCCAGTGGAATTTAAACCTATCTCCATCTTACTGGTTTGGGTTTTTTTTTTCTTCCTGAGTGGAAAGCAACCTTGCAGTCTCTTCCCTATTTTAAAAATACATTTTCCATAAGTGTTAAAATAACGGAGAAGAAAAATAAAATTCTATCTTTCCTAAAAATCCCTTCATAGTCTTTGAGTCTGTAAACTTGCATCAATTAGTTGAGTCAAAGTTGCAAGAACCTAATTGGGATCTTGAGCACTTCAGTTGTTAATTTTTTGATTTTCAGACCAAATTAAAATACAAAGCCTTCTATAAGCCAGTTCACTGTATAATATTAGGGAGATGCTGCACAGAAAATTAAAGCACACTGAACAAGAAAAAAGATAAAGGTCAGGACTCATGGTTTTTTGAGGAGGAAGCATCAATGCTGCTTGGCTGCTGTGTGACTGATATGTACCAGTGGCTGTTCTAGAATGGTGGAGTTTTTTTCCCCCATTCACACTGTCTCTAACTGAGACATAACATTAGAAATACCTTGTTGGGCCACACCAGTATAGTTTCTATGGAACAGTTTGCCACAGTGGCCAAAGGAGAGTTTTTGAAGTGAAAACAGGAAAATAAGCATCTGCATGGGTGGTGTAGATACCTCATCCTTTCAGTGCCCACAAACAGGTCTGTTGTCCCCAAGTTTGTCAAATAACTTCCAATCTGCTCATACTGACTGCCTGTGCAGCATCCAGTGGCAGCAAGTTCAAGGTTCTGGTTGTATAAAGTACCTGTGTTTTGAAAAAGTATCCCTTACTGTTTTACAGGACTAGGTTGGATGATAATTCTTCAGCCTATCTACTGTGTTACTGATTTATAAGACTCAGTTTTATCCTTTCTTGCATTTTCTCTCCATGCTTGTGGTTGTCTTGGGCCCTTCAGTCTCTGCTTGTAAGGCCATTTGGTCTTTACAGTTGTTCTCTGCGCCCTTTCCAGCTCCACTGGAGCTTTCTGGAGACAGGGACCAAAACTGGGTGCAGCACTCAAGGTGTGGATACAGCAGTGTTCTACAGAGCAGCAGAAGGAGATAAACTGTCTTTTTTCCTACCCCTGCCCAGATGATGCATAGCTTTGTGGGCTGCTGTTGTATGTGGTCAGTGAAGATGCCTTGGTACTGACTACCAATGGGATTCTGCAAAATATGCAATGTTTTTCTTTCATCTGTTGCAATTACCTTAACTTCCATGTTTTTTTGTCTGCTTAGTTGTTTTTAAGGTCCTGAGTTCCTATCAGTGTGATAAATAAACCCTGCCCTTTGCTTCTTAACTTAAACTTATCCTTCAGCCTGTAGAAGAACCTTTTCTTCAGTACTGTAGAGTGTATTTTCTTAAATAACTTTTGGGATGAACACCTGTGGAAATATAAAGGAATGTGGGATTTCATTGTATCCTTTCTATTCACTTTCTGTTTTTACACCCTGATAAAACTCCAAGGATTAGTGAAACAGGATTCCCCTTCATGAAAGTTGTGTTGACTTTCCCTACAGACCATGTGTCAAATATCTTTTTTATTATAGATGCTGCCATCTCCACAGGGATAGATGGTGCTTGTAGTCTGTGCAAGTGAAGCTGTTTTTTGAGTGTGTCTGTGGCAGGTGTTTTTTGGGAGGCTTCTTGCACCATCAATGTGTGCATACAAAGCTTGCTTCCTGATCAGTCATGCATCATCTAACTTCTTCTATGCTGTGACTTCTGTCTGTGTCTTGACTTAAAAGTTTTGGGGTTTCTGCTAGCTTTAGTTGTCCTTTGAGTAAGTGTTTAAGGTTACCCTTGCAATCCAGCTATGATAGTTTGGCAATACTAAAGAAGTAGGTCTGGAGAAGAAATGGCAATACTAAGAAGTAGGTCTGGAGAAGAAAACACACCAAGCTGACCTGGGTCTCAGCCTTCATTGCAAACTCTTGATGCAAATGCACTAAACTTTTGTTGCTTATTGTACTTTCCTCTTCAAAGAATTCACTTAATTTTTGTATGGGTTTGATGAAGCAATAACAGCTGTCATTGGAAGAACAACTGAATACTCTCTTCCATGCTGAAGAGTCTAGCTTGAGTTAAGGTTGTAGCCTTTTAGTTCTAGGATTAGAGCAGGGGGTTTGTCAGTAGAAGAGCTGGGGGAGTAGTTGAGATGAGGAAACAAAAAGAATTTATCTTTTTGTGTAACAGGTCACCCATTTGTAGAATTGGTTGCACCAGCTGTGAAGGACAGGGTCATAACTGCATTTAGAGTGACCGAATGATCTTAAAGGGAAGACCCAGTTAGGTCTAATGCAATAACCCAAGTGACGACTATGGTAGGGATTCTCAGCTGCTGAAAGCTCTTAATATCAAAGGAAGAGCTTATTTCTCCTCTTTTCTGGGAATACTTTTGCACACATAAGCATGCTGAAGTTGTGTATATGCATACAATTGGTAGCAGTAGTTTCTAGCTGTTTCCAGTGTGTCCCCAGCCTTCTGTGTTTTCACATGTGGTGCACATGGTCGAAACCAGCTCCCGTCCCTTGTCTGTAAGTCTGCATTTGTCACATGGCTAAGCTCTTGCCAAAGAGTCTGTGCTGGCAATAATTTTTCAGTGCTTGATGGATTCTGATGCATTTTGATGATGAAAGGGGAACCTCTAATACTGTTTCTGTTTTCTTGAAAGTGTAAGGTGTATGCAATGGGTTTTTGTATCAGAGACTGCTGTTTCCATTGCAGTGTGTCCTCTGTCTGTAAACAACATGGGTGCTGCTTTCTGCACTACTGCAAGAGAGAGACCTTTCTCAAGAGTGTGGGGTGGGATAACTGAAAAGCCTTATGCCCAAAGCAAAGTGATACCATTCTGACAAATGATTTGATTCTGTGTGAAGTAAAGAACACCTGAATAAAATGAAATACACAGTTGCATGAAAACTGAATGTGCACAAGCCTTGCAGGCTTGTAGGTAAAGAGTTTGATTTAAACTTCTGTTTGTGCATACATAGAATTGAAAGAAGTGTATCTGACATACATTCTTTTAATTTAAAATGACCCTATGTAATATTGACTTTTCAGGTACAGATTAGGTGGTATGGTATTACCAACTTTTAAGGAATGGATAGAAAAAACCTTTGGAGCAAGTCTGGAGCACAAAACTACCTCTAGAGTAAGTAAATAGCTGAACCAGTTCCTTTGAACATTAGTCTTGGTGATAATCAAGACCACACTGTTAAAGATGATTCAGCTGTCACATATAATTGATTTAAACATAGTGTATTAATACTTCAAAGTTTTTGGGGAAAAAAGTGGTGTAGAACTATGTGAAACCTTATGTCATAGCATGACTTGTGGTTTCAGGATAACTGAAAAGTAGTACATTTATTGAAATGAAAGTTTCCAGCACAGGGAGTTTTTTGTCCTACCTGACATTTCAAGCTGTAGAAAGTGTTAGCCCAGAGGGAATTGTTTATACAACATCAATGTTATTCATGATAACAGAGATAGAAAATATGGGGAAGTTAAACTGTGATGTGGTTTTGGTGTACTGAAAGATGTCAAAGTTCTTACTTGACAGTAATTTTTATTTACATGTCTGGGTGCTGAAAACTGACTACCAGAATACTCAAGATTTAACTGAATGTTTTCAGAAAAATAATACATTGGGAATGTTTTGGGAGTCATACATACTCTACTTCTTAGAAAGAGTAACTTAAGTTAGTCAGGAGACCTGGCTCCCTAATTAGGTTCCTGACTAGATAGCTGCTAAAGCAGTTTCGGAAGCAGTGCTTGTACTGTGATTGTAGCAACCCAGCTCTGGGTAATGGTTGTACCCATCTCTTGGGCGAGTTCAAGATTGCATTTTCTTTGAAGCAAGTAATCTCATAGGGCCTGAAAACTTAAATGTTTCTTCAGTCTTCTATTCATCCATACATTCTTTCATGTGCTGTGGATTACAGGATCTCCATCTACCAATATGTTATGAAGAATTCATCTGGATGTGTTTTTGTTGACCAGGGTTGGTCTTAACTGACAGCCGCTTTAACTTGCTGTGAACAGAGGTCTTGAGAGCTGTTGTTCCCTTTTTACATGCAGAGAAAGGATAGAGCAAAGCGGAATTGAAGGACAAGTACAGATTTTTTTAACAATACCCTGATTCCACAGTACATCTTTCAGACCAGCTCGCCAGGATATCTGCCAGCAGTGTTGAGTGCTTTTCTGTTGTGTTGTGCCCCTGTGGTTTTAATGGTCTTGTAACATGAAGCAGGCTGACTACTTTGGCATGGGATAGGACTCTTTGGAGTCCCCAATATATAGCTGGTCTTCTCATAGCTAGTCTCAGATACTGCTGCAGGTCCCTCATTTTCATGGCTGTCGTAACTCCAAGGTGTATTTCAGGTTGTCATGCTATGCTGGGTTTTCAACTTCTGCTATCACCTAAGCATGAAGAAACTCGGATATAGGAACAGCAGGAGGGAAGTGATGTCTTGGTTCATTTGTCATTCTGTACCATCTCTTCCTGCCTCTGTCATGTGAGATTGGAGGGTTCCCTGTTGCATGTGACTTTTGTGTTTTAATTAACAACAGTAAATGTACCTGCTTCTGTGATCTTCAAGATCTGTTGATGCTCTTTATTTTTTCAGACCAGACTTAATGTAGAGAGCAATTTAGACCTAGTTCATATAGGTTTCCTGACTAGCTTTTCAGGGTGCAAATTTTAAGATATTTCAGTCCTATGAAAATAAATAAAGGTATTTTTTGTTTGTCACTGTGCATAAGATTTTTATAGGTAAATATTAACTTTCTAATATTGAAGATGTAAACTAAAAGTATAAAAAACTTGTGGAAGAGTTATAAAAATGAAGATGCTTAAAACCATCTGCAAAAGAATTGCTATAGCTGTTAAGTAGTTCATGCTCTCAAGAACAAAGATCTTCAGGCACTTAGTGTTCAACTTGATACAAAATAATTCTATCTACAGAAATCCATGAAGAAACAAAAGTTTGAAGTCTAAAATGTAAACAAAGCTAGTGAAGGTTTTTCTTAAAACAAATGATTTGAAGGTCTTTATTTGGTACCTGTTTGTTTCTTATGTTTCCTGTGTTCCTGTCAAGAGTTCTTGGGGCTAGCAAACAGCACTGTGTGAATGTGCATTAGTAGCAGAATAGTAAGAGCAGCAGTTCAAGACCAGATTTACATCATGTTTACTGCGACTGCCTCCTGAAATCAAGGTGTCTCAGTAGTGGAGTGCCTCTCACTTAATTTCAGCTTCTGTGTTTGTAGATGACAGGATGAATCTATTGGAGGGAAAAGGCTTTTTTTTTTTTGGCTGTCTGACACGTTATTTCAATAAGTACAGCATTATCCTTAAAGCAATTCACGATGGCACATATGCTCTTCCAGAAGTCAAGTCACTGTTAAAAATGCATTTTCATTGTGTCATATGTTTCACATGAAAATTCTAACCCAGACTTTTGGCTATCCACTTGAACCTGCGAATGATGCCAGCTATCAGTAATGAACATCTCATGCAGCTGTTTCTTTCTGAATTATTCCCATCAGTACTCTTTTCTCCATAACCTTACATAATTTTTGTAGGGTGGACACTCCATTCACAAGGATACAATTTTCCTGATAAGTTTAAATGTTCCTTCATCAGCTCTCACAATGTTGAGGCTAAACCCACTCAGAATAGACTGCTGCTGTTGTGGCAGATGGGAGACTATTAATCTCCAATTTCCTTACTGTTGGCTTGTTAACTGGTACTATCTACCAAGATTTTATTTCATTGGCAAATATATCAGCTGCTCTGCAGGTTATGTAAAGCAAAGATAGGCAAAGCTCTGTTCTAGGAAAGAAAACTTTGTTGTGTGAGTATACTTTTTGGTGAAGGCAAACTTCAGAAGATGAAAGGACAGTGAATTCCATTTTGTTATTCTTGTCTGCATTTGTCAAGAAGTGTAGGTAGGGCTTGTCAAAGAGATGTCTTGAATTTCTTTGACTAGGTGGGACATTACCGCAATACTTTTTGATGGTAGGGTTGTAAACAAGTTCTTTCTGGCATCTTTCCTGAGAGCTTTATAGCAAAAGTTCAAGTGCATTCTTGTCTTTGGGTTGATGTCCATTCATTTTCCAGCAAGGCTTGCATAGAAGAAGTGTGAAAGCATTCTAGTCTTTTAACTAATTTTTGTTCAATACCCGATTTTTAAAAATGTATTTAAAATAAAAAATATGGTGGTAAAAAAAACTTTGAGTTCTGCTGTCAGACTTGAGGGACTTTGTTAATAGGAAATAAGACTCTTGACCAACATTTTCTTTTGCAATAAGACTTGAAGTCAAGAAGTTACATTTTAGTCATCAGACAAGCTTTTATCTGATCAAAGAACTCTTTAATTAGAGGTCATTTGTGATAGAAGGCGTATTCCTTTAGAGAGATTACCCATATTTGCTCCATTTTTAAGGAGAAAAAAAGGCATGGTCTTTCTGGAATCTTCAAAGCAGATAAGAGTCTTACACTTAATGTCTGCAAAATATTTTTTTTTAATCTGGGTCTTGTAAAGAATTCTTGTTCTCTGAGTGGGTTTAAAAAGTTGACACATGAACAATTATGTGCCCAGTAACTGGAAGTGGAGTTCAGAAAAGAGAGTTAAGTGGTTGTGTCTACACTTTGAGAAGCTGTAAGAGTATTAGACAAGACATCTCTTGGAAAAACCTGGAAGAATGGGCTGTTAGAAAATCTTAAGCAGAGGTTTTCCCTCTGGACTTACAGAATCTTGATTGAAGGTCTCTTGCTAAGTCAGAATGTCCTGTGTGGGTTCTTGGAAAGAAAAACACCTTTCCCAGGTGTTCTTCGGGACTTTAGATGGAGACATCTGTGTGTATGTGACTCAAACATGGATTTTATGGATTCTTTCTTATAGGTAAAGTCTGCTTAGTGCGTGCCAGTTATGTTGTATCAGTCAGTCTTTAGTTTTACCTAGCACTGGACTTCTGATTAGGCTTTGGTCCAATTAGGATTTAACTCTCAGGACATGACAGGGGAAGTGGGTTAGTGAAAACAAAACTAAGTACAAGAATTTGCAGTGTGTAGTAGCTTTAGTATGAATTCTAGTACCTTGGGAAGTCTTAAAAAGAGGTAATTTGTTCAGTATGCATTCATAAGCTTATGTATTTCTCCATATTTATCAGGAGAAAGAAAGGTAAGAATGTGCTACTGAAATAAAACTTGTGTGCAGAGTAGGATAAACTGGATTGTGAGAAGATATGAAGGAGAACTGACGTCTTTCTGATCTGGAATAGGTGTGTTTGGGTATCAGTCAGTGTTAGCCTGTTTTTCTTATTTCTGTTGTATAGAAATACTCTAAGAGTGAACCTGTCTTTAATGAATTTATTTTCTTGTATTGTAGGCATCCTTAAATGTTAATGATGTACCTCCATCCATTGTAAATGAAGAATTTCTTCAGGATCTTAGAGCCACTAAAATCTCATATTCCCAGGATGCAGAAGATAGGGTATTCAGAGCTCATGGTAAGAGAACTTAATTTGTATGACTGCTGCTTTTGATACTTTCTTGTTTGACCTTGGTAACCTATTGTTTGTGTTCCAGGTCACTGCCTACACGAGATATTTGTACTCAGGGAAGGAATGTTTAAGCGAATTCCTGATATAGTTGTATGGCCTGGTAAGTTTTATTGTCTTCTTCTCCCTTCTGTTCTGGGAGGCCATTGTTTACTAAACTCTTGTGCTTTCTGGTCAGGGGAATACTGTCTCTTTGTTCATTGACTTCACTCATCTTTACAGAAACTGAAGGAATTTTCTCATGAATAGTAATCATGATTGTTTAGAATCTGGACTGCAGGTTGTGTCTGTGAAATCCCATCATTTTGTGGGGAAGTCAATTTATTATTAGATATAGCTGAAGTTTATGTTGACTGATTAATTCACCACTTAAATAACCACTGTGTAATGTGAATGCGTATGTTCAGCATGAGCAGTTGTCAAAAATGGCAGTCTCAATTTTAGCTTCTGAAGATGTACATGATGCTAGAAGGGTAGTGAAATGTTTGTATAGAACTTCTGGTTTTTTACATGCTGTACTTATGTAAAAAAAAGTGTAACACCTGTAACTCCTATCAGAACACTTTACAAAAGATCAATAACTGGAAGAAAGAGCAGTACAATCTGAGTATAGGCTAGGCCTGCTTGTTTCTGCCTAGTGAAAGGATACAAATACTTTTTTTCACTTGAGTCATGTGTGCCTCTGATCACTAGGAACTACTCCATGTGAGTACTACTTCAGTAGTGAACCAAAAGGTCATTTGATCTAAGTAAATGTCAATTTCTGTTCAGTTGTATGATTCCAACTCTTTTGTTACCTTTTATAACTTTGATAGTTGCACTGCATTAAAAACCCCAAAATTTCTTGTAAGAACTTAGTCCTGCTCAGTTTTTCCTCCTTTATTTAGGGGAAAAATCACATATGGGAAGCATGAAAAGAGGCACTACAAGATGAAATTCATTACTTGAGGCCAGGTGCTTGACAACACTGGTGACTGTGAATAGTACTTGCCACAACTTCTGTTTTGTGTAGCTCCAAAAACAGCTGAAACAAAATGATTGACTACCTTCATTTAAAGCATCTCTGTATGACAAGAGCAAATTAGCCAGAGTTTGGAATCTATTTATTTAGTCCTGCTCATTCTTTGCTGTTTGTACAAAGTCATGTATGCATTTGATCTCTTTTTTGATCCTTTTTCTTGGCTATGCACAAGCATTTTGGCCTCCTTCTTTCACCAGGTACAGAATGCATCCTGAAAAACTAGATTTCATCAGCAGCTCCTCTTCTGAAACCGAATTTCAGTCAGGAAGAAAGAAATGTGCTGTTCATCTTTCAGAAGAGACTTATTTCTCACTTAAAATAAATTGGACAGCCTGTTTTCAATAAAAGCTTTACATGTGATTTGTTCTCAGATAAACCTAGATGAATTGTTAACTGTTTGGTGGCCCTTCTTGCCCTGAGAATTTGCAAGAGGTCTCAATCCATGAGTAGAGCAAGAGATGAGACTGTAGTTAGTTCTTCAAATGTAGAGGTCTGAACTTTTTAACTGGTACTTCTGAGCCCAGCTCTTACTTGGTGCCTAACTTTGAAATGTCTTCCTTGCTAGTGTTGGAAAAGGGGCAGCTGCTTAATGAGACTGCAGTATTTAGTAATAAGCACAAATAACAGTATCAAGCACAAAGTCTGTAAGTCTGTTTTTTAACTGTTTGTTCTTTTTTTTTAGTTTGCCATGAAGATGTAGTTAAAATTGTGGAATTAGCCTGCAAACACAATCTCTGCATAATACCATTTGGTGGTAAGCGAAATTATAAAATCTCATAATTCTTTAAGGTTATTCATGAAAATGTCTTAAATTTAAATATGTGTTCTTCATTACTTGTGCTCTTTCCCACAACATGTATAAATTAAGGGGTTTTGTTGCACTCTTGAAATTCAAAGTTTCAGAAAGGATTGTGGTCAAATGCTACCACAAAATTATTCTAATTTCCTTGTAGATCTTGTTCAATAGAAACTCCTGTGGCTAGGGGTTTTCAGGAAGTGTTCCAGATATAGAGTAGAGCTAAAGGCCTGTACAGTCTGTGTCCTTCTCAGCCTAAAAAATTAATAAAGGACTTCCAGATTTCACTGTGGATGTCTTCTCCTCTATGCCTGCTGAAGTAGAGTTATGAGCTACCTTATTTTGACATAGAGCTTGGGAAACATGGGATTTTGGCTTTCATGAGCTCATTCTGTGATAAGGTTTTTGTCAAGAATTCTTAATTCTGTTTTATAAATGTGTGTGTTTTACTTGGTACTTGCTTAGGCTGCAGTACAGCCCTTGCAAAAGGGCATTAACTGCTTAAGAAAATGAGCATTTCACTTGAAGATGATACCAACCTTGTGGAGCTGGTTCCTCACTAAACACTCTCACCCTTGCCAGAGGCATCCGAAGGGCTGCAAAGCTGCTGAAAGTCAGCTTTTAACTGTTAGCAGTAAACTGGTAGAGCTGAAAGCAGCAATATTCATTATTTCCTGTTCACTGTACAGAAAGATCTTCAGGTTGTTTTCCAAGTTTGTTTCTAGTAAACTACAGTCAACTTGTGGAGTTATTACAGTAGTGGTTGGTATTTAAAGAAAGTGCCACCTTTTCCATCACTGGAAACAAAGATGATGGACCTCACTGCTCTTGCAGAATATTTTATTAGCTGGCACTTTCTCTGTACTTGCCATTGTCTCTTCTTCTTGTAGCCTGCTGGGGATTTTGAGGATCCTGCCCTCTCTTTTCCAATGGCTATGGCAGTAAATAAATAAAAGGCTTCTTGGAGGCTGTTCTGTGACACCCTATAAAGATAAATTACAAATCTCTTCTATATCTGATGCTTGATTTTATCCTTTTTTTTTTGTAGTTAAAGCCTTTTGCTTTATTTTTTCTATCAGATAAGTATTGCATTCCTGTACTACGCAGACTTCTTATTGCAAGTTTGTAGGTTGAAGTGTAGTGAGAGCTAAAGAATATGCAGAAATTACAGCTCTCTGTTTCTTGAATGGCTTTGTAATTTCTTATCCTATGTTTTAAAGCTCTGTGCTGGGCTTAACAGAAGCAGCTGAGATGGTCACAGGATGTCACGTTTGTTACTGAGTGCTGCTAAAGCATTGTTCAGTTCCACAGCTGCCTTGATTTTGTGAAACCTGGTCTGGGAGAGGGGGGCAGCCTTAAGAGGCTAATCACTAAGCTCAAAGAGTTAACCTCGATGATCTTTCTTTATTTAGTTCTATATCAGAAAGGAGGGAGAGAGACATTTTCTTGGAAGAAAAGCTACCTGAGAATTTTATGATCACAATGTCATTCCCATATTTGCAGGAGGGACAAGTGTCTCTAGTGCCCTTGAATGTCCTGAAGATGAAAAAAGAACTATTGTCTCCCTGGATACATCACAAATGGTATGATCTCTTAAAATTTTATTTTAATTTTTTTAATCATCCTTGTTACTTGGGTGATCACTACAGAATTACATTTATTTATATTCCAGAACAAAGTAGGGATGAAAAAATTAATCAGCACCATGATTATTAAACTGGTACTCCTTCAGTTTGTTTTTCTGATATTAGTCCTGTACTACTTCATGTGACCTGTATTTATTCAATAACAAAAAAATCACTGTTAAGCCTTATAGTAGCTTTAAATTATCAAACTTGGAGAAAGCTCCTTTTCTTCTATATTGGAATTTGTATCTGAGGATAAATGAAAGGCTAGGAGGAAGTTGTTATTACAAATTTCACTAGTTTTTGCACTAGACTTCAAATTACTTAAAGCAAAGATTGGTAAGGTGACCTAATATCTATAAATCAACTTGAAGGATAAACTTCCAAGAAAAAAGTGGGGTTTTTGTGTAGATACCATCTTGAGAATGTGAAGTTCCTAGCTTTATGGCAGTCTAGAAATGAAGTTCTGTAAAATTTATTGCTAGTTTTCATCTTTTCATTATGAAGGAGCTTTGTACTTTTAAAATGATGGATTTATGGCTACTTGGTAATGAGATGCTTCAGAAACAGCTCTGTATCTTTGATGTAAGGCTCTACTGCCTTCAGGTACTTGCTGAGCTTATTAAATCCTTTAGCCTTGAAGGTAAGTACTGGGGTTTGGCTCCGTTTTCTGCACTCGGTGATTCTTCAGTTAAACAAAATTATTTTTTTTCTGCAGAGGTGGTACTTGTATGTTGAAGGAAGCTCTTCAGGTGCCTATGCAAAATGAAATCAAACAAGTACACTACTGACTCAGGCCTTCATTTGAACTCCTTGATTTATAGCCCACAGCTTTGACTTCTGGCAGGTTTAGGTGTGGCAAGGAAATGTGGTTAATTTTTACTGTCTTACTTTTTTGTCAGCTAGATGCATAAATAAGCATTGAGATGGAAAATAAGCCAGTTTCATGTGTCTTGAATGACTGCCAGCCAGTTCTAGTAATCATTAATGAAGAGAGAAAATTAAGGTGAAAGGAAGCATTGTCAAAGTTAAAACATATGTGTATCAGAGCAGAAAAGATGATTGCTGAAGCTTTACTATTTTAATAGACACTTAACGATTATCTTTATTTAATTTATAGGGTCCATATTGCATAAAAAGAGATTTATATAGGCATCTGAGATCAGTTAAGCAGTTTATTTGAAACTGAAGGAGCTGAAGTAGTTAGCTTTGAATAATTAGTTTGCCCATGCTTTGTGAGAGGGAGACTCCTGCAAGGGTTTTGATTTAATTCTTTCTGGCTTTTCTGCTTTTTATTCTGTAAACATCCCTGGTATAAATTGACAAATACATGTGTTAGTCTCTTGTAGTGGTGATTTCATAAATTGAAACCTGTTGTGTAGCAGTTTGAGGTAGTGAAGAGCTTCCACTGGTGCAATAACTGGAGTGTATTAATAGTAAATTGTATGAGTGAACATGTTGATCCTATAGCATTAGGGAAGGAAGTAAACAGAAATCTTAAACACTCATTCATAGTTTTGACTGGCTTTTCAACAGAATCGGATTCTCTGGATAGATGAAAAAAACTTAACAGCTTGTGTAGAAGCTGGCATTGTTGGACAAGATCTGGAAAAACAGGTATTTTTATCTGGTTAAGTTTCTAGGGGTTTTTAAAAATATTTTTATTAGGTATTGTTCATGTCTTGTCCAAATCATTGAATTCTAGCTTAATTCTTGTGTGTTTTCATGCAGCTGATAAGAATTACATGCAATAAACCCACCCTTCTTAATATATGACCAGCAAACATACAAAGCCATAAGTTCCTGTGGTACAGAGAAAACTATGAGCTAAATGAATTGCTGTAGACAGGATGTAGAAGTGACTTTTAGTCTTTTAAGTTAGAGCCACTGTGTACAACAGAACATGGTTAATGATCCATGTTACATGGTATACTTAAATACAGCTGTTCAACATGATTGTTATCAGTTGGTCAATGCAATTGATTATCTCAAATGCACTAATGCTGTTATCACTTAATGTGAGACTGCTTGGCCTTTAATTCTTGCTATTTGACAGCTTTGTGTTGTAATTCTGAGGGCATCCTGTCAACTTCAGGTGCTGTGCAGATGGCAAGGCCAAGTTAATGCAGAGAAATGAGAAACAAGTGACTACTTAATGTACAGCAATGCATGATCTGCATCACAAGTAGCTGACAATGTTGCATACAGGAAGCCCAACCAGATGGCTGTATATTAAAACATATCTCTCCTTGAGAGAATTAAGTACAGGCAATTTGCTCAAATTTTCTGCGGACCTGCTGCATATCACATTAGGGTAGAAGGAACAAGAGATTAAGTGCCTTATTTATTGGCAGCATTTGTGCAAAGTTGGCAGTTACTTAAGTTGTAAGTTCTTTTTGAAGATGAATATGAATTTGTACCTTGTTTTGAACAATAGAGTTCTCAGTTTTAAAATATGGGGGAGGAGTATTATAGGATGATATGTAGCACAGGTATGCACAGTAGAAGCAGAATCAATTTGCATGTGATTTACATACCCAAGATAAAAGTTTCATAAATGGGTGTGTGATCAGGATACTTATTTTAAAAAAAGACAAAAAACCCAAACAAGTATAGAATATTGAATTTGGAGTACTAAGTTAATGCAGGACCTGTAGGATATATTTTTTATTTTCTTTCTTTAGCTTGCTGAAAGTGGCTTCTGTACAGGCCATGAACCAGACTCCATGGAATTCAGTTCTTTAGGAGGCTGGGTAGCAACACGAGCATCAGGCATGAAAAAAAACATCTATGGAAACATTGAAGATCTAGTAAGTAGCTTTAATACTTGCTATGATTTTTCTGTTCAGATATTTAACTTTTATAATTACTCACAGTGGGAGGGTAAATAGTGGTTCTTTGTGTAATACAGTTTTGGCATCAAATCTTGACTGAAATGCTTGTTTCCTTGCTTTTGGTATTAGTACTAGTAAACCTTATCACTGACATAAAAGTAATTTTCATTTGAGCACTCAATGACTAGCTTAAGGAATTGTTACCCTGTCCTGACTCTGGTGCTGTCTTCTACCATTTTGGAATCTATTAATCCAGTGTAATAATCTGTCGAACTTCCAGAAGTCCCATATTCTCTCTTACTTGTGTGTGCCTGAAGATGTCTAGCTGAACTGTCTGACAGCAAGCAAGCTCCCCACCTTCCTGCATGCTCATGGCTAGCAGTACATGAGTAGGCTGATGTAACTGGCCTGTGGGTGCACAGTGGTGAGATCTGGTGCCACCACATGGTCTGTAGGAACCCAGAGTAAAGAAGCAGTGGACTGGGAATGGCAGTATTCTGCTCTTTAATATGTTTTAGTCATTAAAATGGTTCAACTTGATATTAACTCAGATAATTTTTTGACTTTGAAGCATACTTTTTGATTTTAAAGTCTGCGTTTTCTGTTAAAACAAATACATTGAATATATTGAAGATAAGTCATCACTCCTCAGACTGCCTGACTTTTTGCTTCAAACTTCCAGTTTTCTCTCATAATTTGTTTAACCCTCCATGTGTCAATTTTTTCCTTCTTTACTGCAGCACGCTCTAGGTAATGTATCCATGTTACCTCACGCTTTTTCATCAGCTCATAGTTTAGACATATTTGTTCTGTGCACAGATGTGACACTTCACTGTCAGTGACTGAGGCTGGCAGGAACTACACAGTTTTTATTCAGTAGACCTGGCTGAAGTAAAACTTGTTGCACTTACAAAGTGTCATCGTTCCCCTGCTGCCTGAAATTTTGCTTGTACTGGGAGTTGTGAAGCAGAAGGCTTCTCTATTATGGAAGCATAACTTGAGGTTACAACAGCTTCTGAAATTTTCATTAGGAGGAAATAGGATTGAAAATTGATTCAGGACAGTTCATGAGTTTCAAAATAGCACAGTGAGAATGTTTCAAGGAAGTATTTACCTTCTGAGGAATTTTGTATCATGAAACAGTATGTTATATAAGCTGCCTAAAATCCACTTACTGCAGAATCAACAGTTCATAAATTGCATATAGTGAAAATTACTTAACTACCTGTGCTTGAAAGTTTTAAAGCCATTAGCTGAAATTCAGTAATTTTGCTTAATTTAAAGGCACCATTAAAGCAAAGCTGAAACTCTACCCTTCCTTGGTAGAAAATAGAGGATTGAATTGAATAGAGGATTAAAAAAAACTCACATGTAGGCTCTATTACATGTGCTTGAATGAAGCTGGAAACAGTAACATTGAAAATATTTTTTAAAAAACAACCTTCTAGCCCTACATGTGTCAGTCTTATGGCAGGTTTTATATTGACAATCTATTTCACAAAGTATTTCACTACTTCTGTCTTTCCTCCTAATTGAAGTATTTCTGTAGCAATCAACAACTGAATTTTAGTAGCTTTATCAAGCAGCAGTTCTAAAGCAAAACTTAAGCAAAGTTTAAACCCTTACTTTTTTCCTCTGTAGATGTATGTTCTGGATTAAAATCTTGATGTATATAAAGTTCCATCCGTGGAGTTCTACACTGAGAAGCAAAACAGTTTTAACTGGTATTGCCTGGATGTAGCCACCAGTTTATATGATTTGTCATAGAATAGAAACTGTTGTGTGGAGAAACCATGCTGTGTCAAAATAATGGTTGGTAACAGTTCTCAGGTTCTTGGGATTGCCTACAGAATGTCTAAAACCCATAAAGCCAAACTGTATCAAACTTAATATGTTTTGTGGAAAAAAAAAAAAAATCTGTGCTTAATACTAGTATTGATAGACATTGCACTTTGTTTAAACAGGTGGTTCATATAAAAATGGTAACTCCTAGAGGAATAGTAGAAAAAAACTGTCAAGTACCTCGCATGTCAACAGGACCTGATATCCATCACTTCATTATGGGATCTGAAGGTATAAACAGTAATTTCAAATACTGCATCTTAATTCAGTTTTCTTAACGCTTGATTATTTGAGCATCTTTAAGGGTGTGGCTTCCAGTGTGTTAATAGGTGGTATTGTGCAGGCATGAATTGCTTGTGTTAGAATAAAACATTGAGACCTTAATTAGGACTGGGACGTTGCAGCTTTTAATACTGCTTTAAAGGGATCTATGGAGTCAGCCTACAAGTCTAGTAATAAAGAGCATGGTTTAGAGAATATATTATGAGAATTCACCATGTAAAAAGTAAGGAATAAATCACCTGCTACTGCAAACTGAACTTTTGTGATGTCTGATTTATGTGAACTTAGAGCGTTCTGGTAAATGTTAAGTTGGGTAGCTTGCACGCAGTTCATCTTGGAACATTTTGCTCAGTTTTTCTCCTCTTCTGAAGGAACCCTTGGAGTGGTTACAGAAGTTACGATAAAGATTCGCCCAGTCCCTGAATACCAGAAGTACGGCTCTGTGGTCTTCCCCAACTTCGAGCGAGGGGTGGCCTGCTTGAGGGAAGTGGCAAAGCAGGTAAGGAAGAGCTGGATGTTGACTTCACTCAAGGATTTATGGATTCTAGCAGTAGGGGTGTATTGATGCTTCAGTATTTCTGGCAGTGGATAACCAGGAATTTGAGGTAGGAATCCCCTAAGTGTGTATGGTCCATGAAATGCAGTATATGGCCCATGAGAATTTTGGAAATTACTCGGTTGAGGACTGAGCATGTTATGACTTTGCTTGGTATTCTGAGCCAAATCGTGGACAAACCTTTTAATAGCTTGTTTCAGTGGGAGTTATTTTCATATTGCAGCCTGAAAAATTCAGCTTTGTATCTCCTTCAGCCGTGAATTTTACCCTCAGATTAATTACGACTATGTAAAATGGACCAGTGTTTAAAGGAATTGAGTTGCAGCATACATATAAAAGGCAGTTGAATTCATGGGTTTGAAGTGGTAAAGGAGTAAAAGGAATGCAATGGAAGGATATTGCCTGTATTTAGAAATCACTGCCTGGAGCACAGTGACATGGGCAGATGAGAAGGGTATTTCCAAGTGGAATTGTTCTTACACTGTAGTATTTAAATAGAGAATAGTGCAGGTAGATTGTTTCAGGTAGTGAAGTACTTAGATATCAAAGTTCCATAGTACTTTTCCTCAAGGCTATGCATCCAAACAAATCTTAATCTGGCTAGCCTCTTTCTCCACTGACTAACTTTCCTCTGCTTTGTGCAAAACGTACCAAATTATATATATGAATGGTAGAATGTGCCCTAAACTGGGGAAATAATTTCACAAATGTTTTAATTAATGCCAAACTAAACACAGCTTTACATTTTTTCCAGTGATTGGTCTAAATTAATGGCTTAATGTTCCAAGCCAGATGTTCAGACTGGTATGTGAATGACATGTATATGCTAGTAAGCAGCACTTGCCAGTTTTTCTGTCATGCTTCTACTGCTAGTGCTTGTCCTTCCTTTTAAAGGTACCTAAGCAGACTTTTTGGGAATGCTTGATCGTATGGCTGATCAACATTTAAAACCAGTTAAGGAGCTCATGTGTTTTCCTGTCTATGGGCTTAGTTAGAGGGGAAAAAAGAGGCACTATTTGCCACTTAATGTTGCTCCATTTCTAAGCTTCTTTTGCTGCTGCTGTTTCTCTGCTTACTTAAGCCTGAACTACTTATTCTCTTCTGTTGCCCCTCACATCAATCTGAGTAGGAATTACAGATTACTGTCTGAAAAGCTCCTTTATGTATCTGTCCACCTTAATGTGAGAATAATCAGCCTGTAGGTTTTGGGTGGGTTGATCTCATTTAAAACCGTTCCCACAGCCTTCTGTCAACCTGCTGGTGAGCTCCCTTAGATCTTCATGTTCTTTCTTCCTCTTGTTTCCAAATACTTATTAATGATATTGTGAGGAGTGAACATGTCAAATGAAGTGAAAGAGCAATACTTCCATATCCATGTGATTAGATGATGTCTAGCCTAAAATTCAGACTTTGTCATATTCCTTTGGCCATACATTTCAGTATGACTGGATATGGCAATCAGCAAGTATATGATGTAGGCATATACATGTCCAGAGACTTACCTAAGTGAAGAAAGCTGTTCTTACAGTTTTTCAGATTCCTGTACAGTGCAGAATCTAGATTAGACTCAAGTACAGATTTTGACTGCAGTCTGACAGCAGAGCATGATTGTAAGAGGTTTAGCCAGGATGAAGTCACTTTTTTTCATAGCAGCATGTGTGGTGTTAGCTTTTGTACTTGTAACAAAAGAGTGTTAACACACCAGTGTTTTATTTATTGCTAAACAGTGTGTACACAGTGTCAAGGCTTTTTCTGTTTCTCCCTCTCTTCCCACCACCAAGTGTTTTGGGAGCAGATAAGAAGCTGGGAGGGTACACAGTTGAGACAACTGACCCAAATTGACTAAGGGCAGATGCCATAAAACATCACGTTCATAAGTAAAATAGAGGGGGGTGTTTCATATGGGTTGCCATTGCTTGAAGACTGGCTGCATATTGGTCAGCTGATGGTAATTGATTGCTTTGTGAATTGTGCTTTTGTGGGGTTTTTTCCCCGTTTTGCTTACCAAGCTGTCTTCATCTCAACCCGTGGGTTTTTCAGCTTTTGCCCTTCTGATTTTTCTTCCCCATCCCACTGGGGAGGGGGCTGAGTGAGCAGCTATGCCAAGAGCTCAGCTGCATGCCAAGGTGACCTTCAACAATTAAACTTTTTCAATTAATTTTTAGTATGTGTGTATCTCTGATTACACAGAAAGATAACCTTGATGTGCTAAACAACTGTACTATCTTCAGTGCATATGCCATTTTATAGAAACACTCAAAATGTGAAAATCAATGTTTTTGCACTATTACAGTGTTGGCTTGAAGTTAAATAAAATTCTCAATGCATTATACCTAGACATACCTAGTAGATGTTGCTATTCTGGTGAAAATAAGCTTATGGTCACCCTGTTTCAATGATGGTGATGGTATCCAAGTTTGCTTTCTTACATGCTATTTTGAAATGAAAATTTGATTGTAATGAATTTTAAAACCAACTATGTACATAATCTTTTTTATTGTTCCTTCCTCTTACTCCTCTAACTTTGCCTCCAAGAGATGTGCTCCTGCATCAATTCGCCTTGTTGACAATGCACAGTTTCAGTTTGGTAAGTATGTAGATCATCATGGAGTATCATCTGTTTCAAAAGGCTTTTTAGTAGCTTAGGTCTGTTTTGGGTAGTAATTCTTTTGCTCAAATCTAGACAGAGGGCAGCACACCCAGAGTTCAGACTACTGATAGTGCTGAACATGAGTTCCAGAAACAGAAGCCTGTCTTTGAGGAAACACTGTCAGCTGCTTGAGTCAGTAAAGAGCCATGCTCTGCCTATAAATGAGATGGGTTTTCTGCTGTTTCCTTTCTTGACATTTAGTCTATTGGTGAGATTGTAATTCTGGAATCACTTCCTCTGTTTTACTGTAAGGAGTAGCGATTCTAGTTTTAAAATATAGTACTTGAAGCATTTTCTTCCTAAGAGTATTAATGAGAAGCTGGCTATGAAAAAAAATCAGAATGCCAGCACCTTATTTTCAAGGTAAGGGATTGTTTTCTTTAAATTTCATGAAAGCATCTCACAGATTCCTTAGAATTAATAGGTTTTTAAAAAAATATTCTGATATCATTATGTTTGATTGGGAGAGAGGTAGTGGCATATTTGTCCAAAGAGATCTGTCTGTTTCCAAAAAAGACCTGGTGTTGTAACTGTGTGCTAGTACAGCTAAGCCGTTAGGCTTTAGGTATTGAAAGTCAGTGAAGCTACCAGAAGATTCCTGAAGACAAAAGATTTATTAAAATTTCAGCTAGTTCAAACACCTAAATAGGACAATGTCAAGTATGCAGAACAATCATTTCTCAGCAATTCTTAGGGAAAGCTGTCATTTTAAACTCTAGTAAATTTGGTAGAAGATATGTTCTAGCTCAAGACACACTCTTAAGTTCCATGACCCAAAAGCAAATAGCTTGCAGAACTTGCTGAGACCATGCTATTTTGATGGTACCCAGAAGATGAAAATAGGAGGTGTGACTGACCTTGAAAACCTATACTATGATACTTCAACAAGTCAGAATTTCTGAAACTTCTTTTGCACAGAAGCCTCAGTGATGAATCTCAGCTTCAAATGGCATTATAGTGGTGTTGAGAAAGCTGAACTTAATTTTTCAAATCAAGGAAATTGTGATTTGTAAGAGCTGAGAGGCTCAGCAAGCCTTGCTGCTTGCTTTGCTCACTCTTTTTTGTTACAGTGTTCTGCTCGGACATGCCCAACAGAAGCAGGTGCATTTCTTTTTTATTTGGGAAGCACAATTTGACCAGTTGCAAGCTGCACACATAGTTTCAGGTGTATCAATATTGATTTTTCTTGTAATAATTAAGTGATTTTTTAGATTTAATAAATTCCTGTCTTTTCATGATTTCTCTGTGCTTACTGAAGTGTGTTTGTTGGTGTCCTTCTTGGGCTTTGTATCTGCAGAGAAACTCCCTCTTTGCTGAAGAGGAAAAAAGAGCAGTCAGTTCTTGAAGTTCATGTGTTATTCAGGAGGAAATGCTTTGTGAAGTATTTTAGAAGAAAGTATCATGTAAATGGTGCATAACTTTTTATGAATTGGGCTCACAGCATGTAGGCCAGATGCCAGGCTGCTAAAGTGAAGCAGTAATGAGAGTTCAGAAGTTGTTTGTGACTGAAAACAATGGAACAAACAGTAAAAGACTTTCATCTCAATTAAACCCAGTCCTGAGGCAGAAATGTTAATTTCACAGGCTCCAAGACACCATTTATATATCCTGGTAATTTTAGTTCCCCGTTTGTCATTAAGGAAGCAATAACTAGCTTTATGTAGAAAACTTCACACAACTGATATAATTGTTAAGGAAAAAAATGCCTAACTCCTAACTTTCACCATTTTTGGCTGTTTGTTTCAGTGGTTTTGGTGTAACTTTAAAAGAAGTCACTAATTTTTGCTTAGTTTTGTGGTGTAAAAACTAATGAAGCATTCTCTTAAAAATTTTCCACATAAGGCAGCCTTAATTGAAGTGTCAAATATTTGTGCGCAGTTGTACATACGTCTTCAAAAAGTAATGAAACTTTTTTCTAAATCATGTTCTAAATGAGTAGAGGGAATGCTCTTTAATTTTGATAATCAAAGTGCTGTGACCAATTCTAGTAATTTTGACAACCAAGGTATTTTTCATTTGCCCCTTGAAGTAAGAATCTTAAGAGCACCGTTTTTCTTAATATGCCTTTTTCTGCTTTTTGCCAAAGGTCATGCTCTTAAACCACAAGTTGCTTCCATTTTTACATCGTTTTTGGATGGACTGAAAAAGTTCTACATCACGAAGGTAATTTTGGGATTTTTAATATTGGTTGGAATTTTGTATGCTATTCATAAAGATTTTTTGGTAAACTGCTTCTAATGCAGCTGAGCTTGAGTGTAACTGATACTATGGTGTAAGAACTTGAGGTTCTAAAGGTGGTTGAATTCAAATGAGATTGTGTTTGAGGAGTTATTCCAAGAGAGCTATTGTCACTAGTCATAAGAGATTCGTGTACTTTGTGTAACCGTAACTTGGTGACAGGGGAAGACTGGAACCAGTTTACCCAGCCTGCAGGCCAGTGATAATCAGTGAATCAGTGATAATCAGATAATCAGTGAAAGTTTTTTTTCTATAGCATAGGTTGTGCCTATCCTGTTTCTTAACAGGAGGAAGGAGGTGAGAGATAATTTGTTATTTCCATTGACTTATCCTGTCAAGGAAAAACTTAAGTGTTTTGGGAGTAAATTTTGAAAGACTTTTTTCCCAGTCATTCGTCTTAATTGCAGCAACACTATCTGACCAGGGCATATGCCATGGATTTGAAAAGTAGAAACCTAAAAACCTGTATTGAGCCATGTAGACTGTGACTAATGGCAAGTTTGTCTCTCTTTGCAGTTTAAAGGATTTGATCCCAACATACTGTGTGTAGCTACCTTACTCTTTGAAGGTGACAGAGAGAAGGTTCTTCAGCATGAGAAACAAGTCTATGATATTGCCACCAAGTTTGGGTAATGCTTTTCAAAGAACATTTTCAATGTGAAGCTGGGAATGGACTGTTCAGGAAAAAACTGGACTACCATATTTTTGTAGAGGTTACTGTGTGGATATGTTCTCATTTTAATAGTTTGAAGTGGCAGCAGTCAATTAGCTACTGAATGTTCCCTTTGATACGTATGGCTTGTACTAATTCATGGGTAACTTTACTGAAAAACTTCAGCTGTCTGTGTATTGCAGAAAAATATTTGCTAAATATAGAGTGAATGCTATCAAAATGGGAACCAGCCCTTTTAATTGCTTACAGGCATGGAAACAGCTTGTTTTCCTAAACTCTATATTTTGACTACTGAAAGGGAGAAAAAATTAAAAGGGGGATATTAAAGTTTTGCAGAATTCATGTGAGTATATGAATACAAGAAACTTGTTTATTTGAAAGAGTGCAGTGATTTTCTGTCCTACAGAGGGACAGAAAACACTTGTTGAAGTGGCAGGCTGAGTGATCATCAAGCAGTTTCTTTCCTTCTGCTTTGATTAAGTGGAATTGATTAACACCATCATTAAAACTGTGATTTGTCAAGAATGTACTGTTGTTGCTAATACCAGTCTCAGCTATTCAAATATACAAATAAGTGTTGTTTTATCCATCTCAAGGCTATAATTTCTGAACTTTGTGCTTTTATCATGCTTTTATTCTGTTACTTCAACTGTAAATTTGTTTGTATTTTGGTCTTTCAAGATGATAGTGTATTGGTAAGGGGGGAAACTTGTCTGTGTTAGTGCCATTAGAAGATGGTGCTGTCTGTGCTGCTTGATTAGGGCTATTAGTGAAGTCTTCCATAGTTTAACCTGGTTTAAAATGCTAAACCTTTCAATGGCTTTATGGCATAAAATACTTCAATTCCATGCTTCTTCAGGGTGTCTTTCATACCCACACCCACCTCTCTCTCAGATTTTTGGGAGCTTTTATGGAGACTGATTCCGGATGCATAGCACTTTCTTGTTCTTAGAAACCAATAGTTAAAAACAAATGCTTTCATAATAATCTTTGCTAGACTAGTGAAACCAAGTATTTCCTTTTTGTTTAGTGCTATGACCTTTGTGTCTTTTTTTATTTCATTCAGATCTCTTATGCTTTGGGGATGTTAAGTCCTGGGGTCTCATGACTTGTGTACATAAAAGTACACAAATTCAACCTGCTTAGAAATGTAATTACCCATGTTCCTGTAAATTAATATCCAGGATATATTGTGTCTACTTGTGTTTTTCCACTCTTTTGCGACTTTTGAAGACTGTTTTCCAAGATTACATGTAATATTTTTTAAAGTTCTTCTCCAGGTTATGGAATGAAAAGAGAAATGAATTAAGGTCTGGCCTGAAGTACCTTCTGATTTCTAGTGAAGAGACCTCACTACTAACAACTATGTTAACACAGCTTAGGCAGCTAAACTTGCATATATGTTTAATAATCAAAGTTATTTTATAAATATTTTTGTAAACTGGTCACTAATTTGGTGGAAAATTAATTCTTATAAATTGCAGTGGCTTGGCAGCAGGAGAAGATAATGGACAGAGAGGATACATGCTGACATTTGTCATCGCTTACCTTCGGGTAGGTCAGCTTTTGTCTGTCTGCTGCAACTTCTGTTAATTAATGTAACAAAACATAGAGATGTTTCTTTGAAGATGCTTTCTCTGAAATCTGCCTTGGATGGTATCTCAGATTCCTCCCAGAGGTTGTATCACTTCAATTTCTGAGCAGTGATTATTCATGGAATTTCATCTGCAGAACACCAGATAGACATTAATTTATATTCTTGTTAAGAAAATACCTTCTTTTAAAGGGTAGGGAGATTAGATTGAAGAGTCCACAGGGTGAATGAAATAGGAGGCTTGGAGTCTACTTGAAAAACTCATGTGCTCACTTGCCTTTTTACTCTTCTTTGGCAATCTGCTTATGACTGGTTTAAATCAGAGTTCCAGCATAAGAGACTTTTAATCTAAACTGCTGTAGCTGTTCTTATGCATTTTAGTCTTACTGTTGGAGATTTTTTATTTTTCAGAACAATATGCACATCCTGAGTGTTTGATTTGTTGGGGACAAATCACTGAATCTCCCTTTATTTCAGCAGGTTGTGTGTAAGATGGGTAGATGTTTGTCTTTTTTCTATCTAGACAGCAGCTACATTGCAAAAAATATTTTTACTAGGTATTATACTGATGAGCATAGTGAAACTCTTGGCTTGGTACTATAGTGATAAAAATATTTGATTAGTGTAGACATACTGACAGTCTGACAAATTATCTCACTGTAGCCATGACATCAAAATGTTTGTCATCTTTGTCCATTAAGAGCTTCCCTGTTTCCCTATTAATAATAAACTTATGTCACTGGGACATATGGGTGTTTTTGCTAAATTAGAATGTCTGTTCTTCTCCTCTAAACTAAAAAGTTGTTCACCTGATCATTATGTAGCATACACTGGAATCTCAGATGCTGATGTTGAATGTTACTGATCATTTCCTTACTCTTTTTACTAGGACCTAGGCCTGGATTATTACATAATAGGAGAATCATTTGAGACATCTGTTCCTTGGGATAGGTAAACTCTGACTACTCTTCAGAATTTCTTAAAACTTGATTTCATTCAGATTGTTCCTAACTCGTGTTTGCTTATAAGGATGCTTCTTTAGGCCTTACATTGGATGCAGCCTGACATACCTTGAGTCTTGCCAGCTGTGTGTTCTTGCTAAAGTTGTTGATAAATTACATACCAGAATTTTGTAAATGCAGTGTATCAAGCATTCAGCAATATTTCATCTTAGGTTAGCTTACTGTAACAAATTTAGGATTTGAAATTGCCCTGTTTAGGAGGCAGGACATTGGTGACAGTAATTGCCGTGGGGGATGAGCAGCCATGTGTGTGGGATCAGCAGTGTATTTCAGAGGGATTAGTCTGTAGGGAAGATGAAAAAAAATCAAGTATATTAAAATAAGTGGTTTTCTTTTTCCAGTAATGTAGGGAAGTATTGAAAAGGTAACTTCCGCCCAGGATTGAGGTCTTTTACTTATGGGTATTTTATCTATTAGCTATGGTTGAGAAGCATTTGACCACAACAGATTTAATAGACAAAATAATTTTGGATGCTCCAGTCCATTTGATAAGCCTGGAATCTCTTAAGTAGGATCTAAAGTTATTTGAATCAAAGCTTTACAACATTCAATGCAAAGTCTGATGACTTAAGTTGGCAACCCTATACCCTTGCTATTGAATTTAGTGGCAATTGTAAATTCCCTGTTTGAAAATTGGCAGTGTCCTAAGAGCGTAGAAGAAATTTGAGGACAATTTTAAAGTGAAAACTGCTCTTCCTTTTACTTTAGCTTTATAGATTTTGAAGCATGCTAACTTCTTTGTCATGTCTTTTTTTTTTGCCTCTCCCTCATTTCAGAAGACAATGAATTTTTATTTAAGAAAGTATTTTAAATTGTCCTCACAAAAGCAAATGCTTTGAAAACTTTTTTCTACTTTGATTCATAAGGATCATGTAACTTTCCATAAACTGATTAACTTGTTCTTACAGGTAGCAGATACTTGAATAAAATATTTATTTGACTTTCTTATTCACTAAATGGTTAAATTCTCTTGTGTTCTGTGAATCTTTAATGTAGTTCTAGATCTGCGTGAAACATCAAAATCTGAATTATAGCTCTGCAGACCTTTGTGGGAGAATGTGTAACTGAATAAATGGTCATTTGAAAAATAGTGATTTCTTTTGGTTGCTTTAGCACTTTGTTTGCACCTGGATTTGTCCTATAAGAACCTAAAAAAAAAAAAAGGCAGGACAAATATGGCTTCTAACAAGGTCTAAAAGGTCTAATAGCTCACTGCTATATTAGGATTATAGTGTTTCAAGTTGGCAGAGTAGTGCCCTTCTGAAGGATCTCCAGTTTTGGCCTTGCAGCAACCCAAAGGTATGGTTTTAGTACAGTTTGCCAGACCTTTCAGTTCTCAGGATTTCTTCTGCATTTGTTAACTACTTTGCCAAAACTTTGAGGCTGCTTTGCTAAGAAAGTAAAGCCACACAGAACTAGGTAACCTCTTTTTTTTTTTTAACATTTTTGTCACCTCTTCCTTATGAAGAAAGCTTTTAGGTTCTCTGTTTCAGTGTAAACTTGCTATTCAGGAGAAGTGCACAAAAAGCAGTGGAGTCTTGATGTCTAAGCTAGTTAAGAGTGATTTTAGAAAGTACTCTTATATTGTATTACATTATGCTTTCTTAAAAAGTTGTGAAGTTCTTTTTTTAGAAGCTATATAAAATCACATGCTGAAATATTATTTTAATGTGTTTCTTGTTACAGGGTTTTGGACCTTTGTAGAAATGTAAAGGAAAGGATAGTACGAGAATGCAAAGAAAAGGGTGTTCAGTTTGCTCCTCTTTCCACCTGTAGGTAAGCCATGCAATAATATAAATAATTTTTCTTGAATCTTTGTTCAGTAAGAGATTTAGTGATGATATTACAAATACTAGCAGACCTTCCTCTTGAACCTGCAAGTGGATTACATGGAAGAATTGGGAGTTCAAGCTATTAGTAGCACTTGCTTAGTCTTTAAACTCTTGCTTATATGGACAAGAGTCAATTGTAATGATTTAGGAGTTTCAGCTTTCAAAGTCATAGTGTTGAGTCACTCATGGATTAGGAGCAAAAAGGATAAAGAAATTTTAAAACAAAATGCTGTCCCTTTGGATAAGATAGGAAGCAATCTTAGGAGTTTTATTATGTCACATAGTGGTTGGCTTAATATCATAAAGCTTTGTTTGTAATGCAGTTCTCTTCAACAGGGTGACACAGACTTACGATGCAGGTGCATGCGTCTACTTCTACTTTGCCTTTAACTACAGAGGAATTAGTGATCCTATTCATGTCTATGAACAAATTGAGGTAATCTATAAAGAAACAATAGTTAAAGGGGGAAAAGCTGATGACCTGTATTTTGTTCTCAACCTATTGGCCAAGCTTACTGAATTTTGCAGGAAATATCTCAAAGTCTGTAAAGCTTTGATCATTATCAGTAATAAGAGGTAAAAGTTAATAGGCCATCAAGTAGAGAAAAAGCTTCCAGGTGGCAGTTTTAGATATCAGTACATCAATAGTTCTGACTGAAGTATAGAAGAACTTGACCTGAAGCTTCTTGGATGGCAGAAGCTTCAAACCTTAAACCCCAAATCCATGGGAAATTAATCTTCTTTAGTTCCATTATTTACAAAACCACTTCTTCTGCTTAATACTCAGTCTGTAAAATGGTAAAACTGTCAAGATCATACCTTTTTAATAGTGCTGCATGTAGAGAATAAGGAATGGTACTGTCTCATGCCATTTCTGTTAGGCTGAGAGAACTATTGGTCTAAGCCCAGTCTGTCAGACCAGTTGTAAGCTGCTTCAGCATGGGCCAAGCAGCTCTGCAGTACTTCTGCTGTAACACTACAGCTGATGAAACACTGTACTTACCTAGTTAGGTGAAAGGAATATCTTGGTTATCTTCAAGATGTAATTCTTAGAAGGACTATGGCCAAACTGCTTTTTGTCCTGTGTTCTGGTTCCTAGCTCAAATTTCAGCACCAGAAAATTGTTAATAGGACAGAAAATTGTTAATTGTAGAGAAAAGTATTTATAATTGGGATATCATTCTTCTCATGCTTATTCTTTAGAAATTTATCTTGAATTTGTGGGTGTAAAGTTTTATTACAAGTTCAGAGGCTTCCATGCTGTTGCATATAGGCCACTGAAGAATGTAATACTTGAGTATTTATTTAATGAAACTTACTTAAAACTAGGTACTACTTTAATTGGAATTAGTCTGTGTGATGACCTGAATGCACATTTTCTATTGTAGTGACTAAATTTAACCTAACAAAGTGAGTTTGCTGACCAAGTAAATGTACTCTATGGCAGACTGAAAAAAAAACCTCTTAAATGCACAGCTGCAGTTATATATGTTATTCCTAAAACAGTAGACTCTTTAGAAAAAAAAAAAACATGTAGTGCTTGAGCTTAGAAAGGTTTTTGTTGTTTACACCTTCTAAGCTCTCTTAATTATTCAGAAGTGAATGGCAAAGAAGATTCTACAACTTGAACATTCTTAACATAAAAAACTAAATTTTCTGCCACAAACTGCACCCATGAAAGGGCTGTCTTGTAAAGTACCTCACTGCCTCAACCAGGATCTTGGAGATCTAGGTTGGACTCTGATCTGAATAAGGATCTTGACGTGCTCTGAGAAGCCTGTTTTCAGCCTTCTTTTTTGAGACTTAATCATCTCCCAAATGAGCATCCCAACCACTGGATATTTTACATTTTGTCTAGGGGAAAGTGATCCAGAATATTCCATTCTTGAGTAATACATTTTTTACAAGAGATGCCATTTGAAATGTCAAGGCTTTAATAATATTTATTTAGAAGACTCTTACTTACGTGTATCTGAAGGCTTGAACAATAATTTTTATCAGTATAATGTACCCTAATTACTTCAGAAACTTTTCATCCACCTGTGTGTATGAGCACAACAGCAAGCATTTCATAAAATCCAAAAGTCTTGTGCAATTACTCTTGAATAAATACCATCTCTTTCAAATTTAGAGGGCTGCTAGAGAAGAAATACTTGCCAATGGAGGAAGTCTTTCACATCACCATGGAGGTAATGTTCTCAGTCTAATGTTAGTCTCTTTGATACTGCTAAATAAGTACATAAAATAGTTTGTAGTAGAATTCTGAAAAATATTTCATGGCATTAACCGAAATTACTGGGGGAGGGTCGAGGGGGAAGGAGAGCTGGCATTTTTTTCTAGAAACTTCTCACTTTTTTTCAGTTTGATCAGTTTGTTTTAAACAACTTTTACTGATCCTTGTGTAGATATGTATCAGTTACAAAAACTTCAGATGGAATTTTCAGAGTTTTAAGACAGTTTTGTGTCCTTTGTGAGTTTGTGAATGCTGTTCGCCCAAATTCCTGAGCACTTAGGTGAAGTGTCTGAATAAAAGGGCCAGTGACTTTGAACTGGACTATGTTGCAATCTACCATTTGTTGTATAATTGGTGTTATGTAAGTGTTGACTCTACTGGCCTGCTGTCTGGTAAGTTCTAGTTACTTAGTTTCCTCTCTTGGAGTTTGGGGATTACTTGTCCTGTGTTACTAGCATCTTCACAAGGTATTTTGTGCTTTAATATTAAGAACCAATGTCACGTATAAGCAATACTTCCTATTCTTGAGGCTTTTCCCACATACATGGATAGTCTAATTGGATTGCATGTGTCCTATATAGCCTTGGATGTCAGGAAGACTTGTGACATCAGTGTGATTTGTGCAACTACCTTCTTGCAAGTGATAATCTTCATGCATTTCTTCTCTATACTCTCTTGGGGCATTGCTTGGTCACAGATACAAGAGCAAAGAAGAGGTGTAATGGTTTTTAGAAAACTAGAGAAAAGATTTGTAATTCTGAAATCTGTGTGAGGGAAAAAAACTAAAGGGCAGAAGCTGTGCTTTAAAACATGTCAGTTACTTCCTAAACTTGAAGAGAACTTAAACTTTTAGCTAGGGCTGTTTTCAGGCATCTTGCTTTGTGAAATAGACTGAAATAGACTCTGCTTTAGCAGTATCAGGATGTGTAGGTAATAACATGAGTGAAAAGGTTTCAGTAGATTTTGTTTGATATGCTCTTACAGTCCTCTGATTAAATGTGTAATATGGTGGTGTAGTGGACCTGTCAATTCTCAAACACTGGATGTGGGATTACCCTCTTGATGTACTCGTGTGCTTTCCCTGCTGTGGCAGCTGTGTTTTACTGTGACTAGCATTTCATCCAACTCACATGCAGCTGGAGCTTGTCACACATTTGGATGTATTTTCCCTCACCATATAAAACCTTGCTTACCACGTGTGATGAACAAGAAAAAAAATAATTATATAGCATTTTCAAACCCTTGCATGCTTGAACCTTGTGACTCCACAGCTATGAAAACTGGGTTTCTGTTTGACTTTTTATGCTCCTTTGGTATGCATGAGTGCCTCTGATACTGATATATATTTTCCACTTTGAGTGGTTTTGTCTGGCAGTTCATTGTGTTTAATATTCAAGATTAATTTTTTCCTCTTCTTAGTAGATGTGGTGCTGAAAATTAGCCTGATATTGTCAGTTTTATTTACTGACCTTCAAGCCTTGTAACTCTTAGCACTGACTGGTCTATTGTGTAGGGTAAAAGAAAATACTAGTGCAATTTCCTTTGGTGTTTGTCTTGTAATTGTGATTAATAACAGTTGTTTTCACTATCTGGAAACAGACAGGCTGATTTGTCTGCCTACAATCACACTGTGATAAATGGAGCTATTTTAACTCTGGGTTTGTGTATCAAAGAAAACAGATGTAGTCTGGGACTTGAGGCTATAGGAAATACAAAGCCTGCTTAAGTCAATGTTCATATACTCCTTGAGTGAAGAAATGGTCATATATGACAGTTTGAGTTGTGTAAATATATAAATTACTTTACATCTAGGGAAGTACCAACTGCATGTAGGTGCACAGTAAGAACTGAAATCATGGTGCTTTCAACTTTATGAAGAGTAGCTTGAGAAGGACCTTACTGTGGATAACTCCTCCTTCCCCCACCCCCGATTATAGTTGTCACCCTGTCTTGACTGTGTCCTGTACTCAGAAAGGGACATTGCACATCTTCAAGCACAGCTTTGATCCTTCTTTTCTGGGTACTGAGTATCTTTTGATTGAGGGTCACCTAGGGTTGCTAGAGAGCCATAGATAGTGTTTAGAAACTTAGCATTTAAAAAGCAGCATTAGGAATGGCAGTTTCTTGTAGATACCAGCTTAAGTTCAGATAAATAGTTATTCTAATAATTTATGGCAAGCCCTTAAAATACCCATATGATGTGTCACACTTGAATTTTTCTTTTATCAAACATACCTTTTTTTGTTTGTGTGAAATAATGTCCTGAGGAGGTGCCAGTAGGTATGACTGGTATATAAATACAACTATAACCCCTTTGGGTTACACCATCAGAAAGGGAGAAGGTTGCATTTGTACTTGATCCTTTTCATATTACCAAGCTAAGGACCCATGTAAAACTAAACAGTGTAAAAAGTAATGATACATTGCTTCCCTTTGAGGGACTGTTTTAACTTCAACTGGTTGCTTAAGGAAACAATTACCAGATTGTGGGGCTGAGGAAAATAGCCACTTAAATTAGCCACTTAACATAATAGAACTAATTTTCTTCTATTTTCTAGACAACTGATTAGAATAAAGGTTAACCAGGTAGTCCATGCTGCATAGATTTAGCTATAGTATCAATGACGGTTTATGTAGGAAAATAAAAAATAAGAAAAAAACCCTACAACACTGAAAACCAAAGTAAAACCCCCAAAACAAAGCAAAAAACAAATCTTACACCTTGTTTGCATTCAATTACATGTTTGACATTGCAATTCTTTGGCATTAAGAGGCTGTGGCTTAAGCTATACACTGCAGTAATTAACCAGACAAGCCACAAAATCTGAAATTATAAAGTTCTTTTATGAGGGGCAGTCGAACACATTCTTTTCTCTTCTACAGAGTGGAGAAAATCTTCTACCCTTAGGTTAAGCATACTAGAGTTTACTGTATTCCTTAGAATGAGTTGAAACGGATACATTTGTTAGACATGGAGTAACTTCATGTGAAATAATACAGTAAAACATGGTTGTATTTTCCTCCTTGGTCTGTCGAAAGTCTTAATAGTATAATCGTCTTCAGTGCCTTTTCAAAAAAAAAAAAAAGAAAAAAGGAAAGGACCTCCTGATTCATCAACACCGAATTTGAAAGTATTTCAGCTGTTAAGATACCAAGTGAAAATATGCAAAGTGTTATGGTGGTAGTAAATGTTAATTATGCAGTAGACTTGGTGTACACTGGTCCGATATACTCCAGTGCTGCCATGTTTTACATTAATGCACTGACTCTTCTCAGTATTGCAGAGTTCTCCCTGGAAGAGTAATAACATCTTAAGCAGTCTATACTGGCAGAGAGCTGCTCTCTGGAGGGACAGCTAGCTTCAGGAAGAGCAACAGCTGGATGAGCCTCATCCTTCTTAGGACCTGTCACTGCTGCTCCTTTTGCAAAGCTGTTGTTACACAGTTACTGTCCCTTCAAGTTGAAAGGGCTGGAGCAGAGGAAGTCCAGAGCCATGTGCAGTGCCATCAGAACCTGTTTCCACTGGGACCACACAGTACTATAAATCTGTTCTGCATGGGTGTAGAGTAATTCCTGGAATCAATCAGCTACATGAAAATTTTTCTTACAGAACTGTTCATGTGTGCCCTGGTACTTCATATTCCAAAAGTGAGAAAACCAATTGCTGCCTGCTGTTTGCTCACTCCATTTTCAGCAGCCAGACTTTTTGTAGACATCCAGATGCATTTTCAAAGACAGGCAAGTGAAAAAGGGCAGTGGAAAGATGAACTTTTCCAATGGAGAAACCAACATGGAGCAGCATGTATCAGAGCTGGGAAAAAGTTACTTAGCCAGTTCACATATTTCTTTATATGTGGACTAGAATGATAGATTAAAAACCTAAAAATAAATTTGGAGTTGGACTGTCTTTGGAGTTGCTACTGAACAAGCTCCTTGGCTTTCTGATCTGAAGTACCTTGTGAGAAGTGGGCTCCCTGCCATGCTGTGGGGTTTTTACTCAGTGTAATAGACTGGGGTTCAGATTGGAGGTTTCTGGCTTCCTAGCAGTGAAAGTTTTAAGGCACTATTAGACTGCTCAGGAACAGGCTACTTGCCACCTGTAAAACTTGAAAACTGATTCTCTTGTACCTTATCTTGGATACGTAAGATCACTGAATCACAGAATGGGTAAGGTTGCAAGGGGCCACGATGGTCATTTCATCCAATTTCCCTGCTCAAACAGGACCATCCTAGAGCACCATTGCACAGGGTTGCATCCAGAAGGTTCTTGAATACCTTCAGAGGGAGACTGCACACCTTCTCTGAGCAGTCTCTCCCAGTGCTTGAGCACCTGCACAGTAAAGAAATTATTCCTCATGCTTAGTTGGAATTTCCTGTGCCTGTTGCCTCTTGTACTTTTGCTTGGCACCACCAAGCAGAGCCTGGCTCCATCCTCTTGACACTCTCCCTTCAGATGCAAGATTAACTGTCTTCAGAGGAAGAAGATGCAAGAAGGAAGGACTGTGATTGTTCCAGTTGGGGCACAAGGATTGTGCATGTGATGGTGTGTATAGCTGAGTGGACAAGTAGTAACTTGCTGTGCTAAGCTACTACAAATATATTGTTAATGTTATGATGTAGTATATAGAATCAGGTGACTTTGATCACATTTTTTAATTGTGGAAAGTATACTGTGCTTGAAGGCCTGTAAGTGGTAGATGCTTGTATGCATTCTGGTTTTGTGCACTGTCTCCTGTCAGTCCTAGATAAATGACATCATGTAGGGCTAAAACTGAAATACTTTCGTTAGGCTAGAAGTGGGAAGTTGGTTTTCTGTAGTCTGTGATAGCATCAGGCCTAACTGAGATCTTATTTTTAGGACGTTAAGGCTTCCTTGAGCACAAAGCTGTTCTTTAGCTAGGCTTAGAGTGGAGGTAAGCTACTTTGTCACTTAGAATTATTTTTATGTTCACACTAACATCTTTAACTATTATGGCATTTTCTTCCTCTTTTTCTCTTCTCATCCTTGAAGCCATTTGGGTTGTCCTGTGAAGGAGAAGGACCAGAAAGTATATAGCACAGCACTAACCTGAAGTGAAACAATATATAAATTACCTAAGTGCTACTCTGATTTTCACAGAGCCTTTCCTTCTTTGTCTGTTTTCCATTTTATCTGATGGACCAGCATAGAATTAGGAGCGATCGCTTCAAAGATTTTTAACTCTAATGTGAAAATTTGAGTAGTTGAAAACTTCATTTATGTTTTACTGACATGAACAGTAGGAGCAGGGAATCAACGTCACTATTACCAAGGGGTTAAAATCTTTTTGTTGAGCATGTTTGTGAAGGACTGCTGGTAATTGTAGTACAGCTTTTTTTGTTTCCAGTTCACTAATCAGATGTGTGTTAGATTTATTATTGCAAAAGTATAAACCATAGAAAATTTGACAAGATAGATGTGTAAATTATCACTTTGACAGAACTAATGATGCACTCCAAGCACCTTCTGTTTTCCAGCACTTGGTGAGCGACTTCATTAAATATGCAACGACTGTTTGGTGCTGCTCAGACGGTAGTTCAGTTCCTTGTGGAATTGCATTATTACTGGAGGTGTAAAAGAGGCAGGCATGCTAGCTGTTGGGCATCCTGCTGTGATTCTAATGTGCTCCATCTTGTTGGAGCAGTTGTTTGCAGTCTTTTCAGGACAATTACATCTATAACCACAGAACACATTCACTGAAACTATATTACAGATAACAGCTGAGAATAGTAATGACTGTTCTTCAGCTGCTGCTTGTGTAAGAGCCAGTGTGAGTGACTTGAGGGGATGGTCAAGCCACATCCACAATTCAGGTCTTTTGTAGTAGTGTTAAAGTTTTAACAGATAAAACTTGACCAGTGTGCTCAGACAGTCACATTGTAGTGACAGTATATTCACAGATGGAGATTCTTTCTTGAGCTGGGGCTGCAAAATACAGCCAGGGTTCCTACCACATGACAAATTCTTTTGTCCTTCAGTTGTGATCTTTGATCTTGACACACATGCTGCTAATAGTAATTTTCTAGCAAACTGCAAATTTCATTCTGTCTCACATTATTTGCTCTTTCTGTTGGCATTGTGACTGGTTCGTATTCCTTAAGGTATAAACAAATATACTCTGTTCTCCAGAGGTGTCCCTGTAATTTATTATTCTGATGACAGTTTGATGGTTACCCTGAAACAGAGCACAAAAGATGGCTTGAATTTAACTTCAGATACTCTTAAAGCTTCTGTCTCTCCAACCTTTACTACGTCTTCTCATACTGACAAATGGATTGTGTTTCAGGCTGGCAAGTTTAACGCTAGTGTGTGTTTAATGGAAAAAAATGTCCTCAGTTTTGAATGATCTGTTAATCAGAGTTGATGATTTGGTTAATTAGCATGTGAACACGTGGTCATTTAACAGGACTATTGTGAGAATTTAGTGAAATGAGTTCTTTAAAGATTGTTTCAGCTTTGTTTGTATTCTGTACATGTTGTGAATAGCTATTTTTACATGTGAAACAAAGCTCTTGTGTAATGGCATTGAGCAATTACAAGCCAGCATAGAAGTTTTAAAATGAAATATTAAGCCTTCTTCATAGAAATATTTTTTTTTGCTATTTAAACCAATGCTGGTTTAAGTTTGCTTACTGAGTTATGTTTTCACTTTAAAGTAATCAAGAAATATGGGGTTCTGCTTTTTTAGTAATCTCTACAGTTTACAACTTAAAATTAGTTTGTGGCTTTTTAAAACTTACTAGTGATTCCTTGTCTTAATAAAACGTGATTTCAGCCCAAGCTTCATCTAAATTTCATCATTTCTAAAGAAAGTAGACAGTGTGGAACACAGTCTTCCTCTGGGAGTATGCTGAGCTTAATGAGCTTGATAGTCTGGTGGGCTCAATAAATCAAATAAAGCAAAACATTTCTCATTTTTGAATAAAAGCATTTATCACACAGTGTTTATTCATTCATAGTCACAAGATTGATTGGCTTCTAGAATCCTGCCATATATTGAAACACTTTGTTTTTGTTTTTCCAGTAGGCAAATTGCGGAAACGCTGGATGAAGGAGAGCATCTCTGATGTTGGCTTGGGAATGCTGAGATCTGTTAAAGAATATGTGGACCCCAACAACATCTTTGGAAACAAAAATCTTTTATAAAGCCCTGCACAAATGATGTACTAAAAAATTACTGTTGAAATCCCTTCACTTTCATTGTATTGATATCCCAGTAATCAAATATAACATAGACTAAACTTTCAAAACTAGTAACTTACATGGATTTTTGCTACTCCCTTCCCCCTTCCCCCAATAAAGTGTAAACATCACTGTTAATGTTTATGGACTTTTACTTAACAATGTTTCAATCTACTGGGCACAAAGTACTAACCAGGAAATGCAAATTTGGGTTTCCAAGTTGGGCTAGGCAGTACAGCTGACAGTATTTTCAGTGTTGGATACTGCCAGATGTTTCTTATTTAAAGCATGCCCCGCAAGGAGGACAAAGATTGACAACAGTGTTTTCTACAGAAGCAGCTGCACAGCCCAGCCTCTTGCTAAAGGAAAGCTGCTAAGAGACAGATGAGAGAACACCAAGGAGTACCTCCCTGTACTGCATTAAGTATGTAACTTGTAACCAGCAAATACTTAGAGTACAAATATAGGCTTTCATCAAAAGAGACAGTATAAGTCAAACTACTAAAAGTTCAGTAGTCTCTTACTGTTGTACTACTGGAAAATCTTACACAATTTAGCTGTTCTGAGTTGTATTTGCATTGCTGGGATAATCTTAAATTAATTGTAGGTCAGTCACTAAATTTTGTACAATGGACATTTCTCACTGTATGTTGAAAACAGGTTTGTAACAAAATTCTGTGTTCATCTGTACTTCAGTCCTAGTGTGTATGGGTTTTGTTCCCGTTGTTTGTTTTGCACAGATGCAAAATATCTTTTTCGGTTATTCAGATAAAACTGCCCAGCACTGTCTTTTGAAACAGTCACAACAGTTTAATAAAATGCTTAAATGGACAACCTACTGTCATCCTGGAAGTGAGATTTCCCATTTAAGTTTTGTACAGTTTCCTATGGCCTTTATGAATCACTTATTTACTTCACAAGTAGCCACAATTTTAATTGTCCATTGAACTTAATGAAAATGAAATATTTTCTTGATCAGTATCATGTGAGAGTTAGCATTTTTACATTGAAACTTGAATCTTAATCAGTAAAATAAACAAAATATTTGTCAATACTCATGATCCATTTTTAAGGTGGGTTCTTTCTTAAAGCAAATTATCCAACTTTTTGATAATGTATATGCATAAGGTAGAAAAAATACAGACTATCCTCTGAGGACACTGTCTAGTCAAACTACTTCACAGCTCTGTAGCGTCAGTTTGGACACCTTTTGTATTGTAGTGCCCTTAATGAGGAGAAAATTATAAATTGCATTTTTGTTTATAAACTATTTTAGAATACTCTATTAGCTTTCAGTTTTGGTAATATACCAAAAAGAATATAAAATGCTTGAAAAAATACTGCATATCGGACAACTCTGAACTTGTTCTAAGATTAATTTCAATGCTACAGTTCAAATGATTGAAAAACATGGACACTCAAACTATGAATTTAAACTGCATGCTGTCAAGGTAATTAAAGAAAACTTTTTTATGATCTGCAGGTCATACGACAGAGTGTTCATGTGATATTTTAATGCAGCTGAATTTATTTTGAATGGTCTTTATTTCACAACATTTCAGTATAAAAATCGATTTTTTCTTGTCCCTAGAGTTGGTATTTCAGCAGTAACCAAAACAGTAGGTGTAGTCTGTTGTAGGAAACTGAGCCTTTGCACTGTGGTTAAGTGTTCCTTAAGTACACAGAGGTGTCTCGGGCAGTGATCTGCACGTGGCCGTGCAGGGATTCCTCACCTCAGCTGCACGCTCCTGACTCCGTGGCCACAGCTGGCCTCTTGCTCATGACTTGTGTCACTCCCCAGTGGAGACTTTTCTAAGAGCTGGTAAATATGAAGTGTGTTTATGTGCCTCAATGAAAGTTTGTGTACCTATGAAGAATTAATTTTGAAGGAAAGCATGTGAAGCTTTTTTGCAGAATGACAGCACAGAGTAGAACAAGTAGTCATAGCTTAGTAATCCTGACCTCTTAAGATTTTGACTACAGTACAACACAGCTCTGCAACAATCCTTCCCATTTTTTAATTTTATTACTATGGTTTCCTCATCCTTTTTTGTGTTGTAAGTACACAGGTAAAAACTCCTTACACTCTCTAGCCTTTAAACAGCCACTGACTCCTGAAGTGATTTAAAGTGCAGTAAAGATTTTTACCGTATGTCAATTGTCCTATGGGAAGGTGAAATAATAGGCCACAAGAGTCCCAAATCACTGTCACTGGATAGCTCTGAGGAAAAAATTAACTCCAAATGTAATGAATATTGCTGTCTTCCTAAATACTATCTTATGAACTGGTCAGAGCTTAGTTGAAACATATGTATTACTGTCTTTAATTTCACATTGCTAATGAAAATAGAAAAAAATGTAATGCAAGTTCAGAAGACCTCAGTAGAGATCATTCATCATTTAAATGAAATCTTACTGTCTCGAATACCATAGTCTTCCACCACTCTTCCTTCTGTATACTCTATTTTCTTTCTACAGACTTCTCTTCCTGTAGCTGCAGCCTGTTCAGAGATGGAGTTTGATCCATGCAGATTAGCAGTGCTGGTGCATAACACAACTTTTGCATTTGCTTGAGTATTTCGGCCATATATAAATTACAAGCAGTTTTAATTAAGCTTGTAATGACTTCCAGTTACACAGTTTTTGCTTCCTTTGAAGAAGGACAGGTACAGAGAGTGACTGTGGCTTGACTGTAAAATATGTTTACATTAGAGAGACCTTTATAGAAGTTTGGAGAGAAAAGAAGCAAATCGGTTAAAAGCTGAGCCAGGATTTAAATCTTACAGTTAAAGAAAAATGTGTATTGATTTGACTTACATTATAATGGTTAAGTTAGAGATGTCATCTTTGCCTTACAGCTGTGAACAGAGGCCAGGCCAAATAGTTCTTCCGTAGCAATGTTAATTAACTGAAACCAATTTTAAAGGCAGGGATACATTAGCACTGAAATCCAGAAAACACAAATTGCTTCTCAGTCTTGGAAATGTATGTTTATCAAGGTTGTAATTTAATTTTCTGAAAATTAAGCCAAACAGTGTTTGTCATTTTAGTGTGAGATTAACTGTAAAGCTTCAGTTGTAATGTTAAGAGATTACAGAACCTTATATTATTAATAAAAAGAAAATCAGCCTAAACCAGTATGTGTTTTTTGTGATGAAACTAAACAAATATGTTCTACTAACTTGTCATATTAATTTGGTGATGAACTCTTACCTAAGGAAAACTATTAGGAAAGCTTTGGTGCGTGCTGGGAGAGAACAGACTGAATTTACAAATGTATGCTAATAGGAACTCTGCTTTTGTGTCTCAGGTAAAACAACAGGAAAGAGAGGATTTCATGGAACGAAGGGTGAAACAACACCAGGCTATTTGGTTCAGCATTTCACCTCTTTGGTGAGAGCAGGATGGGGACCATGTTCAGCTGCTCTTTGAAAGCTCTTTCAATATAGTACAGAAGCAGACCTCATTTTACTTAGCTTCCCCATATTTCAAAGCCCTGTTGTATTAAGCTGTTGCAATAGGTATATCATTTCCTGCTGCTGTGCTCATCTCTCATCTAACTTCCTTGTTACAGGTCCTGGAATCTGTTGAAGTTCTGTGTGTAGCAATGCATCACATGTGAGCAGAAGCAATGTTTCTCAGTTACCTGCATCATTGCTATAAAGGCTTTGTGCCCTTTAAACAAAACTGGCTGAAATCACATGTTGCTTTGAAGAAATATTGCACTGTCTTTGTGTTAGCACCGTTACTCAGTCTTAACACATTGCACAAAACCTGCAAAAGTCATAGTATGCAGGGGACAGGAGAACTAATGACATGGTTCACCATGTAGAACTATGACAATTGCTTAATATGATCCATTTTTTTGTGTGTGTGCTTGCTCACAGGAAGGAGACTACCTCATCATCAAGCATTTTATTTGTGTTTTCTTTCTATTAACAGCATTATACTGCAGTACTTTTACTTGGATCCAGTGAGTCTCAATCTGAAGGGGATTTTAGATTATGATATACTGGTTTCAGGATGATGGCCAGACCCCATCAGCGTCCTCTTTGTTTGAAATACATAAATTTTATAAAAAGTTGGATCTGAACTCACAGCTGTGTAAATACTACAGGCTCCCTGTTTATGGTTTTATAGTCCCAACACTGACTTTGAATTCCACACTACCTTTAACATAAATTGATGTCTTTCCTCAGTCTCTCTATGGAGACCAGAATTGGCAGGCAGCTGCTTTTTTCAGTGTCAGCTTTAAGGTCTGCTTTGCTCAAAGGGCAGAGGTGGTCAAAAATACTGTTCAAAGATGTTTGCTGTGCTGTCTCTGAAAAATACTCGTGCTGTTAGTTTGAAATTAAGGATTCCATTTCAAAAATGGGGCTACAGTATTTTAATTCATACTGTTATTTGGACTATTTAACAATACAAATTGCAATAATATGTACCTTTACTGAAATGCTGTGAAATGTTTCATTTATGAATTTGTTTTTGCACTTTGGAAAAACAAAGCATTGATCTTTTTATGGGAAACTCTACTAATCTTTCATTTTGATTCAGAATAAATCTAAATTTCAATGGACTGTTCATAATTTCCAGTATAACTTCGATATCTGAGTAGCACTCTGCCTGTTCCCACCTTCATGGTAGTAGTAATGTAGTACTGCCTCCCCCCAAAACGGGGACCATAGAAGCTTTTACAGTAATGTATTTGTTGTAGTACTGTAAAGTACCATAGCAGCCTTCTAAAGGATAAAACAGAAGTGTTGACCACAGCAGTGGATTTGTGTGTGTGCTAAAAGACGATGGACAAAATTCAATGATGTGACTGTAATCATGTAAAGTTGAAGCTGATGCTTCTAAAACTTCACATTAGGTTAGGAAATAAATGAAAAAAATGTGTAAAAATTGTACTTTAAAACTGTATTTTTAAATTATGAAGAATGTAAAATCATTGTCCCAACTGTGCTGTTCAGTATCATCTGGCTTGTCTGAGCGTGGCTGACGTCCCACAATGCTTCTGTACAACAAAATATAAAATGGATGGTCTCCAGACAGGGTCATGCTACAACTGCTCCCATTTCGGGCTGCTGGAAGGGCTTGGCTCTATTCCCACGAGTGACATGGACACTGAGCATGTGGATATGATCCGGCACTGCCATTGCATCAGTCAGTGCTGGCTCAGCAACACAATACCCAGAGTAATTTAAAGGCAAGGAATATCACTGATGTTCCGTACTCAAATTAAGTTGAAAACACTTTATGGTTTCAGTTCAGCATAAAAGGGCAATTTGGTAAGTTCGGTTTTTGACTAGACTCAGTCCCGAGGCTGTGGTAGTAATGAGGAGGTACAAACCCAGCCGCTGACCTTCCTCCCTCGCAGCCCGTGGCAGCAGCGCTGTTTCCTGTCTCGCTCTGTTCCTGCCGCCGCAGAGCAGGAAATCCTGACTGCCCAGAGGCGAGGCTTAAAAACCCTTCTGAAACGTGAAGTGACACACATGTTCACCTAGCAAATACATAGCAGCTGGGTAAATACATCTAGAGATGAGGCCATAAAAGCTGGTTATTAAGGAAAGTAAATCTGGCTAATGTTAGAAAGCAAGATGTGGGTGAGCTGAATGCAATACTTTGGTAAGTGGGTAAGCCGCAAGGCAAATTTACCTTCTTAGTGCTCTTGCTTCTAGAAGTACAGGGCAACACTGTTCTTTCAGTCAAGTTGTGGGGTTTTTTGGCGGTTTTTTTTTTTTTTAATTAAGGTTTTCATTAAAAAATGAAGATTTCGTCTTTCTCTGTTCAGTTTTGTAACTGTGTTGTACCATATATTCCAGGAAGATGAAGAATAAAAGCCGCTGGCTTCCTTGAAATTGTGCTCATCAGAGCCCAGTTTATTCATGCAGAAGTGTCTCAAAGTTAGGGATTGTGATTGGTAGCCTTCTCTTAAAGAGGTGAGATCCCTTTAAAGCACAGCATTAAAAACAGCCTGCAGAGAACAAAAAGAAGCTGTGAAAAGGAAGAGACAAGGCCAAACAGAAAAGACGTTGGAGAATGTCACTGTAGCTTTACAAGGGTGGAGTACGTCTCTATTCCAGCTTGTTGCTGGGGGTGCCGGGTTTACTGTTTCAGGAGGAGGAGGTGAAGTGACAGCTGCCCAAGGGGCAGTGGCGGAAAGCTCTCAAGAAGGTCCTTACTCCTGTGCAGTGCAGAGTTTTAGCATCACACCCTGGAACACAGAGGCTGCCCCTCTGCAAATCTTCAGCAGGCAGCACAGCCCACCAGCACGCTTAATAAAAACTTCTTTGTACAACTTCACTTGGCTGTTGCATGACTTACTGCTAATGAAATCATGACCTGGAAGCAAAGAGAATCGCTAATGAGGAAAACAGAGCAAGGGCAGTGCAAGCCAGTGTCTTGTGTGTATGGCTAAATTACAGTGAAATGAACATCTGGCAGCAACAGCCAGGCAGAAGGGACCTGGTTGCTATAGAGAAATGATAAATTTCAGATGGTAACAAATCTGCTGCCTTGGTTACAATTTAGTACTTTTTTTAAGGCTGATGAGAGGGAATCACTATCTCTTCGTTTGTAGACCTGTGTGTTGCTCTGCACACACGAATAAAACATAATTTTATTTCCTGTTCTTTTCAGTAGTTCATGGAAGACACCTGTGCATATCAGGGCTCAAGTAGATGTTTACAGCTGAGCCTTTGTGGGCTGCATGCTCAGCCATGCTTCAGCGCTTTGGGTCCTTCATCCTCACCTCTGTCACTGCGTGATTTACATTACTAACACCAAAATTATCCTTATTGCTGTTGCAGAAAACATAGGCTGATTTTCCCTTCCAAAAACAAATGAAGAAGAGCAATAGGGTCACTTTAGTTTTATTTTGTTTAAAACCACATGCTGATATGCTAGAGCTGTAGACCAGTCAGAGCAAAGTTAAAACCAGCTGTGAGTAGCTGGGTAGGGAACCTTGTGAATGTCACATCAGTGACGAGTTAGCAATTGCAGGGATGCTGTAGCGATGAGCAAGACCAGCAGCCAGAGCACAGGCACGCATCACTGGAGTTAAATGCAGATTCCCTGAGAGGGAGCCGAGGAGGTTTATGAACACAGGGACTAGTGTCGGAAGCAGTTGTGTTTGCATCTCTGCCCCCTGCGTGCAGAGCCACGCGTTCCGTCTGGAATCTTGGCATCTCACCTCGAAAGCATGATGTTGTATTTCTACTGTGAGGCTGAAGGATGGGATTTGCTCGTGGCTTGCACATAAACTCTTCAGAAACAGGATGTTTGTGTGTGTTGCCTTCGCAGAAAGGTGGGGAGTTGTGCCGAGACAGCAGGGGTTTGCTGATCTCCTGTCAGGCTGGGCTGTGTGGGTGTCTGACATACGGAAAATTCAGTTGCTCACAAGGGCTGTTTTCATTTTGTGCATCTGCAAACTCCTGCCATTTTATTCCAAATACACTTGGCTTGCTCTGGCTGTGTGTACTCTAGTCCTGAGAGAGGCAGCTTTGTCCTTCACCGGATTCCCAGCCCTGCCCGAGCGAGTCTCACCTGCCTTGGCCGTGGCCCGCGTTGCCGCAACGCAGCCCCTGCCCCGTCCTGGCAGCCACGGCTCCTTCCTCCGGCGAGGGGTGGTTAAACGGAGGAGAAGGAGCCAAAATCGCTGCAGTTTGAGAGGCTGTTTGGCCCTTTCCCACCGATGCTCCCATCGCTAATGACAACAACAGCTCTCCGCTGTGTCCTGGTGCCAGGGCGAGGGTGGCGATGCCCGCCCGCTGCGGCCCCGGAGCTGCCGCGCTCAGCGGGCAGGGCCCGGCCGGCGCCGCTCCGTCGGTAAGAGCAATCCCGTACGAGGCTGCTGGTGGTGCTTTTGCCTCCGTGGCCGCGTACTGGCAGTAGCACATGGGCTCGGAGCCGATGGCTGGTGCGGGTCGGGCATGCAGGTCGGCGGTGCGGCCGCTCGTGGTGCCCAGAGCAAGCCCGGTGGTCCAGGAGGCTCGGAGCAGCCAGGGCTCTCCTCCCTGGGCCGGGATGCAGCTGCACGAGGCAGCCCCTCGGAGAGACTCCTTGTTCGGGACTGGGAGAGCGGGCAGCCCTGAGCGCGGCTGCCTGCGCTCCGGTCTCCCGCAGGGTGCAGCGCTGCGACCCTGGGCATCTCTCGGCCTTTGCTTGTGTGTCAGCTGCGATGAGGCAGCATTTAAATATGAGAGTGACCTGTGAGTCTCCAATGGCCTAAAAAGCAAATTTCGCTTTTGTGCCGTTGTATGAGTTACTTCTGATACCATTCAGCAAGTCACGTTGTGCCCTTGTTTACAAGCAGCCAGCCCACATGTATCCAGCCTGGCTTTGTTAATGTGCTGTTGAATGAGCTTTAGGTCCGCAACTGCTCAGCTGTGGAGCAAGGTGGGTAATTGATATTTGCCTTTGTGCTCTGAAATAACTTGCCAGTTTTCAGTTAAAATAAGGATAATTCAAATTTTGCTTGGATGCTGAGGCTTCTGAAAGTACGAGGCTTCTCTCATGCTGCTGTGGGTCATTTGTGTATTATGTGCTCTGGGTCTGGCCTCTTGTCCACCACTACTGTTGACTTTGAAATGTGACTGAAATGTTGATGTATTTGTTTAAGAGTTTCAGGTGTGAAAAATAGCTCCATTTCCATTTGCAACTACTTCAAAACAATACATATGAAAAAATGAAAGACAAAGAACATTCCTCCACAGTGGAAGCTACAACTGAATTTTAATCACTGTATTACAGTGACTTGAGTATAACCTGACTGTAAAACTCCCCAGCTGCTCTAGCTCTTTTCCTGTCAGAAGGCTGGCCATAGAATAAATTAAGAGAACTGAAACCAAGATGTGAAATTAAACTTTTATTAAAGTAAATCAGGTCCTGGATTTATTTTAAAGAGTGAGGCCATAAAAGTGAACATATAAAAATTGCAATTTAAAATAATGTACATTCTTTTTATGTAATTTCTCTGTTTTCAATTTTATTGGTACAACTGAGTTATATTTACTGAAGTTGCATACCAGTGTTTTTCCAACTGTGATGGTGGTTGTGCGTTTGATGACTTTCACTTTTGGGATGCCATGGAGAAAGGAGGGGAAATATAGTGGAAAAGGGAAACCACAGAGAGCTCGTTACAGCTGCTTGGTCTGCCACCACCTGGCACCAACGCAATGCAGGGTAGCCCAGTGGTCTCCTTATTTTACCCCAGGGAAGCAAGCCTTGAGCCGAGTATCCCACACCTCCCAGGCCTCCCTAGCACAGTTTCTCTGTACTTCAGGAGCAGTTGCAGCAGGAGTGATTTGGATTCTATTGGCTTGCTTTATCTGTTGATATCATCAGTGTGTATTGCTTAACTTCTCTGAAGGGGAAGTCTTCCCTTTTGCTTCAGGACCTGCTGGGATGAGGAGGGAGAATCCTCATTTCCTTTCTGGTTTCTGCTGAACATATTATCTCCACATTGAAGAAACTGTAATTCCTATAAAAGAGCATTTCCCAGTGTGTTCTGTGAGGAAAGCTGGACGACAGGGAGGAGCAGGTGTATAAGTGGGCAGGATGCATCTCGTACCCAAAAAGGATGTTGTGTTTGCCATGGATGCAAAAGGAGGAATCATCTGAGTGGAATAGAAAAATTACTTCAGAAAAAGTGTTTAGCTCCCTTTGCTTCATTTGCTTATTCTCTGTCTCCACCCCATTTAGTTGTAGGACTGTGGGCTCAGTCCTGCAATTACCAAGTGCCTACAATTGCCATTGTTTTTGAAGACATTGTAATGGATCAAGCCCACACATCACAATCAGTCCAAAAGGCTACGCTGCATCTATAATTGTGCCAATCCACAGGTGGCTAGCAAGATTAGTCACCTCTTTCATAGGCATAAGAGTTGCTTTCAAGCACAAAAATAAATTTTTCACTTCTTTGCAACTGAAAATTGCCCTATTTGTATAAAGACTTTGCTAGCAAAGACTGCAGGAGCAACACATTTTTGCTGTGCAGGTTATGTCATTCTTTGGATGAGAGGGACCCTGGCTGGGTGTACAAAGGGGAGATCATGCAGATGTTTCCACGCAGGACAACATCTTCCTTTGTTATTGATTCTTATTGTTATTGGATAAAGCAATTTATCTGCTTTGACCAGTTTATAAAGCTGGAGAGACACAGTTTAGGTTATTTCAACTGGACAAAAGATGAGATATATAATAAAGTGTCCCGAGTAAGAACAGTCTACTCTGGAGCACTTAGGGTTCATCAGCTGGAAAACAAACCTATGTGGGTTCTTCTTCCCTCAGATCTGGGATAAACTGTGTACTTTGTGGTGTTTTTAATTCACATCAAGGTAGTTTACACAGAGATATTAACTCTGTATAAGTAAATTAGAGAATAATTACACCACAATGCATTACTGAAAATAATCTCTTTGTGGATAAAATGCTAAATCATCTCTTTTGGAGCTGTTGTTTCTCAAAATTGTAAAGTCCAGCACCAGCCTGTAAAGTTCATGTTCCCCTCTGACATTTAAGAATGGGGAAGGTTATTATTTTGATGACTGGATCCCATTCTTACTTGCCCCATTGCCACTGTCCTCTGGCCCTTGTGCTTTGGAATGGGAGAGATAGAAAGGATTTGTAGGCTGCAATGCTGGGGCAGAAGAAAGGGACTAAAGCTCTTGTGGTTTCTCACTGGTGACAGTTACACTGGTAACTGCTGTTACCAGTGTACTGCCATCTGGAAATCACTGAGGGAGCCTGTTAATTCAATTTTATTACTGTATATTTTAAAGACTGTCAAAAAAGCTCAGGGCTTTGGCACAGGTCTTCATTTTAGTTTAGTCTAAATCAAAATAAATAATAAAATCCTCATGAAGATGTACAGGCACCGTGAGATACTTATCCAACCTGTCATGATGAAAAAATAAACTAATAATGTTTTATAGGCTCATGAAAAAAATATTTACTTACCTCATATGACTGTGCCAATAAAGTTTTAAACAGATTAAAAGCTAAGACAGATGCCAATGATCATACCATATGAAAAAAAAAAAAGAAGGAAAGGCACTTATGTCAAATTTAAGCTCACTAAATCTGATTTAAATATATTGACCTCTAAGTGTGACGTCTACTTGATTCTCTTATAAGACCAAGTAATTTTGGTATAAGTTTGGCAAATCTCTTGAGATAGCTGAAGAAAAATGGTACAAATGTAGATTTTGAACTGGAATATGCAGTTTGGGAATCTAAGTAAGCTTGAAATTGGGCTGTTTAGGACTGTGCAGTTGTGCTTTAGAGGTGCCTGTGGGATGGCAGTGGCTGTGAGGGTAAAGTCTGCAGGGACACGGGGCACTCACAAGGTCAGCACGTGAGCCGAGTGACCACAGCGACACCGAAGTGTTCAGGTATCCAAAGGGTTTGCCCTGGAAGTATAAATGTCTAGGAAAACTGGGGGACATCAGCAAACTCTCTGCCTGCACAGTATTACAGAATTACAGAATCAATGAGGTCGGAAAAGACCTCTGAGATTGAGTCCAGCCTATGAGCAACCACCACTGTCAGCTACACCATGGCACTGAGTGCCACATCCAGTCTTTCTTGAACACCACCAGTGATGATGACTCGGCCACCTTCCTGGGCAGCCCATTCCACTATCTAACCACCTTTTCTGTGAAGAATTTCTTCCTAATGTCCAGCCTAAACCTCCCACAGCTGAAGCCTATGTCCTGTGGCTGTTTGCCTGAGGGAAGAGCCTGACCCAACCTGGCTACAACCTCCTTCCAGGGAATTGTAGAGAGTGGCATCCCTGAGCCACTTCCAGGCAGAGGAACCCCAGCTCCCCCAGCTGCTCCTCACAGGATTTGTGCTGCACATCCTTCACCAGCTTTGTTGCCTTTCTCTGGACAAAGTCACAAAGTCCATGCTGCCAAAAACAACCAGTTTGGATTGTGACTGTGTTTCTTAGATGGCAAGTTCTTTTGGCACACAGCTGCACTTCTGCTGTGATTTGTATCCCCTGCTAAAAAACAGACTAGTAGCTCTGAGACTAGGAAACTTTGGGATCAAAATGTACCTCATGGATAGTTCCATAATGGAAACATTTCTGAGGTGGAAAATTTTCCCCCCTTTCTTTTCCCATTTTAATTCAGACCAGCCAACCAGCTTGTAAAGCAATGTGTAAAAAATTGCCTAACATATTGCTACACATAGGAGATCTGTAGCTGGATTTTATTATTTTTTAAATCAGATTTGAAAATACCTAATCAGCCATGAGTGTGATTGAGATTAACTGCTATGCAAAATGACTACTTTCAGAGAAGAGTGCTGACCAAAGCTCAGCAAGAATAAAAGGTGTGAGCTCTGTTATATCCTATATATCTATTGTGAAATGCTGCTGTTTATTTTTGATCACCTTTTCTTTCCTCAAAACCAAGAGACAAATGATATACACCAGAATCACAATATACAGCAACATACTTCAAAGCAATGCATTGAGCAGTGTCTGCAGTAAAGTCCTGCTTGGTGGGCTCTGGGCCACTCCTATGGGTCTGTACAGGGGGGGTTGAGGGTGGCATATGAACCTCTCAGTCTTCCCCCTCCTTCACATACATATATCTATTTTCTAATGCACCACCCTGGACTAAAGTGGGTATTTCTGGTCCCTTTCTCAGGCATGCCCTTTCCTGCAAGTGCTACATGACTGTGTAGTTTGGCCTGTTTGCTTCCGGAGCTGCTTTTAGAAAAACTCCAACTTTTTTAATCAATTGGAGCTGCAGAAAAAGCTGTCTCAAGGCTCACTGGCAGAGCAAGCAAGTCCATTCCCTAGCACTGGAACTCAGCACTCCCTGAATGATAAAGCTGCAGCAGTCCCCTACCAGCCATGCTGGAATAAGATGCTGGATGAGTGAGTCTCTCTCCTCTGTCTTCTCCTGTGCTGGCCAAAAGCAGTCTGAAAATACGGTAAATCTTTATTTAACTCCAGCTCGAAGATCATCTTATGATTTCAGAGTTCCTCTTAAAGCCAGGTGGTGCAGGTTTGATTGCTGAGAGGAAAGATGTTGAACAACTGCATAATAGAGTGTTTACTCAGAGTTGATGGACTTCTCTCATCTTAAAAAGCATTTTCTATTGCCACCATGCAGCAAAGATTAGTCCAAATATTTCAGTTTTTTGAAATGGGTTTAAGGTGCTTAATATTAACACAAAAGTTGTAAAGGCAATTAGCAAGATGCTTTATTTGATTTTGTTGTTTGTTTGGATGCCTTTCAAAGTCCTTACCTTTTTTCCCCATTACTTGCCTACTATATAGCAATCATAACATCTTGTAGGAAAAACTGAGCAACCTGATCACTGCTTATGCCAGTGTACCCTAGAAAAGTGCCAGCTATGGCTGGCAAGCTTCAGTCAGTTCTCTTAGGCTGTTGTGATCAGGAGGAACTCTTAGGCAGAAGATTCCCAGTTCATTTGACCTTTGGGCTTTGTGGAGGCATAACAACAGTATTTATTACTGCTTTTTGGTTTTAATGGCCTTACTAAAGGCCAGCAGCTCCTCAGATGTTTGGCGGGCCCCTAGCCCAGTTGCAGTAATGAACTGTCCCTGACAAACTCTGATGTCAATTGAGCCCACACAGGGCAGTTTGCTATAAACAGAAATTCACTGGCTCTCCTTTTGACAGGTATCTTTATCTCTCTCACAGACTTAGCCAAAGGATCTCAAACTCCAAGACATTAAAATCCAAGACATTCAAATGTTTGTCTTTGTACAAACATTGCAGTTCAGGACCATATTTTAATCACTGGCTGAGGGAAGCATTAGAGGTGCAACCACAAGATGCAAGACTGCAACACTGAAGGGATGATGATAGAAAGGCTTCAGTTGGAAAGAAGAACTAACATGTTATGTTCCCCCATCCCTAGTGACAGAGGATGTCACCTCTGCTGAGGAGTCCTTCAGTTTCACCATAGTTGCTTCTAGGTTTGTTCTGGTCTCTCCCACACTGTGGTCTCACTGCCAACAAGGCACAATCTCCTCTCCAAGAGGAGATTTCCTGATGTGGGATATTTCCCTTTCCATACAAAAGCACAGGTCCAAGTTGTGCAGCTATACTAAGTGTTTCTGAATCAAGGACTATCCATAGAATTTTCCAGATTGACCATTCCAAAATTTTGGGATGCTTTCCTTTCTTCATATTACATCCCCTTTTTTTTTCTTTTGAATAATTAAATTCTATTAGCTACTATGATTTACTGTTTGGTGGTTTGCTGAGCTTAGGTTTTCATGTTGCTTTATAGAAAACCATAATACTTTCTGTGGGTGCTGGTTTACAATTACATGGCATTAATGGGTCCTGGCACAGCAATCTGGTGCCCTGGAGTACCTTAGGGTTTTCTTTGCTTCATTCTCTCTATAATACAGCTCAAATATGCATTCATTTGCTGTTTTGTTTCACACATCCCATTGCTTTTGCTGGCTTTTCTGCTCTGCCAGGCTGAGGAGTTTAGCAGCACTTCTTCCATGCAGAAATGTAGCCGTGTGGTCTTGAAGCAGCATGGCCAGGGGTTTGATAAATGTTATGTTCCATTAGGGTATGGGCAGAATCGTTCTGATCCTAACTCTGTTGTGTGTTTGAATTGTTGATGCCAGCAGATTGTACTCTTTCTTTTTTTCCTTCTTGGGCTTCCTCTATTCACGTTCAAAAATTAACGTGCTTGGAGTGTCCATACATTTGCACTTGGTTCTGATCTTCATTGTGACTTTCTGTGATCTATAGCCCCCAGCACAAGGAACTGGCAAGGAATTGTCTGGAATTGTGTTCTGGCTGCTTTAGAACCCCATCCCTCTATTAATCTGCATTACAGACAAAAGGCCAGATCAGTGCAATTCTCCTGAGCTTAGATTCAGTGACCCAAAATATATGCCATCTGAGAATCTGGCCCATATCTTATTTATAACTGAGATAAAATTTGCAGAGAGAGATAATACCTTTTATTAGATCCTCTTGATTTATTCGGGGATGGAGTGCAGGGGAGGTGGGAAGCAGAATTTTTTGGGCATGCAAGAGTCTTTTCAGGGAGAAATATCTTTAGTATCCTCAACTTCTGAAGATGCCACAGAAATTGTTATTACAGTCTGTTCACAGCAAAGAGGTGCATGAAAAAAGTGTGAATAATGATGAAGCACTGAGCTTTCTCTCCTGAGTCCTGCACTCTTCCCTGCACAAATCCCTCCCCTTTTGTCACAGCTGTCTGACCTGGGGAAAAGAAGACCTGTGGTTATCTCTCCCCTGGTCTGACTATGCCCCATGCAGCTGACCCTATTTCTTCCTCAAGCTGGTCTGTTTGTTAAGGTTGGTGTGGTAACTGGCTGTGCCTCCCTGGGAGTGCTGCTTCTCCCTGTGTTTGGCACACAAAACCATCCCACTGGGTTTACATAGATAGGCTGGGACCTGTGACTTCACCCTCTCCACCATGTCCTAGGACAAGTCTTGATTTATTGTGCTATCACATGTTCAGCACCGCTGTTTGTACTTCACAACTAATCAGATGCAATTATAAAATATGAATTTGGATGTATTTGTGGAACTATTAACCCAAGACCTCTACAAAGGGGGCTTGAAAACAAGATAGACAAGACTGTTTGAACTAGTGGGCAGTGCCAGGTTCCCCTCTGAGGTGTGGGTTCAGCAGTGGTGGCACCACAGAGAGCTTTCCCTCAGGACACAGCGAGGTGAGGGCTGCTCTTTTCTCCAGGCAGCCAGAGCTGCCAGGCCAGCATATGTGAACACCAGTGTCAGTGTGATTTTGGCTGCCAGTACAACTGGCATGACAGAGCCCCATGAAGCAGAGATGGCAACAATGCCTTTCAGTGGTTGTGTGCACCAAGTGTTCAAAGTCCCATATATAAAGCAGGAATTTCATAAACAAGCAAGGAAACCACTTCCTCAGTTTCCCTAGGAGAGAGTGAAATAATGCCTTTCTGGGAATCCTCTTCAGCCACTGCCAGCAGGTGTCCCAGCTGTGCTTCTCTACTGAAGATTTACCACTTGGTCTGTCAGCATGAACGCATCCCACCTTCTTCATGTTTTCTGATAGCTGGTGGGGTTTGCTGCAGAAGCCACGCCTAGATTTCTTTGCTGAACTAGACGAGAATGTAATAAGTGAAATGATGGAGGGAGCTCAGACTTAAATGCATGGGGTACAGGATATAGCAGGAGAATAAATCTTTGTCTCCCCCTTCCTGGCCAGATGCACTATAAGCCTGACAGACTTATGATTTTATATGGAGAGCAACATATGCTACAGCTTTTATTTCTCTAACCATTAATCAAAAGGTATTTTGTATAAACAGTGTAATTGCCAGCTCTGGCCAGCGTGGGTGGGCTGACAGAAAGGCTTTGCAGTTACAGATAATCCTGGCCAGACACTGGCCCTGGTAGCCAGCAGCAGCTGTAGGGACCATACGCCAGCGTGGGTGGGTGTGCGGGGCTGCACACCGGGCTCCAGGCAGAGCTGCCTTTCCAGCCAGCCCAGAGAAATGCTGCTCAAGACTAAGAATAGTGGTGTTTCAGCAGAGACAAACCCTCTTGCATATGTCTGTGCTCTTTGTCTTCATGGACTTTAGCCTGGGTTATGTCTGTTCATTTCCTAATGGTACCAAACCTGCAGTTTTTGTTTTCTTAGTTGTGCCAAAGAATTTCAAACTGCAGACAAGACAGCCCAGGACACATGAGCAGGCAGCTTCTTGCCCACAATCCAAAATAGGATAGGGAACTACAAAGGTTTAGAGGACTTTCCCTTGGTGCAGAGGATGGGGGGTTACATGAGCCAAGTGCTGGATGTGGAGGTGAGTGTGATGTTCCAGCAGTGAAGTGCCTACTGGCAGTGAGCTGGAAGGGAAATGCTGGACTGGAAGGCTTTCCATGGATCTTCTGAAAACCAAGCCACAGGTACTTGCTGCCTCATGTAAGTCTGTGAGAAAGGAAGAGCCACATGGGGCAGTGCTGCTCAGTAATGCTCGAGCACCTTTCTTTGGAGGGCAGTTGTGTTTTCAGCCTCTGCAAGGGTGGCTGCCATGAGTAGACTGTGCATGGACAGCTTCTGGGGAGTTGGCAGGACAGGACAGGAAAGCCTCACAGCATCAGAGTTATTTATTGAAAGGAAAACATTTTATTGTCCAGTTTTATGCCACTATTTGGTGCGGTAGTAATTTATCTCAAAGGACTGTTTCCAGGCTATTGATGCCAGGTGATGTGAAGCTTCAACTAGGCCAGAACTGTGGTGCCAAGGTGGTTTTGAACAGCAGCCAGTGGGAGCAAGAAGTGCCAGGATGATAATAAAACACTGCTTCTGAAGGCAGTGTTTTATTACTTCCAGGAATTAACAGTCTATTTTAAATTTAAGAAATCTGATGGTTTTGTAAAGGTAATTTCTAGACTTCTGGGGTAGATTTACCAAAGAGCAAATGCTCTGGTTCTCTTCTAGAAATACTCATTGATGAATTTAATATACCAGACTTACAATAGGATTAATAACATCTGTATTACAGCAAGAAAATCATGCATCTTTTCAACTGATATCTTCATCTGTAGGGAAGGATCCCATCAGCTACAGATTATCCCTTGACTTCTGTAGTTACCAGCTCATCAGTGACAAACAAGGCATATGTGAAGTGTGAAGGAATACACCACTGGGTCAGCAATCCTGCCCCTGCCTACTTCCAGCAGTTATATGGTGTTAGCCTGGTATGGGAGTGACTGTTCTACTCCATTTAATTTCCCTATGAATCATCGGAAAACAGGGGACAAAGGGAAACTAATTCAGCCACCGTGATTGTCACAAAAAGTTAATAGTATACTGAGAGAGATTGGCACCAAGTAGCAGATTTCAGAGCCAAATCTTGATGCCTGAAAACTCAAGAAGATTCTTAAATCTGGAGATTTGATTTAGCCAGTTCTAGAAGTACTTTAAAACTTGCATAGAAGGTAGCCTTGCATTCCCCACCATCTCAACATTTAGTGCTGCTTACTTTGTAGTGAAAGCAGATTTATATTTTGCTGGTCTTGAAGTGACTGATTTGCTGAACATCAGAAGATAGAATTTGCTATAACAAATTGTTGGATCGATGATCTAACATATGAATATGCTGTTACTGACAACATGTGATGATTCAAAGGCAAACACATCTCGCTGTGCCATCTCTTAGGAAATAATTTCTTCCTGACACTTCTAGTGATCATCTTACACCATGAAGCATGAGATTTGATTACTGATACTTTAGCATGCATAACTACAAAGGTTGTTAGTTTTAATGGAATGGACAGCATGTCTCATGAGAGGTATAAACACATTGCGTGTGCGTTTGAAATACGATTGTAATGATTTAGCTTATTCTAATACAGAAGACTTCGCTCAATTTGATTAGCTGATGAAAACATAGCATTGCTCAACAAATCAGCAGGACTCGTAGTTAACATTTTTCATGAAGTCTTACTGTAAGGTAGGTAGTTTTCCTCTCAGTAATACGTCTGTCTAGAGTAGCAGCAATTTCTGCTGAGCATGTCAGGCTTACAAACAGTTCTGTGGAGCTGGATGTACCAGAAATGGCAATTTTGCATATTTTCAAGGGAGAATTGGAATGACAGAGCTCTGTGATTTGGAGAGATCCATTGTTAGTAATGAATTCTCCATCACCCTTTTTGGCTCTCTCTTCATAATGGTATTTTTGGCCAATTAGCTTGCATATCAGAAGGACTGGTCTTCCTCAATAATTTTCTTGTGCTATTTATAGCTGCTTCCTCAAAAGGCTGTGCCAGTTGAACTCAGTCTTTGATGCACAGGTATTTCAGAAGTAGCAGCATGCTAGGATTTCACATGCTGCCTCAGGAATTTTCTAGTTTGCATTTGTGTATTGTGCAACTGATGTGTCAGTTTAAACAACAGTGATCAGAGATTGACTAATGAGCAGCTTCCTTCAGCTTGCTGCATCCTGGCATCAAGTTTTAAACTTCGGTTGACTTCAGTTACCAGCTGTAAGGGCAGTCAGTCAGGCAGGAATGAAGTGATGTTGTTGACATCTCCTTAATGCAACTCTTGAAATGTAAATAGGGTTGCAACAGTTGATCTTCCAGCCAGTTTTGTTATGACAGTGCCCTTTGGCAGATGTCTCCTTCTCTGAAGATAAAATCCATGTGGAGGCAACTTATTCTGAGCTCGAAGGCTGCAAAGGTGTACTGGTTGGTTCTCTCTATTTAATTCTGAATTTTTATATTAAATAAAAGAGCTAGAATAACTCCAGAATGGACTAGAAGTGCAAGTTAACTCTTTTCTCATACTGTTCATGAAATATTTCATAGTACAGACTTTGTGAGATTTGCTGTTGAGCTCTACTCTCTACACAGAGTGACAATAGAGGTGAGGACTCCTGTCACCTTTGTTCCCATACCTGGCTCTGTTGTTTGATTTCCCAAAATGATCAATTTGAGGCAATTTACAATCTGAGTGCTAGATTTACACCCTATCTGGTGTGGCCTACACATAAAGCATCCTTCTGCTAAAGATAATATTCCATTGATCTTCAACATAAGGGAAAATCCTTTAATATTTGGGTTAATTCCAAGCCCAGAGGGATTTATTTCTCTTTTGGTTCTTTTCAGAAAAATGATCCAAAAGGGAAAATCCTACAGAGTCCTCTCCTGTCTGTTCTGATTTCAGCCACGATTTTAAAGCCAGCTATAGTATTTGCAATTCATGGGGCCCTTTTCAAGCCCCATCTTCTGCCTGGCATATCTTCAAAATCTTGGAGTACTTCAATAAGTTAAGTTATTAAAAAAAAAAAACCAAAAAACAAATCAAACAAAAAACCCTCCTCTGCTCAGTTTTGCTTGCTTTTATTACTGGGTCAGGTAGCAAGGCAGGAAGCTGATGGCCCACAGCTGAACCTTCCTTTTCAGAGCTGAACTGTGTGTGGGTCCAGTTGTGCTCTCCACCACCATGATTTTTGGACCTTCAATTTCAGTGAAATTGAATAGAAGTTACAAGCTGCCTTCTCTTAAATATTTATGCAATTTTAAGGGATAGGTTTTTTTTCTCTCTTTTCCCACCCCCTCACTTTTTGATGGCTTTCTTGTTTAGTACTTTTTGAATCCAGTCCCCACATTTCTAGATCCCAGGTGAATGTTTTACACATGTCTGCCTACCCATGCCAGCCTTTGATTTTTACAGAGACCTGTAGCAGTGGCTGCATTTACAGTATAGCAAACAGAATTAACAATCAAATTGAATCACACCTTGTGACTACCTCAATCCAAATGCTGCAAATATGAGGACCTTAAGTTATTATGCAGAAACCCTTATTTTCTTCAGATATGAAGACCAAATGTTTTGTGTCTGTTTCACCTTTCCTTCATTTCACCTAATTTGAAATCGGAGCAACAATGGATACAGAGCATGCCTGGCTGCCTATGTCTGGCAGGATTTCAGTCATCTGTGAATCCATATTGCTTTTTTGATACTGCTGATAAGCGATTACTTTTATTTCTAGACCATCTAGGAGATACAGAAGATTCATTAAACAGTATGATCAATGCAGTGGCCAAGCTTACATTGACATGAATTTACCAATAAACTACTGATACCAGATCTATACAGAGAATTAGGAAAAGCAAAATTGTAAGATGTCTTGTAACCAGGTTTCTTTTCCAGACTAGGTGTTGAGGTCAGGTTGTTTAAAGTAGATGAGGAGTGAGTGGTGTTATGATTCACTACTTACCGTGCCATTCTGGAGGCTTTTTTTTAGTTGATTTTTAGTGTTCAGTGGATTGCCTATTGATGGGCCCTGTTCTTTACTCTTGAAAGGAGACTTATGTGCTTCTGGACCACCAAAGCAATACTGGATGGCAATTATTGTTTCCTGGCTAGAAGTGCTGTTGAGAGAGTGCTAATATGAATCATCTTTCCCTAATATGAATCATCATCACTCAAACCTTTCCAGTTCACACCAGTAAACATGCTCATACTTACTATGGCAGCACTAAGAACCACAGGGGAAAGACCCCAGCCTTTTGTGCCAGAGCAGAGTTTTATAAACCCCCGTCTCTCTGCCTGCACCCTTGTGGTTTAGTGCTGCAGTTTTATTAACCACTCTTTTGACAGCTTCTCAGCCTAGTCCTGGGTAAGGCTGCAGCTGCAGTACGTGTTTCTGAAATTCTCCCCAGTGCAAAGAAATTGTGTAGCAAATCTGCTGCCTCCTTACTACAAAATGCTGCTTCTAATCCCTGGTAAACCACTTGATTTGCTAAAAGAATTGCTAGTTATTTAATTTTATGTCTTTCATTATTGGTTGTTCATAATCACTCTCAGCCTTCCAAACTTTCATGCACACACATTTTATTTGTTATAGCTCATATTCCCTTATTCTCTTTCTATTAGCTTCAGTTGAGTCTTTTTTTTTTTTTTTAAGGCACCTGTTTGGCTTGAGCAATATCTTGTAATTTAACCATTTTATTGCTTTCTCCTGTACTTTCCTCCCTCCTCTCCCTAAAGAACACCTCTTTTTTTGTGCTCTCCATGATCACAAACAAGTTTCTTAAATAGCTTCCACGCTGAGTCTAAAGATTTTAATTTCCTTTCTTTAAAGTTTTTTTTTAGTATCTACTGCGCTTAAGCATAAAGTTTCTCTTCTGCAGCACTTGTTGCTGTGACTCCTCCCTGTGAAGCTGAGTTGCAGCGTGGCCCTAGCTACAAAGGGCAGATCCTCCCTGACCTCCTCCTGATCACCTCTTCCCTCAGCTCCAGCCTGGCCCAGTGCTTGTATTAATGAATCTGATGGGAAACTGCCTGCAGGGATGAAGGAGAAAAAAAGAAAAAAAAAACTGAAAAAATTAGTTACCCTCATTTCTAGCACACAGTGTGGGACTCGAAGTATTTCAGTGTTTCTTGCCAGACTCCTCAGACAGAGCTGGGTTTGGTTTCAGGCCCCGCCTGTACCTGGATGCTGCTACAGGATGGATGAAAAGGTGCAGGTTCTCCTGATGCATTTGTATTTGGGAGCAGAACAACATCTTATTAGCCAAAATCCTTATTCCTCTGTAAGAGCTGCACTCAGACTGTTGGTCTGAGGAGAACTGGAAGGTCTATGAGAAACCCTGAGCTGGCAGGAGTGACTTCAAATCTGTCTGCAGGGATCCTGACACTAATTACCTGCAGCCCACTCAAACACAGTGTGTTTTTACAGGAGCACAGCAAGTTAGGTGTGAGGATGGCTCTGATTAATAAAATAATAAGAGGTCTCCATAGTTCTGCAGGCAGACTAATTGGGATCAGAAGATCTGGAAACAACAGAAATGTGATGTGCACTGACATGTTTTTATTTTCCTTTGGTGCTTTTAAATTTTTCTTACTACTAGGCTGTAAGTGATAATGATCTAGGGAAATTCCAAGTGTGTATTTTAAATCTCTTTTTGCGTTACTCTTACACCTCAATTTATTTTTTTTTCTCCAGATTGGGATTGCACTAAAATAAACTAAAATAAACCTCTAAATCAAAATAACTGGGCACCTGAAAATTTGCACTGGTGACTTCCAGAAACGATTTTACAGAGCTTGATATTACCAGGCAAAGATGCTACCCTAACACCCTGTGAGTCTGTACTGACCCTGGGCACCCATGGACAGCTGTCTCCCTGTCTCCTGGCTGCCATGAAGACTGCTGGGATCAAGAGAGACAGCAGGTGCCTTGTGCACTATCCCTTCTCCCTTTATGATTGCATCCCTTGGTGAGCTCAGTGCAGCAGAGGCTGTTTCCAATCACATAACTAGCTAGCAGCATGAAGACTCGGTGATATTTGGGGCACACAGGGAAACCTCCCATACTGCTCTGGAGTGGGCATTTCTGGTTTGTCACCAGGCTAGGTGATTCCTCCCAGCCACAAGTCAGGAATGAAATGTGAGTGGTGACAGCTGAGGAGTGGATAACTAGTGTCAGAAGGAACTATTTTGGAGGGAAAAGCTGTGGGTGGTTTTTGTGCTTGTCCAAGACTGGCTCAGTTGTGAAGGTGTGTAAGAATTCAGGTGGGATTGCCCGAGTTGGTGTTGTGCTGCTGGCTTTGGCTGAGCTTCACTGGTGTCAAAGAAGTCAGCAGGGACTAACAGAGTGGGAAAAGCCACTTTGGAGTATGTGTATCCACATGGAAGAGTTTTGTTTTGATCCTTTCAAGCCCTCATTTTACATGTTTCTGATGCTTAGGGAATTGTAAGAACTGATACTTGGAGGTAAAACCTGCAAATATAACACCACAAGAGGACACTGGCTTCCTCTCTTCATATTGCCAAGAGACCCTTGGTGGAAAATAACAAATGTCAGTCCAGAAAATTCAGGAAATTTATAAACTTGGGAGTGTGGTGGTAAAATCTAAACAAAGATTTTAAGGTACATATTTCTTAGGTTTTAAGGCAGCTCTTTTCTAGAGTTCAAGTTCTTTCCATCAAGGACTGAATGAAGAAAAGAGGTGTCAGATCTTTGCAGACCTGAATCCAAATTATGCAGTTACCGACTGGCTCCATTTTCCTTCTCTCTGCCTTGTTACCTTGAAAGTATCTAGCTCTCTTTTTTAGTTGTTATTTCATTATTTTTTGCCATTTTCTAGCACCAGAGCAGAAAATTTTAACCTTAAACAGATTTTTATAATCTGGTTCCAAACCCCTGAAACAAGTTATTTGATTGAAAGTAGTGCTAGTGCTGCCTTTGACAGGGTCTGTGCTAGCAGGAGCTGCAATGATGCACAATAGCACTGTGTTGTGCTGTGTTAGTGCTGTGACTGGTGTCTATTACTACCCAAAGGGAATCCAGAGTGTAGAACCTTAGCAAGTGACAGTTTCCCCATGGATAATGGGACCCTGATTGCTAGAAGGACCCCTTGACCATTCTTGCAAGATAAGTAATGGAAAATAAATTACAGGTTTTTGTAATGACTGTTTATCATTGCAGCAGTGCTGGCCAGTCTGGATTAGTAATAGAGTAGATGACTCCCTAGTTTTGTTACATTCCTGTGCCTTAAGAGTTTATTTAATTGAACTGCTGTGTTTTTATTACCAAACTTTCCTGGCTTCAGCATGATAGGAGGCAGTTCACAGACTAGGGGCGCATGGAACAGCTTTAATTGTTTCATATTCCCATCCGCTGTTCCTCCTCCTCCACCCAGTCTCTCCAGAGGTGCCTCTGGGTCGGAGTTGAATTGAAAAGTCATTTAACATAAATGCTTTAGCATGTCTTGGTCCCCCAGGTACAGTGGGCAAGGTACCAAACTTCCAGGCATTTTAAGAACATCCTGAGGATGGTGTGCCATAGCAACGGTGCTGCTGGCTGCAGTCTTGGCTTGCATGCTTTCCTTCAGCAACGCTGGAATTCTTCCTGCACTTTAAACAAGAACAGCCTGTTCTCCAGGCTTCTTTCCATAAATATGGACAAACTGGGTCAAACTCTTTCCTCAGTTGCACTGAAGTAAATCAGAAGTAACTCCACTGACAACCATGAACACTTCACTGTGTAACAGTGAAGTTACACAGGCAGAGCACAGAATTCAGACTACTCTGCTTGCCTTTGTATGTAAAAGCTGTCACTACCAGCCAAGCTGAAATGCTCATTTACTGCAGCACATGGATAGCATTATTGTTACTACAGACTTTGTTTGGGTGGAAGTCAGTGGTTAAACACCTGAAATCTCAGTAGACAAAAGAGAAGACTATAAAGTTTTATGACTGCAGAGTAGGAGATTGCAGCATGTAGGTTCGATTAAAAAAAAATCAGAAACTATGTTATATTACATACTTTGGAGGTTTTGTCACTGAGTTGATTAGTATGACTTAGTTATTAGCTGTTACTAGAAGCTTTCCACTGAGAAATGGAATTAGAAATACCAGTTGCTGTATTTTTATTCACAATCCTGTTGAATTAATCTCACTCTCCCAGATGCACAGCCAACGAGTCCTAAGGCTGTTTTGCAGGTTTAAATATTTGCCTATTTCTTTGTGGGGGGAAAAATGCAATCTGTAGAGAGAAAACCATGTTCTGTAACACCTGGACTTCAGATGTATACAGCAGAGCAGAAAGGGACAATGGCTGTCAGCCACATTTGGGCCTTGGGCAGCTGTAATTTTGGGGACTGGGATACTTATTTTCCTGGGCTAGCACTAGTACCTTTTCTAACTCTCTTTGGCATCCCCTGACTTTATCCTATTCCTTTGGTTTCCCTTTTCTCTGCATCCCCTCTTCAAGCCCTGTGATAGTCACCCTGGGCAGTAGAGAAACACAAGGAATTAGATAAGAAAACATTCATGTTTTCTCACATACACAAGAATTCACAGGTAGATACATTCCTGAAACATATTTAACATATCAAATACTTTTTTTACCTTGCAGTTGGATCATGTGCCTCTAAAAAAGACAGGGTTTTGTCCAGTCTCTGAGTGGTATTCAGGTATTTTCAGTGCCAGCACATATATGAGAAGATGTGGAAATGGTGACAGAAGGTGTTGATATGAGGCCTATCTGTGGACTTGGCTCTCAAATGCAATTTCTAGGTGTCTTTTAGACAGCTAAATCTGCTACTCAGAAGAGCCTCACATCAAAACAGAAAGCTTTCAGCCAGACTGTAGTGAATTCATTAGAAATACAAAATGATGTTTTCAGGCAGTTGTTTGTAGTATCTGTCAAGCCCTACTCCTATACAAAGCCCTCTGCTTCTTCCTCTTCCTCCAGTTTTCCTGTCTTATCCTGAGTATTTTTAGGCAGTACAACCAGTGAGATCCAGCCTCTACCCGAACTGGGCTCCATTAGGTGAGCTCACTGGGTCATGACATTTAAAGACAGGAAAAGCACAAAAAGTCATTTGAGAGGGTAAGTTAAGAATTAAGATGAGCTTCTGAAGGTGTGGCAGCCCCCAGATCAGCCCACCCCAGTGAGTTTGACTTGTACTGGTTGCAATGAACAAGAGTTGATGTTCTCCAGCCCCTCTTAAAGCGAGCAACTGGGCTGACACAGAGGGATCCTGCAGAGTCTTGCTTTTTGACCTGATCCTGGGAGCCCTTGATTAGAGCATAAAACATGGGTAATGTGAGCCTTCAGTTGTTTTCACATTTCCGCTTGAGCATGGTGTGCCCAAGGGAGACTTGTAGATGTTTAGGAGTTCCCTGGTAATCTTATTTTACCCATTTTTATTACTGATTGAAAAGTACAGGGTTGAGGTAATTTTTTTCTAGTCATGGTTTTTCTGGTGGAAAAATACAAAGAAATGAAATACCTTTTGACATGGGAAATGATGTTATATTTTCTTTAATAAAGAGTAAATTTTATTGTGCGCCAAGCCAATTTATAAATGTGGTCTCTGTAACTAGCACTTTTAATTACAGGGGGGGGAAATGGAATTAGTTCATTAATGCTGTGAAAAAGAACAGTGACCTACCTGCCAAATGGCAAGGTGGAAATAATTAATCTGGTAAATTAAAAAGAAACTGATAAATTAAAATGCAAATCCTTCCATGTGGTACATTAAATTAGAGTTGTAATTTCCAGAATGTTGTGTTTATTGTTAGATTTGATCCCTTCTTTTCTTGCTTGCCTTGATTCTGTGTTTGCCAGTCCTGTTAGTGAGCTCTTTGGTGTTCTATGCTAAATTCCTACGCCCATGCATATTTTGCAAAAGAGAGCCTGCAAGATCAAGCTCTGTGTGAAATCCAACTGATGAAATGCACATGCCTTGTTTTTTATTGTCATATTACAAACCTCCATATTCCCTTTGCTTTGTTTTGCTTGTTTTCCCACCGTTAAATGTCACTTGCCTTTCCCTGGACTTTAAATGACCCAGGCATGGGGCTGAATTGCTGGGGTCATCTCAATCAATTTATGACCTTAAAAATCCGATCCACACGGAAACTACTGGGCTGATGGAGCTGAACCCTAAAGTATCCAGTGTATTTGCTCCACAGAACTGGAAGTAGTAAAACAGTTTCTTTTCTATAAATATCAGTAACTCCTCTTGACATTTACAAGTACATAGTATTTTTTTTACACACTGCATGATCTCAAAAGTGCTTAACAGATCAGTGAACTGTGTATCTGCTCAGCATTTGCAACTACAAAGCCATTATGTGCCCTGCACCATCCCTCACCAAAGCCCAGGACATTTGCATTAGCTCCTGTCCATCTCAAGGCCATAAATTGCAATAAGAAATATGGGCTACTTACTGAATGGTTGACCAGTGCTCTGATGCAGCCTACAGGAAAATATGAACGTTATTGTTTACTTTAACTAGGGCATATATCATACAGAGCCAATGACTTCTCATTTGTCAAGATGAGAGTTGCTTTCCTCAGAAATATTTTGGGGCATGTCCCATTGCTAAGGAAATACCACACTAAAACCCAAAAGCTAGGCAGAGGATGATCTGCAAGTTTTATATCTGAAGTGTTAGAACTGGCAAACATTAAAAATACAGGGGGAGAGCCAAGTCAGATGTTTCTGTGATGTGGTAAAAATAAGCAGGGTGTGTTATAGCCTCTTCAGAAGGTGTGGGTTTGCCTTGTGAGAGGGAACACTACTAGATGGAATAAACAGCTGTGGCCAGAAATCAAATTCCTGGCAGTTCTGCAACTCTGGTCCTCCTTCTCAAAAACTACAAATCACCAGGGGGATTTCCCTCAGCCCAGCTCCTGCCAGAAGCTCTGCAAAATCACCAGACAGCCTCCACCACATGGTTTTAACTCCTGAACACTCGTATGTGTCAATTAGATTTCCTTGCTAAACCCTTAAGACATCATGATTCAGAGCTGAATTATACACTCTGCACCCATTTTTCTTATCTAAACCAGCATATCATTGCCTGTGTCCAGCTGGGAATTTCCTCCTGGCGAGGAGGGACACAAGAAGCTCCTATAAGTGACCAAGTACAGGGTGAGGCAAGGGCTAACAAATTTATTTAATTATCATGCAAATGAATACAGAAAATTTAAAATCTACCCTGAGGTATGTAACTTACAAAACTCTTTGAAAATCGTGAGATTTTTCAGCTCTGTCATATCTGCTGTAAAGGCCCTATAAAAACTGAGGTGGATGTCTATTGCTACAGATAAAAGCTATCCCAATTAAAAAAAAAACCCTCAAAAACAATTAAAAGGTTGCTGAGACTAGATATGTATGGGAGGCTGTCTTGCTGGCTTGCAGGTATTGTTCTCCTCTCTCCCTTGTGTCTTTCCACCAGCCCATGCCCAGGGAGTGTTGTGTCTCACATACAGTTCCATCTCAGATTCAGATGTCTACTCAGGCTGTGTGGTGAGACCATCTTATGCTTCCTGAGCATGTAAGGAAGTGCTCTTGTGTGTCATGAGCTTAGCTTGTGTGATGGAAACCATGCTTCTCCTCATCCCTGTGTGTTTTTTTCTCAGTGCTTTGCTGCCACAAAGTTGTTGTCATGGATTTGGTGAGACTGGCTCTAGTGTTGGATATAACAGCAGAACAGGCATGGGAACAAGCAAATCCCAATTTGTGTTTCATGACAGCACCTGTTTTCAAACCCACAGCTGAAGGACTGAAGAAGAGAGGGTTTAGGATGGACAAGAAATGGAACTATTTAAAATGTACTGTCAGCAGCCCCGTAAGCTCAGCATTCCAAGCTCTGCAAGGCCCAAAGCAGGAGGAGAGGGGCTGCTCTGCAGGCATCAGGATGCTGCTGCCTGGCCCCAGGAGCCACAGCCTGGCCTGCTCCTTGCTCTGCACAGGGGGTGAGCAGCCTTGCAATTGCAGCAATGCAGCCCCAGCGTAGGTGTGCACTTTGAGGAGGTGTCTCAGCATGCCATATCCTAAGGCACAGATTCCCACAGGTATTTGGAAACCTCCTGCTGAAACAGCTCAGGTGCCTACATGCCATGCAGATTTTGGTCTGAGGGCTCTGTTGCTTCATCCACACAGTTGCTTCACCCCTGACTTTGGGCTAGTAAGCGAAATGGCAGAGAGGGTGTGATGATCCCTAAAAGACACTTCTGTGGTCAGAACCCAGTCTTGATGCCTGTATGGTTCAGGTTCCACTTCCCTATCCCAGGGGAGGGAGAAGAGCTGCTGCTCACTGCACTGGGGGCAATTTTCCTACTCAGGGCACCCCTGAGTGTGTCCCTGCCATGGGCGATCCCTTCTGGGGGACAAAGGAGTGGAGGGAAGCACACATACACCCATGGCTGTGTGATCTAAACCTGAGTTGGCCTTCCCTGCTTATGAAAATTCGTATTTTTCCAACAGGATGTGTCTCCAGATGTTATCTATGTTTGAGTCTTCTTCTGCTCTTTGTGTCCCATTGCACCCTTGCTGTACTTGTCCACATGCACCTCTGAACAAGCTTCCAAACTGTGGCATGTTTTATGTGTCTTTATTATGTCCAAGGCTGCACTGGGATTACATGATGTCTAAATTTCCTTGCAGTCAAACTTAATATCCTGAGACATGGGAAAATTTACTGAAATCCTGCAGCACTGGCCAGGGTGTGGGAGGGTCCACCCTGCTGTTTCCATGCCTATGTTGTTGCCATGGATATGCAGAATTTTTTTTTTTTTTTTTTGGTGCAGGGAGCAGAGAGCGGTGACGTGGTTTTTTTGTCAGGATGGGACAAATGCACTTTAGGTAATTTTGCCACTGCCCAATTTAAATTAATTCGAAGTTGTGATGGGAACTTAAAATATGTAAATGTGAAGAAACCTACAGGGGAAAAAATGATGGTGAAAATATGCTGCATGAAAAAGGTATTCAGCCTTCTGAGTACTATGGGAAAACAAACAGGAATAGCTGTAAGCAATAATCAGAAGGATATGAAATGTATGCTGGTACTTAGCTAGTATAAATATTCATTGCTTCAGGGGAGCCAGGCAAGCCAGCATTAGCTGAGGATATTAGCTACATGTCATGGACTGAAATATTTCTGTGAAAAAGAAAAGAGGTGGCTGTTTGCAACTGTATTTGCAGGCAGAGCCAAAACCCAGTCCCTTGGAGGCACGGGAGTGCACCCTGGCTCCCCTGCAGCCCTTAAAGGCTTTATCCCATCCCAGTGCCCTTGCTGCTGTCAGTGCTCCTGCTTGGCTGCTCCCAGTCTGGGGTTCATTTCAGAATTGGCAGGGTGCTTCTCCCTGGGAGCTTTGCTGCATAGAGGGGACACTGGGAGAGGGAAGGTGCTGGAGGGTCCGTGCCAGAAGCACTGAGCTGCTCCCAAGGGCTGCTCACCACAGGCATTATCCGGCTGCAGGGCTACTGACACACAGCGACAGCCTTGGAATCACCCTCCTTGACATCCCGGCCTCTGCTCTCTAATGACAATGGGTAGGGAGAAACTGCAGCAGCAAAGAGCCCTTGGGAGGCAAAGCTGCCAGGCTTACTCCCCAGGTTTAAAGTAAAACTCCCCCTGAATGAAATCCAGCACAAATCCTTACTAAAAGATACGGTTATCTCACTAAAAGGAGATATAGTGCTATAGGAGAGGCCAGGAAGGCTCCTCTCCAGGATTGCATCAGATTGCAGGTTTTCAGACACGCCAGGTGAAGAAAATGGTAGTCAGGAAAATGGGTAAATGAATCTGTCTTTGTTCAGTGTCAGGAAATTAATGCCAGCTTCTTAAAGCATGGGAAATGACATTGGCTGCCAAATACACACTGCTCTATATTTCATGGGAATAATTATGACAATGAAATATTTTCTTAACTTGACCTTTGGCCACACACTAAATGGAAAGAACTAAATTTGGCACTGCAAATGCAAACTGAGCCAAATTAACTTATACCCATGGAGGATCTGGCCTTACAGACCCTGCTCCACAGGGCCAAATCCTGCTGTCACATATGCTGGTGTAAAAATGACTCCATTTCGCTGAACTGGAATGGAATTACTGGGGCTTGCACTAGGTGAGTGTGAGCACAATTTAGCACTCGGAGAGGACCCTGCCTCATGGAGGTCAGTGGTGCCCCGACTGAGCAAACCCCCAGCTCTTGCAGGAGCTCTGTAAGGCAGAAAAGTAGGGGTGAGGAGCCCCCTGCGGGCTTGACAGAAATGCAGTCTGAGGTGCAAAGTCCTTACCAGAATTGCATCCCTGTTTGCAGACAACCTTCTGGAGATTAGTTCAGAGTCAGCGAACCCCTTCTAAGGGGTGAGCACACATTCACTAACAGCTAAAATGAAATCTCAGGTTTTGTTGCTCTGCTTTGTACTTCTGGCTGTTTCTAATGTGTTGATTACCAGTCCAGTCATGCTCATTTGCCTCCTGCACCTGGAACCTCTTAAGTTAAAGAAATGGTTATTGGCATTATTACGTATTTATTTTTATCAGCCCAGATTAAGACTCCATGGTTTTGGGTTCCAACAACAAACAAAATGACAGTGTTAGCAAATGAGCTGATGATTTGTTTTGCATTCTCATTCTGGGCTCATTTCCACCAATTTAATTCAAGAATTACTTTAGAAGAATAAAAAATATGTACTCTATTGGTACAATAGGACAAACAACCCGGACTCAACCCAGCTTATAGTTTCATCAGAAAAAGAAGAACATATCAGGCAGGAGAAATATTTTAGTAAGAGAAATATGTCGCAGCTCATTTTTGGTTTACATTTCTGCAGTAATTTCATGGCAGAAATATTAAGCAAATGTTGTCACATAAGTTGCTTTCTTCATCATCTAGAATCAAGGCTATGTACTTAGGTTAAAACTCAGAATGAAAGCATTGGTTGTTTAGGTTTCTTGTGTAAATATGCATCTAATTGAAAAGTGGAAACCAGAGAAAACAATTCTGTAAAACACGGTACAGCCTTAAATTACAGGAACTTAATACACATCCTCAGTGTTTTCAATTGCAAAAGATGGGAGGTTTCTATTGAATGTGTCTCCCTTAAGGGAGGATAATTCCTCTTAGGGGAGGAATTAACTGATCTCTAACATGAGAAAACACCAAAGCCAAGGCAAAGGCCTGCTATTACTCTATCATAGAAAAACATGTTTCTTTGAAATTTCATCAGTGAGAAAATCAGTGAGTAAGGTTTCAGATTTCATAGAAGAATTTTACTGGGTTTTTTTGGGCACAAATGATAAAAATGCTATAAATTCTATCTCAGACTCTGCAAGTGAAAGGTTTAAGAGATTATGTGAGTAAATCATTCATCCCTTCTGAATATCCTGCTGATAAAAGGGATCCCCTGATGTGATATATACTGTCAGGTTTGAATCTGAAGCAGAGAATTTCTTTCAAGTTCCCTTCAGGGAATCTGTACATTTTATGCTGAATATTAGAATCACCTCTTCAGGCATGGAGAGGAAGGTAGAATGAGACCCTAAAGCCATAGAGAAATTATCAGAAAGAGATAAACTGGTTTCCTTTTTTTATTAAATTCTCCTATAACCAGCTTTATAACCTAGCAAGTCACAAAAATTTCACAGTACATTACACATGCTCGCTGGCAGGCATTTCAAGATCAGGGAGGCGTCTCTACGCGTTCTGCCCGGGATTGAGCACAAAGGCAGAGGGCAGGGCTCCCGCATCTCCCTTCCCAGAGGCGCCATCCAGCTGTATCAGCTTTACATTTTGTTGACTGTTTCACTGCTGCCGAGTCTTGTTACCAGCATTTCATGCCTTCCGAAGCCCTGATACATTCTTGCAGAGGCAGAAAAGAAGGTGGCCGCGGCTATACCGGGTAAAGCAGTGGCTTCTCCCCCTCTGTGAAGGGAGGGTGATTCTTGCCTCGCCCACGATTGCGAGCGCTCAGCAGAGGAGGATGGGGCGGTTTGTGAACAAACGCGCCCCGCTGTGCCACCGGCACCGGTCTGGGGCGCTCCGGTGCGGTCAGGCGTGCACCGGAATGAACAAACGCCTGCCTCGAGGTCAGGCTGCGCTACTTAAGGGCAGCCTCCTCTCCAACCTGCAGTCCCTGTACGGTGCTAGAGGGAGCAGGAGGCTGCGGTGGTGCATGGCATTGCCTGCATCCCTAGGCTGAAGGCACTGGTACTCAAAATTGCTGTCCTGCTGATGCTGAGAGGCAGCACAAGCCCTTCTCTGCTGGTCCGAGCATATCCTTTTTCCTCCTAAACGCGGGGAAAGGGCAGTAGGGATTTCCTGGAGAGCGGAGGGCAGGCCAGCGCCCGAGGGAGCAGGGCTACGTTGCCTTTCACCGCTCGGCTGAGACATTCCTTCTCTCCGGCCATGCGACGTGGGGAGCTGTACCGTGGGTTGGGAAGCGCGGGGTTCCGCTCCGCTTTGTGTCGGGAGCGGCCCCGCGCCGGCGGCACGGCCCGTTCTCGCTCCCGCTGCCGGCCCGTTCGGGCTCCCGGTTCATTCTCGTTCTCGCTGCGGGCCCATTCGGGCTCCCGGCCCGTTCCCGTTCCCGCTGCGGGCCCGTTCGGGCTCCCGGCCCGTTCCCGTTCGGGCTCCCGGCCCGTTCCCGTTCGGGCTCCCGGCCCGTTCCCGCTCCCGGCCCGTTCCCGTTCGGGCTCCCGGCCCGTTCCCGTTCCCGCTCCCGCTGCGGGCCCGTTCGGGCTCCCGGCGCAGCAGCGCCCCCTGCAGCACGGCCCGGCCCCGCCGCACGGGTCACCGCCCGCGGCTCCCGCTGACCCGAGGCCCGGTTCCTGCTGCTGCTTCCCGGCGGAATTCCGTGTGTCCGCACCTGCGGAGGGGGAGTCGGTGTGCTGGCTGCGCCTTTGCTGCCGGGCCGGCCATCAGAGCGTGTGGCGCTCGACGCCATGTGCCTTGAGCTGCTCAGCAGGGGAAGAGCAAAGGATTTATGTGCGCTCTGAATGCTCCGTCCCTCAGCGCTGATGGTGCTTCTCCATCTCCTCCTGCTCCGCGTGGGAGCCGCAGTGATAAATACTATTGACAGAGCAAGAAAACCCGACACGCCGTGTCGAGCTCTCGCGTTCCTGTTTGCCGGCCGTGTGAGCGGCCGTGAATCAGCGGAGGGGCACACAAAGAGCTCTGTGAGGCACCAGGAAAGTGCAGCTCAGAAAAATCCGAGCTGTGCTAATTTTAATTTGGAAAACGGCTGTTAGTAAACAGTTCAACCCAACAGGATCTGAGTGTTAGCCAACTCCCTCTGCACTCTCCCACGGGAAAGAGAGCTATAAAATAAAACCGACTCATTAAAAGCTGTTTGTCAACCTGTTCCTTGCTTGTGACACAGGCTGGAAAGGGTCCTAGGGGCAGAGTTGGGGGAAAGGAGAAGGTAAGCAGCAAAAAAGGCTGAAATTCAGGGAAGTGGATGAGTGTGCACAGCAGAGGACAAAAAAAAGCCATGAGAGGCTCAGACCATTCAGCGCCAGCACATACATTCACCCCGGGGAGTTTAGAAGTTTGTGATGCTGAGTGATGATTCCCACGTTCCAGAGAAAATGTGGCGATTCTGTTTTCCATCTCCCTTTCCGAGGCGCTCCTGGTCGGCTGGCTGTGGGGACACGGGTATCTCCCGGGGCTGGGGCTGCGCTGCAGGGCAAATCCTATGCGAGCTGCCTGGGAGTGCTCAGCCTGTGCTCAGAGCCGCGGTGGCTCCGTGCTTGCTGGCAGAGGCTGTGCCTGGCCAGGTCCAGGTGAAGGATCAGAAAACCCTGCCAACTTCTGCTTCTCATTGAGCAACAGTGATGGTTTCTTAATGTGCAGCAGCTGTGCCATAGGAAACATGGGTTAGCTGATTTCTAAGCAGCATTTTAAATGCGTAGAAACAAGGGGTTTTGTCGTTGACTAAGACTGGGGTTGTAGCATTCCAGTACTTTCCAGAAGCTGCACTTGGATGGCTTGAAAAACTAGTCTGTGAAAATGGGTATTTTTAAAGGTGCTAATTTAAGACTCATTGAAATCAATGTGAAGTTTTAAATTGGTTTTCCTGGCCTGCAGTTTGGACTATAAACTACAGTGAATTTAGGGGAAGATCTTAAAAAACAGAAATATTCTGGACTGTTTGGTTTGGCAAGGCCTGCTCTAATGCTTTATTAGTTTAAATTCAGGCAAGATCTAGGAAAATTATGCTAATCAAAAGGTTCTTAGGAAAATTAGTCCAAATGTCTCAATTTCTCTACTTAATGGAAAAGCATCAGCCAAAAAAAGTAATGCTTTGCTGAAAATAGAGCCTAAAAGTTCATCAGTAGTTAAAACCTCTTTTACTTCATTTAGAAACTGTTTCTTTTACTTCATTTAGAAACTGTAGAACAGGTTGTCCAAATGAGGTGCAAAACCACTTCCTTCAAAAACATGAAGAAGATGTGTATTGTCCTGGCCATAGCCACTCCTTAAGAAGACAGCAGGTTTTAGCAGAGTCCCAAAATATATAGGTATTTAATTTACTGAAAGGTCAAAGAGAAATAAAGGAAGAGAAGCCTGAGGGAGAGGAAGGGATGGATCTTTCAGTACTTTTCTTTCAGCCCATAGAGCCACATTATCACATCAGTGTTCCAAATCTGAATTTTTCAGGGTTAGACTCTACTGCCTTTGCTGGAAGCTAAAACCAGCATGGATTTATGGAAGTTTTGAACTCAGGCTTCTAAAATATGATGTTGTAAATAAGATATTGTGGAATGGGCTGTAAAAACCAGCTTTTATTCTTGTTTTTACTAATTTTACTTTTATTTACTAATATACTTTTATTCTTGTAACCTCACCATTTTTAGAGAAATAACATTCCTTGTTCTCCTGCTAAAAGGGGTTTGCTTACCCGGTAGGAGTATGCACAACTTTCCCAAGGAAGATGGTCATCATGTTCTTCCCAGCACTGTATAGGAGGACTCTGCTGTCTCACCTTTTGTCTCTGTCTTACCATAAAGTCAACACCCCCCTTGATTACAGAAAATTTTTGATCAGCTCTGACTGTGGAGCTGATCACAAAGGTCTCTGGCATTCACTACCTATGTTGTGCTGATGGACATTTGATGGAGATTTTTGCACCAAGGGGATCCAAGGTAGGGCATGAAGTAACTTGTATCTCAGGCCCTCTGTGCTTCTCCTGCTTCTGCCAGTGCAGGTGGGCTGCTGTCAGAACGTTGGTTTGAGGCCTTTGCTTGTGCAATGTGTGGTGTGATTACTGCAAAGGTAATTGGGAAAAAAAGATGTGTCCACTCTAGTACAGCAGTTTGTCACCTGCAACATGGGTGTCAAGCCCTTGCAAGTTTTGAGTACAAGAACATTTCACAAGATGTCCTGTAAGGACAAAGGAGGCTATAAGTGCAAATAAAATCCTGGAGACTGGCCTTGGTATGGGGGTGATGTACATGGGAAGCATCTTGTGCTGCTGACCTTTCAGACACTGATGCTGCAACAGAGGGCTTCTTTCCCCTTGCTCCCAATAAAAATTAAAAAAAAAAAAAGCTAAACCCAAACCAACAGAGGCTCTTACTTCGGAATCTGAGCTTATCTGCAGCTGTTTGCCCATTGCAGGCCCTGGGAATATGCTGAGATGTTTCTGGGTAGTGTTTTTTATATTTTTTTGGAACAAAAGAACTCTGCAGGCTTAGATTAATTCAGGTGGATTTTACTATATGTATAGGGAGCATAGCACTGTTACTTGCTATCTTCCTTTCTCCCTAAATAAAAATGTATGTGCTTTCCTTTAAAAATGTATTTTGTGTGTAAGTCACATAGTAATAACATTAAATGTGGTATAAAGATGGTAATAAAAGTGGTTGTAACATTTATATATTTTTCATGACCAAAGTGCTCTGCAGTGGGAGATGCTATAAATGCGTGCTTGCCACTGGAGGAAGCAACAGTCCTACTTTGCAAAAGATGTCAGCCACATGAGCACAGGCCCTGGTTCTTCTGGGCACGAAGTATGTGGGCAGGCAGCTCTCCAGGACAAAACGAGGGTGAGGGCGTCTGCCCCAGCATGTCACTGCCATGGGAAGGTTGGGTGCTATTGCTGAGGAAGTGGCCATGTGGACAGGGTGGAAAATGCTGCTGGAATGGAGAGGAGACTCCATGCAGGAGCATCTCTTGATGCAGCAGAGGACAAAATGCCTGTCCCAGGCCTCCTCCTCCTGTTGTACCTCAGTTCTGCCACTTCTCCCTCTTCTTTCAGCAGCAGAGGTCTCTCCACTTCGAGGTCCTTGTGTTCAGCATCACCCAGCCTACTCAGAAGCCCTGGGTTGTCTGCGGGCACAGCATATTCCTTGAGGAAAAGCACATAAAAACAGCAGGAAAAGGGAAGAACAGGAAAAATGCTGCTCTTGGCACTTCTGTTGTGATGTAACAGGATGAAGCAAATTCCAGGCATGCCGGCTGCCCTCTAGCCGCATCTTCTAAAACAGCCACAGCTTGCAGAACTCCGCAGCCTTTTTGAGGGGCGTTTTTCCCACTGGGAGCATGGCTCATCTCCCTCCCCATCCTGTGGCCATGGAGCCGTGCCTTGGCTGCAGGCTGCAGCGGGCAGTGTGTGCCAGAGCCGGGGGGCCCCTCTGCCTGTTCTCAGTGCAGCCGTGTGGGCACGGCAGGCCAGGAAGCGATGAAGCGCTTGGGGCTGCAAATCCTGGCAGCAGCGCCCTGGTGAAAGCCAGACTCTGCCTGTATGGAAAACCAAAAGCATATCAATACCTTGAACTGCTCTCCATTAGAGGGCGTTCAACATTTGCAGGGGCACGAATCTGCAAAGTGAATTTTTTTTTTTAAATGTCCACTGACTTTTACGGAAAATGCACAATGAATATTAAATAAAGGGCATTGCCTATTGCTGCACTTCAGACACTGTTATGTGATGTGACTTTTTAAAAACTTTTTTTTAAAGGTCATGCTGTTTATGCTGCATAATATAGAATACAATTGTACTGTAAATTAGATACATGCTTTACAGCCTGCTGCTGTGCTTCATGGAGGTGAACAAAATTTGAAATCACAGGTCTCGTCCCCATGGGGAAGCACTTGTGGGAAATATTTAATATCACAATAATCAGGGGATTAATGGCCTAGTGATGAGCTATGGTGGCCTCTCTAGAACAACTTGCTGCATCTCCTGTCTGCTCTCTAGCCTCTCTAGAACATGTTTCCATTCTTAACACAGTTAGATTTCATTATAATTTACTGTTATAGGATGGTTAGCGTAAACTGTAGCATTACCTAAGCCACAGCATTTCCTTTAGTCACATATGATATGCTCAGCCCTGACAGGTTTCTCCCCCAGCAGACAAGAGTTTCTCTGTGTTGAAATGGTTGTAGGCCTGTGCAGTTCCTATATACCTTAACTCTCTGAAAGGATTAATTACTCAATTCCTTTATAATAGCTTCAAAACTTCAAAAAATGCTGTTCTCTTTCTTTCCATGTAAACCACAGCATAGAAACTGGATTCTGAGGGACATGCAGACTGATTCAAAATTCCCACAGGACACCTCTTCAGGGAGCCAGTATCAAAAGTAAGCAAAGGAATTAAAGCCACAGATTTTTGATCCTTATTTTAAAAACTTCAATTCACACATTGCTTCAAATATACAAAAGGAGAGCAGCCATGAAGCAGAGAACCAGACTGCATAAAAGCACTGGAAGGCATTTTAGTTGCACTTCACTGTAGAACACGTATGTTTGAAAAGGGATGGGAAGACTGTTGAGAAAATACACTGACAGATGCCAGGGTGAAGGAAATGCCAAGTAAATGCATTAAGCAAATAAGCAGGGTTTTGGAGAAGTGTTGAGAGGTGCAGGAAGAGTGTAACACAAAGTGGAAACAGAAGGAGATTTCTTCCACCCAAGGGTACAGGTTGTAAGCCTTGCATGAAATGGAAGTTACAATGGGTTTTTCTTAAAGAATATAATTTCACATTCATGGGTCTCTTACTAGAGACTGTTTTAAGAATAGTATTTGGATTGGAAGGGCAGCACATGGAGGACTGAATTACTAAGTAAACCCTTGCTACTGAACAGGTTTTCAGGGCAACAGCTGCCACCCAGATGGTGTGTGCCCCAGGACTCTGAGAGGCTGCACTAACCAGTGTCTCTGAAGCCAGCTGTCATAACAAGTTTTATTTCAAAGGTAGATCTAAACTAAGGTATCATCCTAATAGAGCCTTCTTGGAATTTATTCCTGGTCACTGTTATTAGTTATAGAATTTGCTAGAACACTCATGCATTATTAATGAGTTAGCAAAACGAAATGTTTATGTCTGCAGAACTGATTTTTTAATATAAAGCCATTTAGTGTGTTTAAATACACTATTGATGCGATCTGCAACATATTAAAAATAGAAAAAGTGGAAGAAAGAAACATTACAAACATAGACACAAACTGGAGAATTAAAACAATAGTTTCTTCAAATTCTATCCTAGAAGAGACAGATAACAATTTTTATTTTCAAATGTCAATCAATGAAAATAAACTTGATAAAATTTTCAGAAGGATAAAATATTATCTTATGGGTGAAAACTCAATGGTATTTCTATAATGACGTTCTTGGTCAACACATCGTAAGTTTTACTTAACATGACTTGTTATTGAGAATGCTCCTAGTTATCTGGTACAGCTTAATTTCATGAAAATATTCTATTTCTACTGAACATTGTTAAAAACCAGCAACACATCCTTAAGTGATTTTTGTGAGGGTTAGGATTACCTCACAAGCACAAGAAAAGAACAAAGTTCTCATTTCTGCTGTGTGGTAACAACAATTACTCAGCCCACCCAGTGATCTTATACATCAGTGCCCTCAAAAGCCTGGCTTCATAGGTGACTGTGTTTTTCCCACTGTGCATCCCACTCTCTTCAAGGGGGTGCTCGATGACAGCTGGGATGTTTCTTCCATACTGTTCACATTGCTTCAGAAACTGCAGGCACTCCTGAATCACACTGTCACGCAGCATGATCATGTGCTTGGACATGTTCTCCAGCAAGGACAGGAAACACCGCTTAGCGTAATACCACGTGTCTGTGCTCAGCTTTTTGTTATATGGCTCCAGGCTTTTAATGATCCTTGAGATACCAAAGTCATAGTTTCCCTTCACACAGTATAGGGTACCAATGACCAGATTGACAATGCAAAGATGGTAGGTGTTTTTATCAGGATGATCGTAAGACAGCTGCTCTTCTGCCTTCTCAATCTTCCTCATTAGTTCCTCTGCATCCTCATTCTGGCTTGTCAGGATGTAGGACACGCAGAGGTTTGCTAACACAATGGCACTGACATCGAGAATGTTGTCGTAGTGCTTTTTAACTATTGGCTCATAGAAGCTAATAGCCTCTTTATACTTGTTCTCCTGCATGAAGAGCACGTGAGCCACATTGAGCTTCCACACCTCGTGTTCCTTGCAGAACTCCACTGATTTGTGGAAGATCTTTTCTACCATTGTGTAGTTCTTCATGTCCCAGTAAATCTTTGCCTGGGCCATCAAGACAGGTATATATTTATCCAGAGTCTCATCATATTCATTAACTGCCTTTTTTAGAGCTTCATCATCCCAGTTTTGCCTAGCTTCTTGTACCTGTTTTGTGAGTTTTCTCAGCTGCTCAGTCATTGTCCCTACTGAATCATCTAGCTTGTGGAAAGCCTCCTCAGGGGCCGTTTGACAAGTAATAATGGCATCCAAGAAGTTGTACAGATAAGGTGTGAGCAGTTTGTAGGTCAGATGGGCATTCTCTGCCAGCACATCAGCTGCCAGGTCGTAGTATTGATGCTTGCAATAGAGAAGTAGCAAGTTACCAAAAGTTTCTGATGGACAGGGGTTCTGCAGGAGAAGAAACTGCAGCTTCCCAAACCCATCGGTGGGCTGGCTGTCCATGTTCATGAGTGCTTGGTTGTGCAGCGTGACCGGATCCAGCTCCTCCTCGGCCCTCGGCGGCATATCCGTGAGCGCTTCCTGCGCCGCTCGCACGTTGCGCAGCTGGTACTCGATGGCCGCCTTGAGGTTGAAGGCCTCCACCAGGGCCGTGCGGTGCAGGAGCAGCGTGTTGCCCACACTGCGGACGTCGATGCCCTCGGTGGTCATGCCCACGTTGAGCTCTGGGTGCTGGTGGATGCCATGCTTGATGATGTCGGATATGTACTTGAGGGCAGCATGGTACTGCTTGGCCGCGTAGGAGCACAGCGCCATGTTGTAGGACAGCTCCGGGCAGTACCCCAACACTTGCATGGCGCTGGCAAACTTGCCGCTGGCCTCTTCGTGCCGGCCCTGCCGGTACAGCAGGCAGCCCAGGTTGACCTCGGCATCGGCCCGCTCCGACGGGTCCTCGGCCGCTCCGGAGCCGCCATCAGCAGCGGCGGCGAGCTCCTCCTCCACCAGGCTCTGGGCCGCCGGGAGGTCGCCCTGGGCATAGTGGACAGCGGCCTGGAGGCGCAGGGCCCGGCGGTGGAAGGCGGGGACGTCCAGCAGCGGGCTGGCGACGCGCAGGGCCTCGGCGAACAGCCCGGCCTTGTAGAGGGCCTGCGCGTGGCACAGGCGGTAGGGCAGCAGCTGCGGGTGCAGCGCCGCCAGCTGCTCGTAGCACTCGGCCGCCGCCGCGAACTCCCGCAGCTGGTAGTGGCAGTAGCCCAGCAGAGAGAGGCACCCCCGGGAGCGGCAGCTCTTCTGCAGCCCGCGGTTCAGCAGCGACACCGCCTCCGCGAAGCGCCCGCTGCCGATGAGCCCGTACACCACGGCCGTATGCTGCCCCTCGGGCACCGGCGCGGCCTCCATGGCCGGCCCAGCGCTGCCTCGGCGGCGGCGGAAGCGGCGCCATCGCTGCCATGGCAACGGCGCCGCGGGCCGGAAGTGCTCCCGGGCGGGCCGTGCCGTGGGGCGGGCCGTGCCGTGCCGTGGGGCGGGCCGTGCCGTGCCGTGGGGCGGGCGGTGGCGGCGGCGCCGTGCCCCGGCCTGGCCGGCCTCCTGCCGCCGCCGGCGGGAGCTGGAGCCGGCAGCGGCACCGCGCCCTCTGCGCGTCCCCGCCCTCCTCCGCTCCCCTCCCTGCGCCCACGGCCCCAGCACCGGCGCGGGGTGTTCAGTGCCGGTTCCGAACCGGCTCACACAGCTGGAGCCTCCTGAAGTCGCCTGCCTGGGCCAGAATGTTTCCCTGATTTCGGGATCTCGTGCAGCCGGGAGGAATAAAGAGTAAAAATCAGCTCCTGTATTTCTAAATGCTGTGTAATAGTTTCCTTAAGCAGTAAGTGGTGTAAAAGCACGCTCTAAGCTAAACACATAGCCCAGGGCAGGAAGCATTTAACCTTTGTCCTGGGCTTTGTCCACATGAAACATCCCCTTTACAGCCTGTTAAGCTCCAGAGTTGGTTAAGGCTGGTGGATGGCAGAAAGTATGTCTGTACTTTGCCACAATCCAGCAGCTTTCCTGCAGCTTTCAAAATTAGAAAAAATTACTTCCAACTTTCCTTATTCAACAATTTAATTGTGCTTTGGTAGGCCTTCTTTCACCCATGGTATTTCTACTGGCCGGTGATACTCTAGACCACAGACTCTATAATCTGTGTAATTTCTGCATGTGAATATTTTAGGGTCGTCAGACCGATCTGGTTTCTGGTCGTTCCAGACTAATGCCAAGCATATCCAGTGAAGGAGTTTGGTTTGCCCCCAGGAATGAGTGCTGCTAAGCTGTATGTCAAAAATCGTATCTGGGATGCTCAATCTTTCATGTTTTCAGGATCTTCTTTTTGTGATTCAGTAATCAATAGATACAGCTCTGGTTGGTCCCAACAAGTTTCAAAGAAAAGTAATAATAATAAAAGAAGAAAATCATAGTAAGCTGTTAAAATTATTTATCCTTTTAAAGACCAGTAAAACAAAGTTGCTAATTTCAAAAGCATGCTTTGAAAACTGAACCAACATATTTTGATCTACTAAGCAAAACAATAAGAGTAATGGTTTTAGGATGAGAAAAAAAGAAAAAGGATACAGAAATCTTTTAAGTTACACATTTTGTAAGTATCTGGGAATCACTTGCCTTAGAACAGACACATGGTATTTCTGTGCATTTATCAGCTGTCTCCCATAGGTGTATTGCCCAGAAAACTGTAAGATGTAATGACCTACATGCTTAAGAATTCATAATTAAATACAAAGTAATCCAAGAAAGAAAAGGTAACAAGCAATATACAGGATGTATTCCAATAGTGGCACATTCCAGCGACAGGAATCTCTGGGGCATCTCACACGTCCCATTTCATTGCTATGTTAGAAACCATTCACATGATTTTACTCTTTGAAAACTCTTCCTTTGAAAAAGCTATAAAAAAACCTTCTTGCTCTCTTATTTTCTTGCCCATACACTCTAGGCATTGAAGTGCCTGTTAGTATGTTTTATGTATCTTTGAAATAAACCTGTTTTAAACTTTCACGCCATGCACAAATTACTTATCAGGAACTAAAATTGGTTTGATTTTATAAAGGGAAAATAAGTATTTGGCCTGTAGACTGAAACACTCCTGTTTTTTCACTAGAATGAATTAATCTAAATATTACAAATAACATTAGGCACTGCTGGTTGCAGTTTTCAAAAATAATTTGTGAGTACTAGTATTGGCTTTGTTGGTAACTACAGGCACATTATGAGATTGCAGTGTTCTCTAAGAAGGAGCAATTAGCAAGGTCACCAGACCAGAAAAATGCAGCTGCTGTATCAAGGACACTATCTGAAAAAATACCTGAGCTAGAATGAAACATACTTGTCTGTGCTGTGGTTACAAAACTCACAATTGACCTTCTTGGCAAGACCCCTGGCCCTTTAAATCCTAGGGGCTGGCTGAGACAGAGCTGTGTGGGGAGTTCTGTGCCTGCCTCCCACACGAGGCATCCACCCACTTTAAACCTCAGTGAGCTCCTGCTGCCTGACCTTGTGCAGCTCTGCTTCAGAGCAGGAGCAAAACCACGTCCTGACAAGCAGAGTCTGCATCTCCATCACATTATGCAGCTGTTCTTTGTAGGTCCCAGGCTGGGAGGGAATTGTCTGGCTTCACTACTCGACTTACGGTGAAAGACACCTTTTGGATATCTTGTTCTTGGGAGGTTCTTCTGTCTCAACCACCAGAGAGCCTCTGCCCCAGGTGCTCCTTGCCTTGAAAAATGTTCAGTTTTCTGGTGGGGTCACACTGTCGTGTTGCAGGGGAGCACTGTAGTCCAAGGGAGTGCACATACAAGACCTGAGCTCTTTCCCTAAAGCCTGTCCTCTCAGGAATGAAGTCAAAACTGGGGCTGTACCCAGTGGGCATCCTTGTCTCCTTGCTGAGCACATGAAAGGGGCTTTGGCAGAAGGGCAGGAGGGCAGGAGACAAGCCCACCCTTGTTACTTGCCACCATCTGGTGGGGCAGATGCACCTGCAGTTCAGAAACCTGCTCGAAATCAAGCAGGATTTGAATGTCAAGCTCCTTCCTCATTAGCCTTTGCAATTGTAGAACATTTATGATGGGTTTTTAAAAAACTATGGTTTTATTTGGGTTTCATTTTTTCTGAGGAAAGGGTGATTTTGGTTAAGTGGTTTCACAGGTGGGAATCCCAAGTGAAATTACTGTTTGGCTGGAACTACCTTTGAGGATGGGGATGAAGACCTGAGCATTTCCTGGTGACAGAATTAAGGCTGCTGCCTGGCTTTTATGAGACTTCAAGGCCTGTAGTTCATAGGCCGAGGAACCTGACCGAATTCAGTCTGCAGGTGGCACAAGTCAGTAGGACACCTAGAAAAAAGGCATTGCCAACCTGTCCTATGGACAATCCATGTGCCCATCAAATTTTAGCACTGGAACTGTAAATGCTAGAGACCTCAGTCAAGGCCAGATTTCCACTTACAGCTGGGGCAAAAAAATCGCGAATTGTCTTTTGCTGATGTGCTGGGAATCTCAAGGGAAAGGCCAAGCAGCACTGTCCTGGGTAACAGTTGTGTTCTCCACGTGCTCTCTTGATTTGCCCTTGCCTCTTGTGCTTGTGGACCCGTGTTTTATATGCATTTGCAGAATTAGGCCGATTTCAGTGTTGTTTTTGTTGTTTTTTTTTTTTTAATCTCTCTTTGTTCAGCAGGCAGGGAAGCAAGTAAAAGACAGAGAATGAGATAAAATAACCTATACAATCATGTCTCTTGTGCATATCTCAGAGTTTGGCAGAACTGACTGAAATACTGGGAAATTTTTTCCCTATCAGAAATAATGAAAAGTAGATACAATTTCTGATCATCAAGTTTATAAGCAGTAGCTAAAAATGTTTCAAACAATCTTAAAATATAATAGACTTGAAATATGTTTCTTTAATGTACTATATGCTTCCACAAAGAGTCATCTTTTTCTCTTTTTTTTTTTGCTCTTTCCTAAGCTAAGTCTTAAAAAAAGAAGATATGGTTTTTGTTGGTTTCAGTGGTTGATTTTTTAAAAATTGAGCTATATGGCTTTCAGAGATTGAATGCTGTTCTGAGATGAACTGTTGAGCCCCCCAGTTGCAGTAGGGTTGTTTCGTTTTTTCCTGAGAACAATTTGATAAGATCAAGCCATGTGCTCTCATTTTCTCCCTTGTGATGGAGGAACAGAACCATAACATTAGTCAGCAGTTTCTGAATTTTGACCCACAATGGCAAAGATACCAAAAGACAGGAGAAATAGATGGAGGCAATTACAAACAGTCACTTGATTGATGGTTGACATTGTTAGGGCGTCAGCCGTGTGTCAGGCTGCGGTGCTGCCGAGTCCCCATCCCTGCCAGTGGGTGTTGCCATGGGCAACAGTGCACTGAAGCCAGTAAAAAGGAGAGGAAATGAGGGGAGACTCAACCTTCGGGGAGGCTGTAGGGTATGCATTATAAATTATGTTACACTTAGCAGTATGCAATATCAAAATTCAGGAAAGCTGTGTGTACCTGCCAGCAGTACTGTCGGTTCCTAGTAGCTGTGTTTCCAATAAAGTACGTGTTGTAGGTTTGTATGGCTTGCTGCTTACTAAACTGCTCTGGCTTTATTCAGAGAAGAAAGAAGTGCTAGAAGAACAGCAGAAACATTTCCATTTGGTGGGTGTACTCACTGCTGTGCACCTTGCATTTCTGCTTTTTCCTTGCTTCCGTCTGCTAGAGAGTGATGTGGTTCAGTTGTGCACTAACAGATTGGCTCACAATGCTACTGAATTTCCAGCTATTGTCCTACACACCATTAGAAGCACAGAACATTTTTTTTTGTTGTGTTTCTTTTAAAGAAGGGATCAGCAGATTTTTTTTTTCTGTTTGATGTAGTCAGCTTTTCTAAGGCTCTAACAACTCATTTTCCTCAGAAAGGAGAAAAGCTCTTTTAGCATCTGGTCATCTGGGTCAGGTTCTGATTTCTATTAATCTGGTGCCAGTTCAAGGTAATTCCATCAACGTAAATGGAGTTTGGCACAGGTGTAAAACTAAGCTGCACTCAGCTTTAATTTTTGCTGCCAGAAACCCCTATATTTAGAATCCCATATTTCATGGAGTACAAAGGCTTTTTTTTTTTCCCCTATGAATGGGCACTCAAAAACACTGCAACATGACTCCTCTTGTGTCTGGTCATGCAGAAGAGAAAACACCCGCAAGTCACAGATCACAGGTTTGCTGCATTAATGATCTTTACACTAATGGAAGGAGACCAACTTTCAGGTGATACTAGGGTCATCACAGAAAGACATTTGGTTTTGTGACCTATTGTATTTGGACTACTGCTGTGCTACCTGTAATAACAGCATTTGAAATTATTTTGAAAGAACTGCGAGAGAGTAAGGGGTAGTCCAGTGTGATGATATTCTACCTCTCCACCATTTCAAAATACTAATTTCAACTGGAAAGTATACTAGAAAGGCTTATCCATGTTCTGCTCTTCAATGTAATATAAACCTGAATCACAAAGCAACAGATTTCCTTTTTTATTTGTATTCTATTAAAAAAAAACCCAAAACATTAATTTTTTCCTTAGGTGACTTTATAATTAAAAAAAAAAAAAAAGAATGTGTTATAAGAGCATTTTTTAAAAGGAAAAAAAAACACTCTAAAATTACCATGCAATATTTTGCCTTTATGCAAACTTCCTCTTGCTGAGAAATTTGCTGCAATGTTAATATGAATTTCTCAGGGAAGAAGGGACAGCTTGGTGTTTTTAAAGATAATAAAGTTTGTTTTTAAATGTAGCAAAGGTAGGCAATTCTAAAGGCCCTGATCAATCACTAAGAAGCTTTGTTGTAAAAAAATACTTCTTCAGAATACAAAGCAGGCTTTTCAGAACATTCAGGCATAAAAGAGGAGGGAGAGTAAGAGAGGAGCACCACAAAAGCAGGCATAATTGATTCATAACATGTACTGAAGAGATGCAAAACAACAATGTAATTACACACTATTCTGTTTTCTGCAGCTCCGTGCATATGAATTGGCCAGCTTGCATCCCAGTCCTGCTCTGTATTATTAATTTTATTAAGCTCCAAGTTCTTATATTTCAGTCTGTTGTCAGCTTTACAGATTTTTACAGCAGCAGTTGAAATGTAGTGGAGCTGAATGAATGCTTCTTCTGTTCAGTGTTCCGTGTCTCTCCAGATACCAGCGCAATCCCACTGCAAGCTTCCGTTCAGTCCCACTAAGCCTTCCAGGAAAAGCAAACTGTGCTGCCATCAAGATGATATCCCATCAATTAAGCATGTCTGGGAAAGCATTTCTTTAAAAAATGGTGGGTCTAAGCTTATGAAAACCTTTCAGACAGCTCTTACTGTAAAGTGAAACTGATATTTGCAGGCTTAATTTATGTCTTTGAGAGACATGGTGAAGCTAGAGGAGAAGGAGGACAAGGATGCTGCCTGAGAATGAAGTCTTTTTTGGTGCAGCTCCTCCCATTTACCTCTATTTACTGCCACGGAGTCCAGCATAGGCTTCAGTTTCACATTCAGCTTCACTAGACACTGGAAGAAGATTAAAAAGAGGATGAGAGAAAAAATACTGACAGTATATCCATTCCTTTTAAAGACAGTCCTTGGCATAACAGGGGGAAAAAAGAGTTTAATCTGCACTCTGCCCCTACCCTCCTCACTCCCATCTGTAAATACCTGTGAAGGTAAATTTATTGTCTCCATTGAGTTCTCTTTATCTGACTCGTTTTACATAAGGCTTTAAGCCACCAAAAATGTAAAGAAAGGTAAACAAGATGGCAGAGATGCTAGTCAGCTACTTTAGCTTTCTTGCAATCCTTAAAAATGGTCCTTTTGAAGGATCCCCAAGTACCAGCTATGGCATCTATGAGCAGGAAGGTCCACTGGCTGTATGACAAGTGGGACAAAGCTGAAATAATCTCCCTAGTGCTAGATTCTTTTTTCCTATAGATGACCAAACCACAACAGTACTGTGTTTTCCCAAACTGGCAGAAAAAACAATTAGTGTGTGCTCAAATTAAAGAAATATAAATGAGTTTTCTTTGAGGTTGCATTGAAATCACCTGTTCTCTAATACCCAGTCCAAAGGTGACAGAGGCCAGTAAGAATCTTTAATCTGGTTTCATCTGTCTTTGAATACACCCCCAAATTATGGAATTCCTGCATATCTTTGCTACAGGTTTATTTTACCTTCCCCTTTAATATCATCTGCTTATGTGCAAAGACCACAAGGGCTTCACTTGGGTTTGTATCTATATTAAAGAGAGACAGAAATTCAGAGCAGCACTGGATGTCAGGAAAGGGTTAACCACTTGCCTCCCAAGTGGTCATGCAATGTGGCCTCTCAGGACGGGAGTGTTCTTTTGCAGCTTTTCTGGTTAGCAAGCAGGGCTTTTGCTGAGAGCTGGGCAGCAAGCTTTCTCCTATAGCATGGAAACTATGTATTTGTCATTGGAAAGAAAGGCTTGGTGCCAGATGAAAAACCAAAAACGACAAAGACAGCAAAAGCTGCTCTTCTAAAAGTGAAGAAAATTATAAGAAAACAAAAGGAAAGGAGATGCAGGTACCTTTGCAGTTGATCAATTTTTGCTTTAAATAGCAAGGTTAACAGCAACTGCTTTAAATGGTCCCCAGAGCTCAGACAACACTAAAGAACTGGATTTTTTTATAGCTAGCTTACAAGCCATGGGAGCTTGGCTTGAAGTAAGTCTTGGAAGATTTTTAATTGAGCTATTATATGATAATTAAGGGTTAATGGCCTGATTTTAAGATGTGCTGAAAACTTGCAATTTCAGTTGACTTCAGTAGGAAATATGAATGCTCAGCACTTATGAAAAATCCAATCATGAGGAAGAATCTGGAACTTGAATCAAATCTACTTCAAAATTATTTCCTTAGAATATGGCCCAGACTGGGCAGATAACTTTGCAGTCTTGGGCCTGGGGTAAGAGGCAGGGTTCACTGCAGTCTCTGAGAATATTGCTTGCTGCTGATGGTCATTCATTTTATAGCATGAATAAGGATTTTTAACATTCCCATCACCCTGCCTCACAACTCTGCATTTGTATATCTTAATTTCAGACTGTTGTGTATTCCTTAAACCTGATTTGGCAGAGTCTAAAACATAGGGGTACTAATACATTATAAACAGCTGAAAGTATCTGAAAAACTCAGTGTCATTACCATTAGTACCTGTATTACCACTGCCAGCTCAGTGTCTACAGGTGGCATATGAGCTACTCAGCCCTTGACAGCAACGTATCAGATCCTTTCTGTGCACAGCCAGTACCTTCAAAAAGTTTTTGTGAAGTATTTTTCCAATATACACCTTCGATTTAAAAAAAGTCAGATAAATAAATAATAAGAAATATATATAAGCAAACAACCCAGTGATTAAATCACTGTTTAAAAATCAGTATGCTTCAAACCTCTCTGAGCCCAAAGATGTTCTGCACTCACATCCTGTCAGTCCCAGGATCTGTAAGTACAATATGCAGTACAGGCTGTTCCTGTATATATATATATATATGTGTGTGTGTGTGTGTGTGTGTGTGTATGTGTATATATATATATGTATATATGTGTGTGTGTATATATACATATATATGTTTGTGTATGTATGTATACACATATATACTATATTTTCTCTCTCTCTCCATATATAGTATTTATACTAATACACGATACATTTATATATATGTACCCAGGGACCTATAGCAGCTACAGGCAGCACAGAGAAGATGGAGCTCACTGGGACCGGGGACTCTGTCTCAGTGTGGCTGTGCAGCTCTCGGCTATGTCTGTGTCCTTTCTGTGACCTTGCTTTTTTGCCAAGGCTGACCACGAGACTGTGATGTTTTCCAGCCTAGTGCCAGGGAGCAATTGCAGAGGTCTGGGCATGACCTCCTGCTGTGCCTGTCCCTCCAGGCCTTGGCATCTGCCATGGCTGATGGCAGGAGACAGCCCTGTCACATACTGTGCCAGGAGGACTGCGAGTGCTCGAGGTGCTTACAGCAATTAGCTTTGCATTGACTCCAGCAGGGACCAGGAGCCCAAGGAGGCTGGGAATAGATTCAGGAAGCGCCCCCACAGTTCTATGGTAATCACTGTTATCCTATGAGCTGTAAACATATTTTAAATCTCTAAGTAAATGCACATACATTTCTTTGAAATATAGATTTAAGTGGACGTTAAGAGTCTAATAACCCAGATGCAACAGAGGCTACGAGGTAAATAATAAGAATGGCTAACTACTAACATTAACTTCGATGAAATAGATTATAAGGAGTATTTAAGAAAGAATAAACCATGTCTTTGATATTAATTTTTACCATAGCACCAGCAATTAATTCAATGGAATATGTACAAAATATATAGTGTAATTTTAAGAAACTTTATTTTGTTAGACATTAATTTAGATTAGTGATACTTGACAGTGCAGATTTTGCACTTGGTCTATAAAATGTCTTTATTCAGACATTGATTTGATGTTTGAACCACTGCTTCTGTATTTAGTATGCTTTCACTTTGGGACTTTTTCATTCTGATCTAGTCTTTTAATTAAACTGACTACTATAATTCCTATGGAAATAAGCTTTTATTTTATTTTTTTTCCAGCTACCAAAGCATTTCAGTAGGGCTTCTCTGATACAAAGTGCACAAATTGGATTTTATTTCTTCTTGAGATGTAATTAAAAACTCATTTGATTACTATATATCTGGCCCTGTTTTAATTATTAAACTCCAGTAATCAATTTGCTTTTATGAAGCTTCTGGGAAATTATCTCAAAAGCAACACATTTCTCTCCCTTCTGGCACGGTCTGACCATTTACTGAATTACATTCATTGCACCTGTTCCTGATCCGGATTAAACCACCAATTTATTCCCAAAGGTCTTTAAGTTTATTTGGCTGTAGCCTTGTCAGGGTTTTCCACCTCCTGCCTGCAGTTTTTGCTTTCCATTTTACTGCGTGCAAACCCTTTGATGTACTGCTCCTCCATGCTACTGTTCTTGATGCATGTGTCTTACAAACAGCTTCGCTCAAGATCTGCCTAATTTGGTATCTAGGTTCTTAATGCCTTATTTATTACTTGCCTTCCTAGGAAAAGGCTTGGTCTTCACCAGCTGTCTGACATGGGATACCACCACATAAACTCAGTAGCTGCAGAAATTCCCTGTCTCTGCTTGGTGCAGCGGGCAGGCTGGGAGCCAGCAGGCAGCTGGGCTCGGGGAGAAGGAACCCTGCCTGGGGAAGTTCCTGTCTCCCAAGGCCTGGGACCTCACTGCCCACTTGCAGACCTTCCACTGCAGTGCACTGCCTTCTACACAGCAATGGGTACGGGATTGGTGACCTTTCCCATTCCAGCCTCTTTGATGTAAAAGCTGTTCTAGTTGCAGAGTGACAGAGCGTGGGCGAGGCACCGCCTACTCCAACATTAGGAAAAGCCAGAGAGGTTTGCAGTTCCCTTCTGCATCCATGTATTACCTCAGATGTGTGACTAAGCTGTTTCTCAGAAAGTTTCTGTATAATAGTCTTTTTCTTAGCACCTTTAATTATTTAGATGTCTTTTGGGACTGTGTACTACTCTGCCCACAGCATTCTTTCCCAAGGTATAGCTCTGCTTACATATAAACTCCTCAGCACAAGAAAATGTTAACAGCACTTCAGCACTACATTGTGTGCACCTGGGAGAGGGGCAGGGCTGCCTGAAGGAAGAGCACAAAACGGGGGATAGCTTAAGATACTCAGAGGAAGCTATTTGTGGGAGAAGGTAAGGAGGGCAGAGTGGTTTGGTTTTTCTTTTCTTCCTTTCTTTCCTTGTGTATAGAGATGTATATTTAGGTAGATAAAGCATATAGAATGCAGAAACAGTAGCAGTAGAAACAAACCTCTTCAGGGAGAAGGTGATGGGAAGCAGTGGAGGAATTTGTTTGTACCTCTGGGTACCAATGGTACTTCCTGGATTGAAGTGGGGTGTGGGGGAAGAAGACTCCATCTGCAACATCACCTTCATCTCTGGGGAAGGATGTTAGTGAAACTGCCTAGATGGAGCACAGATGTGGTCAGAGGCTAAACTTACTGCTAAAGCAAATACAAAATTTTGTTGTATTATAAGACTAGTTCCAAATCTCTTTAAAGAGAAGCACAATATGTCCTAACATACAAACACAGCATGACTTTTCTTTTTGCCCCCTCCCTGACAGAGATTCTCATCCAAATATTGACCAATTCTGACCTTGCTTAACTTATGAGCTTTGACAAGATTACAGCTCATGAAAGTATGGTTGCGGGGCTAATATTTGTAAAGTGAGTTTATGGAATAAGACCATATAAATTCATTTTTATGACTGAGCACATATAAAAAAGTTATAGGTCTCAGTGTTCACTCTACTTTGGAACCCAGTGGTTTCTAATGAATCACTTTTATTATGTAGGCAGTTTCTTAGTTGGAAGGGAGGACCAGTGACCGAGAAGCCATGGGGATAAATTCAGAGTCAGTGTAAGCATATGAAGCATTGTTGAAGTCAAGGGAGTCATGACCAGTTACAGCAAAGCTGAATTGGACTCCTGAGTTTTGCTGAAGTGGCTTTCACATGAGAATACATAGGCCAAAGGTGAGCCATCTATCTGAAAGTCCTTGAACTTCAGATTAGTTCAGATAAAAGGTAACCTGTGCTGCAGTCATCCACAGATTTTATCTTCATAATACAAATACTTCGCGGAAGTTGTTTAGAAAACCCAAAAGTATTTCTGCAGATATGTCCATATACTAAACCCAAAAACATTGCTAGAATTCTACCTTCCGTAGTAGAATACAGAAGATAAAGTGATACAAAGAAGATGTAGGGATTAACTTCTATGAACCTTTGACTTTGTGTGTATATGAATTAATTATTTGCCCTACTGATTGAGGACTGTATTTAATCATTATGTTCTTCAAAAAAATACAGTATTTGTGAAGGGGTTGAGTTCATAAAAAAAATATTGCAATCTCCTTGTGGTTGAAGGGGACTTTGTTTATTCCTTTTAGGGCTTAATGAGGAAGGGTCCAGGTCATCACATCCATAATGCATTAGTGGATTACTTTATTTCTGTCAGGGAATTTTTTTCTGATGTCTCAAAATATAATTAAAAGAAATGAATATATTACTAATTTCCTGTGTAGAAAACAGGAGTTTCTTTTGGCTTCTCTCTAAAAATTTTTAGTAGATGGAAGCCAGTTGTGACTAGAAAGTGATCTAATATATGCACAAGTGTTCTCCTCTTCCACTGTAAATTAATGTTAAGCTTCTTTCTGGTTATGGTACACTGGCGAGAATAATACTGTACTCCTTTGGAAGTAAACAACAGAGGGATGATTATAAATTAAGATTAACCATTGGTAAAATGTGCTGGGTACTTCAGGGAGAAAAGTATGTACAGAGCTCCTGGTAGCAAAATTTACTCTGACCAATATCACACACGTTACACTGCCAAAGGGAGAGTGATTCTGAAGGAATGGGACTAACTGAAGTATCTCTACTGATGTATTGCTACAGTTGCAAAGGATTTATCTGTTGTTCATTACAATTTCATGAAATCAAGGGTTTGCTCGAAAGAGTTATTATTTAACAAACAACTCCTTACTTAGCTCTGCTGTTTATAGTTTTGATTCTGCATGTAAAGAATGCTAGAGACAGAGTTTTTCTAACTCCTTTCCTTTCAACATTTTAACCAAACAGCTGATCAATGTCTTCTACCTTGGTATCAAATGGATTTTGAAAAATTCTTCAAATCATATTAGTCTCATATGCCGATTTAATTCTTTGAATTTACCCTCAGCTGGGAATTCTGCAGGCAACTGTGATTCTGTTGTGTTAAACACTTACTTGAAGTGTTTCATCCATCATAATTTCTAGTCCTTTTCTGATGCAATGTAGTTTGTGCTTTGTCTTTCTTGAAAACTGAATGGCTGTTAAATTATCCATTCATCTTCTTTCAGATTTGCTGTACAATTTGAGTTCCCTCTATTGGCTTTCTCTTCTACCTTATCTGCCAACTTTTCAATCTACTTCCTCAGATCTTTATATACATTTCCATACATGACTGCCATGTCCTTCACAACACATTGGGCAGATAATTCTAAGTAAAACAGCAACAGAAATCATAATATTATGAATTATTCAAATTTTCTCGCTGATTAGGGTGAAAACCTTTAGTGAAGCTTAGTTTCACTGAAGTCAATGGGGAATGATTGTTTTTCTGTCTTCTCCCCAATACCTTTGAACTGCCCTTTCAGCTGAGACTGTTTTGGCATAAGATGACTCAGAAGTAAGCTGAAGTACTCTTGTCTGAAAGAAAAAAGTACTCCTTTCTGCTGCCTCAAACTTTTTACAAGTTTGTCTTTTTGGACAAACTTGTAAATTCTTAAAATTGTTGATTGTAACAACAATGTTGCATCAATAATCTCAAGAAGTTATGAAAATCATAGCAAAATTAATATTATAATTTTCAAAGGTAAAATGAAACATTTCTGTTCTCAGAAAGCAGAAAAAGAGGATCTGGACGCTTGCACCTTTTGTAAAAAAGATGTTCATAATAGTCACAGACAAAAAAAAAATCTTTGCTCTGAAACCACCAAAACTACGCTTTTCCATATTATACTGTGAAATAGTGATGGATTTTGATGGAAATTGCAAATAGAATCATTCTTTCTTCTTTTCCTGGTTTTTATTTCTTGTATAGCACTTCATAACCTTATCTATTAGTAAGAAAATAGCAGACAAAAACTTCTCAGCTTTTGGACAATAATTTGGGAAGGCTTATTCCATTGCCGGAAGTTTTAATACAGGGATAATATCTGAGTTTTCTCCAAGTTCCACAGAATTCATTCTGGGTGGCCTCATTTATATTCATCATTAGTAGACAAGAAACAAAGCAAAAAAATTGCTGAACCTGCTTAAGTTCCTACTTCAAGGCTACAGAGAGATCCTCCTACTGTGCCAAAAATCTCTTTCCTCTGGGCCCAAACACTTATTCCTAATATAATCCTTAGCTACCAGCTCCCCCCTACCACTGGCATTTGGCCTGATTAAATTTCTTGTGAAGCAAATTTCTTACAAATATGGCAGAATATGTTGGACCTGCTCTTCCTTGGATAATATTACCCACTGGATTTCAACAGGGAGGGAGATTAATTTGACCTGCCAACATCTGTTTGATTTGCCTCAGTCCCTGGTATCACAAAGTGCATCCCAGGCTGATGTGCCTTACTACTCCTTGTCAGCCAGGCACTCTCAGGAAGCATAAATGCTTTATCTCCCACTCTCTGTCTCCAAATCAAATGTCAGAAATAAACCCTGCCTAAAGTGTGCATCTTTATGGCATTCTTTAGGATCTATTGAAAGTTATCTTCCTCCTCCTTCAACATTCTACAAAGGAAAAGCTGGCTTCAATGAGAATCACACAGTGCTAATCAAATTGCTTCCATTGAACAGGTCTTTTCAAATAGCTTAGTCCTGATTTTTTTTTCTTTTTTGGTGAGGTGTTTTTTGGTTGGTTTGTTTGTTTGTTGTTTTTTTTTCCCTTTTTTTAAAAACACTTGACAACTTATGAACATGTTTCATGGACTGTCTATATAGGTGCATGGTGAACAACAGCTAGTGAGTTCTCTGCCCCCTGACTAATTGCTAACTTAAAATATAAGAGCTTTGTATCAACAATCCCAGGTACGGGTGAATGGTGGAAAACCATTTCCACAATGTTCATACAGATAAAGTCTTATTGATTGAACAATTTTAGATGTTTTTCTAATTGTATAGACAGAACGGAAACAACTGAAGGAAGAAGTCATTGTGTTGGCTGCATCCAGTGACTCTTGCCTGGCTAAGGACTAAGCGATGCCATACAGTCCATTCTGGACAGGCAGGGCTTCTCAGAGGAGTGGTGCAAACCCTGAATTTCTTATGCAGTATTTAATCATGCAAAATTGTAATTGAAGGACAGAGCGAAAGGGATAGAAGTGGTAACTGAAGAAGGGCTGCATCAGGATATAGCAGTGTAAGCACGATTGTTGAAGAACACCTTTTTAATGTTCTCTGCAAAGGAGAGTTTAATCTCCTGTCTAATAATTTCAAGTAGAGTATATACCTTTGGAAAAAAAAAATCACAGTGTGTGTATGTACTTCTAATTCAAGTGTCAAAGTCAACTCTTGAACCAGAGAAGTTAAAACACAGAAAGCCATGACTGTTAAAGACTTCTGTGTATTTTTTTCTGTGCTTTGTAGAGGCTCTACCATTTATGACACCCTGTGTATTTAATCTGAGTTTACAAGCAGAATAGATGCTTTTGCAGCTACGTTATCATAGACAACAAATAGATTTAATTACAAGGCCAGACATTATCTTCTGTAGGAAGGCAGGCATATCAGAGCTCTTGGAGTTGCAGGCAGAGTGATTACATTTCTTTCTAAGTCCTTCAAACAGTGTGATAAAAAAGGAGTCTGTCCCTCCACATTCCATTCCAAACATTTAAAGTACTTGCTAGGCTGAATGTTTCTACTCTTCCCAGGTTCCCCCTAGAATCCTGGATGGAGTAATGCAAATTAAATTCTATAGATTGTATTACATGCTTGAAGTTCTCAATACCCAAGAAAATCTTGAATAGCTCTAAAAATAGCAATAAAATGGAGCAGTTCAAGGGAGCACCAAGGTAGAGGTGAGCAGGGCAATCTCAGGCACGCATAAGTTGTAAAAGCCATGAGCTGCTTTATCTTCCACAAAGACATCTCCCTTAAATTTAAATAGCTGCTGTCATTGTCACTGACTACCTGACTATGTATTTATCTGCCCAGAAGCAGAGTGCATGGCCTTTGGCCCTGCTATTCATAGCGTTACTGTCTCTGCCTAACAATGCCCTGAACAGAGCTGGGTTTCTGTTAGCATCTTTTGTTTGATGTGAATCGCTGAAGCTTTGATGTTGTTTGTGAGAAATATAATGATTTAAAAGAATAAGATCTTCATTCTCCCACTCTGTGTGCTCCCCACAGAGAAATCTAATCTGAGTTGGGAAAAAATCTGTGACTGATCCTGTTTTAGGTAGATGCAAATGAGAGTCCAGAAGAGAAATCTGTTAGTGATGAAACACTTAGCATCTCTTTACTGGAGGGTCAGAGGGATGATTTGTCTTAATGATCAAAATTCTGTTTCCTGTTACACAAACATTTATAAATAGGTACAGGATACTTTCTCTGTATGAACACAGCTGTCAGCAAAGTCATAGTGTTTTATTTTCAGTGGGATGCTTCAAATTTTCTGCTTTAGTTGAATGTACTTCCTCTTTATAGGATATTCTAACAAAACAAGAGATTATTTTATACTGAAGCTACATTAGTAGGTTTGAAATACTCTACAGTTTCAAAAAAGTGCACTTTTCCTTAGAAATTATTATTCTAATAAACTTGTTTCTCGTCTCTACTGATAAATGCTTTTCTTACTGCGTTTTGAATGAAGAGCAAATGTAATGCAGTAAAGTGTAACTAAAGCCCTTAAAATCAGTGTAAATTGCTGTTCTGCTACTCAAGGCAAAAGTTCCACTGTTACATAAAAATACTCTGATCTGGGATCACTACAGTAACAAAAAAAATTATAATCTCCTAAGTGTAATAAAATGCAATGAACAAAAAATTGGGATGCTTTTATTTTCCCAGACCTTTGATCCACAGTGTGAAGGAAATGGATTTGATTACTAAGATATGAAATTGGAGGTGACTTGATTCCTACACTGAGCAGCAGACAGGGGAGAGAGCAAGACAGCAGAGCTGTGGTTTACCTTGTGCTAGGAGCAGAGTCAAGTTTACAGAGCAAGCACAAAGGTTTTTGATTTAGACACTTGGATATAGGAAAACTGTGCATAATTACAGATTTTTTTTTTTAAATATATATAGCTGTATCCACCTTAAATCTTTACAGTAGCTGATGGTGTAATACATTTTGTGTATTCTTCTGGGTGGGATGGGCATTCCAAGGGGCTGTCAGACAGGACTGCTAATGGAAGTTGCATAGATCTTGCTGATTTGCTAGTCACTTGTAACCCTTCTCACAAAAGGGGCCAAACTCAGGGACGGTCCTAGCCAGGTAAGCAGAGGATTGTGATCCATGCTCCCTGATAAAGGAGGCTTCATTACCCTTTACTTGGGAGAACTGCTGCCCTTCCAAATAAGTTGTCTTGAGCTACCTTAAGGAAATGAAGAAAGCAGAGCAGATAGAACCAAATCTCCACAAAGGAGGTTTCAGAGCTGTGGAAAATGATAAGGCTAGAAAAGCCGTAACTAAAATGTACTGCAAAGTTTAGATATTGTTTTAAGTATGAACCAGTTCTTACAGGCTCTCTGGTGTAGCCTAGTTCATTAGCTTGGACTGCAGAGAGGATGCAGTTTGTTCTGGTACTTTGAGAGGCACTGGGATGGTATCAGACCACTCCTGGAAGTTTGGGCTGTGAAGTTCCTTCAGCATTGCATACTTCAGACATCCTGAGCTGCCAGGAATAGCCTGCTCTTGGGAGTTCCTTTGAGCAAAGAACTTCATGGAGCTCTGCTGATCTCACTTTAATGGGAGTTGCCAGTATTCAATGGTTGCTGGATCTCTGCTGTGTGTGTGTAAAATAACACAGAGCACAGCATTAGGTCCTGCTCTAGCAACTGCATTGGTAGGGAGTGGTGCATTCCCCACAGCATTCCCTTTGGGGATCTGGATGCCATAGAATCCCATGTGGATTCAGGATTTTTAATCACTAGAGTGGAAAAAAATAAATAAAAAAGCCTTGATTTTTGTTATCTATGGTTTAATGTTGCAATTTTGGTATGAAAATAAGCATCAAATATTTGTGGGATTTTTTTTTCAAACATGGTTTTTCTAAGTACTTGTAGTACTGCTAATATTTTACTGATTTATCAGCTGCCACTGTATCTCTTTCTATTGCATTTGTAGTGATATAACCTGTTCTCTCTCCACATGCACTTTCTACAGTGTATTACAATGGCAAGAATTTCAAAGAATGTAAAAATGTGCCGACCCAAAATCTAGGATATGGCCAGAGTTGTAGTGTTCAGCCAGCCCTAAACAATGGATTTAAAATGGCTGAATACTCTGCTGATGGGATATGTGTACTGAAGTTTGATTAAGCTGGATATGAAGATTAAAACTTGACTCCACGCTGAAGAGAGAATCTCCTGCAGTGTGGTACCATGGCATGAAGTTTTCTGTTTACCCCTAAGGCTGGTGCTGCTATGACTTCCAGGTTTGATGGTGTCTCTTTTTGAAGTTGTTGAGCAGCAGGCTAATGGCTGCACAGCATGATGCAAACACAGTGGAAAGCAGGGAAATCAGATGTGAATATATTCCCCAGAGATCTCCTGCTAAGATGGAGCTAACTAACCAGAGCTTTAGTGCTCGGATGTAGTTTTCTCATGCAGAGGATGGGCTGATTATCAGCTCTTCCTGCTTTACTGTACATTTTTGGATTACAGATGCTATTAGAAATAATGAATTCTGGTATAATATGCATTCTAGTGCAATATGAGCTATTTTATTGAAAGGAACATTATTTTTAAAGAGTGTCTGTCCAAGATCAATGTCCATCATCCCTCCCCCATATTGTCCAAAATGTTTTTGGTCTTTTAAACAATATAGGTGTATATTCTTCTTCTCTGCTTGCTTTGCCTTAATTGTTTGAAAAGAGTAGCTGTAGTTTATTTCATCAGGACAAAGACTGACCTTAGAAAGGGACAGGATCTCTTGGCAAGGAGCAGCCTGGCTTGCTGCTTACACAAGTGACTGCTCTCCATGTCACAACAGGAATTGCCATTGCCGCTGGGTACCCATTTAATTTCCATGGTGGCAGCCTCATATGCCAAAAGGTATGGAGGGGAGAGGGCACGTTGTCCTTCTCGTGGGCCTTCTTGTGTCCTTATTGTTTGATATTGGTTTTATATCTGATCTATAAAATGAAAGGAACTGCCAATCCATTTTTATTTGTGTGTAGGGAAGCTACGTTCAGGCACAAACTGATAATTTTAATGTCAACATGGGAGCTGTTATTGCTGTGTATCATCACTGACCCATTCATTGCTTTGAGGTCTTAGGCAGTTTAGGGTGCAGTGGGAACAGGGAGAACTTGTTGCAGTTCCCCAGATACGCTGAATGAGAACACTCTCCTGTTTTCTCAGATATCAGTGGCCAGTCAGTCTTTGCTGGCATAAGGCAGTCTGTGTGGTTTCAGTCAAATCCTGAAGCTGTTTAATCCAAAAAGGCAGAAGCATGGTTCTGATAGGAAGAAATTCTATGTGAAATGGTGGTCAAGCATTGGAACAGGCTGCACAGGGAAGTGGTGGAATCACTGCACCTGGAAATATTGAAAAAAACTGTAGATGTGCTACTTAGGGATGTGGTTTAGTGTGGACCTGGCAGTGCCAGATTAATGGTTAGACTTGATGATCTTAGAGGTCTTTTCCAACCTTAATGATTCTGTGGTTATCTCTAGCCCTAATGAAGGAGTACTTGGGCATTTACACGCTGTGTGCCAAGCAGCCAGGCAGTCTGTGCAGAAGCACCATTAAAAGAGTAAACTGAGTTAAACAGCACACGTTAAACAACAAATTGTTTCATCACTGACCCTAAAAGCTTGGCTTATTATGCCCCTTAGCAGTTTGGGAAACCTTTAGGGTCAGTAGAAAGTGCAAAGGCTCAGGCTTGAGTTTCCTTTTGCATCACACAGATTTGGACATGTTTGACAGCACCTACTGAGACTGTCCCTCTAGCACTCCATACCTCACCATGATGAGAATCAGTTTGTCTCAAACATAATAAACAATTGCTCTAGCAGCTTTTATAACTTAGAGAGGCATTTACAGACAGATTCAGGGAATCTAAAAATTTCTTCATGGCATTCAGACTTTTGGTAAAATAAAAGTAAGACGAGTTCAAATAGCCTTCAAGGCTGCTCTAAAAGCAAGGGCTTTTTCCCTAGAGAGACAAGAACAATCTCCTCTGGACTCTATAGGAGCAGTAAGTAAAAATTACCTCATACAATGGCATGCAGATGCTATCAATCCACTCGAGCTGCAACCTGGGTAGTTCATGCTTCCTGTTCCGATCAAAAATGGCCTGAATTGAGAAGGAAACAAAACTGTCATGCTTTAGTTACACTGGAGTATCTTACAGACATATCATCCAGCACTTTGCAGCTATGGTCAAATTCCCACAACCAGAACACTTTGTGAACCATAATTAATCTTTGCAGCTGTCTTCCTACTGCTTTGCCTGGTATGAAAAAGAAACTGTTTATTTTCAATTCTGTTTTGAAACTTTTCATGTTTATAATTCTGTAATGTAAAATAAATGCTCCACAGTTGGGGTTGAGGTGGTAAGTAACCTCCTGTAGGAATGTAAAGCAGATACCTTTGAGTAGAATTTTCTCTTTTCTCACATAGGGTTTTGCAGCTCAGCAAAACAGTGATGGATCTGGCCTGGCTCTGCCAGTTAAATTCTTTAGCATATTTTCTGTTACCCTTCTCCTGTTGCCTCCAGATAATGGTTGATCAACATTTTGAGTTATTCAACCTGGATAAGGCTTTCTCTTCTAATTGTTCAGTGAAAATCTTTATGAAACTTTCCTAGTTCTTGTTTGACACTTTATTCCACTCAATTCCATTTTATCCCTTCAATCACAGTAGTATATTTACATGTATACTTATACTTGAATAACACAGATATACAGCTGCAACATAAAGTAAATCTGACAATTTTGTTTTCCATAGGTAGCTGTGAGTTTTTAGTTAAATTCTGTGTATTAAACCCAACACCTGCTGCTTAGAAAATTCAATGATAGAATAACCTTAGGAATAGATACAGAAAATGTATAAAAGGGCTCAAGGACTGTGAAAGGGCAAAAGTGACTGTGTTATATGTGGTTATAAATATATATCCTTATTGGACAGAGCTTTTATTTATTCTAAGGTTTCTCTTTATGTATAAAATACAGTTCATTTTTCTGAATGAGCCCAATGATATTTTCTTACTCTATTCAAATCCGTAAGTATTTCAGAAATAATAAAAACTTACCGAAGGGGTGAGTTTGAGTTCAGATCTTTCTCTGTCTCCTTGTTCAAAGAACTCACTGGTGACCAGCTCAGCTGCCTAAAATAAAAATAATGAAAAAAGGTTAGAGTTCTTGTTATACAATTTTTAGGATAATGAGTTTTTGCTCAGCCCATGACTTCAGCCTGTGCTTAACTGGAAAGAAGTGAATGACCTCACTTACAGGACTGACATCAGGCATGTGTTCATTAGTTTTTTTGGACTGGCCATACAGGGGGTATAAACAGCCTTAGTCAGGCACAGGGACTTATCCCTTTTTAATAGGGAATTGACTTGGGGAATTACAGTGCACTGCCAAGGTAGCACTCAATGCAGTTATAAGCAACTTACTCAAAAACTGAGACCAAAACAGAAAATGATACCTTCTTGTTGGCATCCACTATTACATTTGTAAAAATACTTTGTAAAACATGCATGAGCTCTCTGGGTATTTACAGGCTGTTGCCCTATAATAACAACTTTGCTTATCAATGAAACTTAATTAACCAATACCCTCTGTTGTTTTAATCTAATATGAATTCATAAAGGGTTTTTCCCCCACTAGGCTTTACTTTTTTTCCCCATGACTGTCATTAATACAGGATCTGGATATTTAAGTATGAGTATAAGATTATGATGGTAATCTTGATTTAAAATCAAGAAGTGGTAGGTTGGAAGTTAGAATGCATCTTTCTGACTTTTGGGAATGAAGATGTTCTATTCATTGCAGAGGTTTGTGCTTCTTAGAAGAAGACAAGACTTAAAAATAAATTTAGTTATGGAAACCAGAGGAATTTTAGGAAGTCAAACAGTAAGCAATTCTGATATAGTACTGTACTCCTGTCATGTGTGAGGCTTTGAACATAAGCACATACCACATTTTGAGATGCAAAAAAACTGGAAGCCAATCTACTGAAGAGGCATTCACATACTAAAGCTCCTGTCATGCCAGTGTATTGTTTCTAAGCTAGGAAATTATTTAATAATGCCAAGGCACAAGAGGGTAAACTAAGCAGAGGACCATGCTTCATAAAATCTCAAAATTTCTTGCTTTAGCAACTGCATGGTAGATAACAGGTTCACAAATGCTAAGTTCATTGTAGTTGAAATAGAGAGTACCAAAATAATTTGGAAGTGGTGATGTTATAAAGTACTCTTAAATATTAATAAAATTCTGGATCAGTATTCCAGATAAAGGAATAATTTAAGATCTTATGAGTAATTAAGGGTTTGCTAAGTGTATAAAAATAATCAAGGCACAGTATCATCCCTGTCCCTCAGTGCTGTTCTAATCCTGTTCTCCTTATGTCCCTTTTTCTCTTCCTTTATCTGTTTCAGTTTTCTCTTCCTGAATTTTTCCATCTTACATGTGGCCTTTATTCCCTTTTTTTCAAATATGTTTGGTTTTTTTCTTGTGGCACAGTTAAGGTTCAGCTATTTCCCATTTTGCCTCTGTGGACTTACTAGCATTTCTGCTCAATCGGGTAATGTTTCAAGAAATCCCAGATGGAATTTTTCAATATAAAATAAACCTGTATAACTAAGCTGCAGGGGACTTTTTACCTGTAGATCTCAAGAGTGATAAGTATTAAAAAAAACCCCAGTTTGCCAGAGACTCCGGCACTAATTCAGCAGCATAGCACAAAGATTCACAACTAGGAAAGCAGACCCTACCTGACATTTGGCTGTCAATGAAAATACAGAAGCTAACTGGGTTAAGGAGGAAAAATGAGGAGGGCTTGCACACACTGCAGCAGTGGCCAGGTGGCACTGAAAAATATTGTTACTCAATTTCCCACTGCAGGATAGAAGCAGCTTTCCTGATTTGCATGCAAGGTGACTATGTTCTGGCCAAGTAGAGCAACAGCCTTAGAATAACTGTTATCACAGTCTGCTGATAAAGCAAAAGAGACTCATCTGGCAGAACTGAAAGCTGAGGTGAATCCATCCCCCAATAAATGTTTTTTTTTATTAAGTTGATATGCATGTAACTTCCATAGATCCTTTTCAGCTTCTAATACTTCCTTGTCTAAGGAATCTGGCTACTCTTGCATCACCAGTTATCTGGCCTAGTTTTCTCTTTTTCACCCCATCTTTGTAACTATTACTTGCTGCTACAGCAAACTTCCTCCAGGTATGTACGTAAACCCAGCTGCACTGGTATATTTTCAATTTCCTTCTTGATGCTGTCAATTCCTCCAAAACCTGACACAGTCTGTCTTCTACTGGCTTCTAGTTACTGAAGGATAGAGAATGACTAGCATGGATACTGGAAATAATAAGGATGGTTTCTGGGTAGAGAAAGAAGAAAAATCATAGGGCAATGGACAAGAGTTTTGGAACAGGTTGCTTTCTCATATTGTACCTGTTTGCCGATGCTGCATCCATTTCTATGTATATTTCTAAAAAGCCTACTCAGCAGCAGAACCCTGAATTTTTATTTGTTGGTTTCTAGGTACAGGATGTTAAAGAAAGCCCTATACTACAGCTGGAGTTTTGCAACATTCTTAAGAAAATGAACACATTTATTTTATCATATATACTGAAGATTTTATGCTAATGAAAATTTACAGATAATCTGCTGTTAGGGAAGACTGCCACTGCCAAGGAAAGCTTTGGGATGAAAAAAGTAAATGCAGCTATATGTGGCTAAATGCCTTTTTTGTTTAATCCATCCATTTTTGGATATGGATTTAAAATGTTAGTAAGAGGAGAGGTTGTAAAGCCTGATGTACACACCAGCATGTGTACAGGGAACGATTACGCAATAAACCATTTTTTGCAGAAACCCCCTGCTATTTTTTTTATAGCATTAATACCGCTGTAAATTGATTCCAGTTTCGGTCCCTTGTAAGCCAGGGCCCTGGGAATATTGTCCTGCCAGTCCCGCCTCCTCCCAGCCCTGCTATTAATCATGACTTGCCTGTCTTGAAATCTCCCACGGTTTGGTCACAGCTCCAAGGTCACAGGCTGTCATTAGCATTGATCTGAAAACCAGAAATGAACAATACAAGCTGAATCAACCTTTGTTGAATTTCTAAACAACTCTGCTCTGGACGCATAAATAAATAATATGTATATAAAATGTCAGCCCTGGCACCTTCTTTTCCTCCAGAAAAGAATGACATGTTTGAAATCTTAGCCATCAGCATGGCTTTTACATTACAATTGTGCCTCAGAAACCTAGTGTGTTGCAGGTCATGAGATGATGAATTTTGGTATTGTGCATTGCACGCTAGAGAAGAAATGATATTGCAAGGGAGTAACTGCTAATTTTGCAATACTTTTAACACTACTTACATTAATACCTATAATATATTAGAAAGCATGTGCTTCACATGATATAAGTAAGGGTATTATTACATAATAACACCTGCAACTGGATTAATTTATATGCCTATTTGTAAGTGACTGCTGTTGCAAGAGAGCCTATAATCACAGGAGGTATCCCAGACACTGTTTAAGCAGTTTCTACTGCTCATCTACAATAAAAATTGAAGATTTACTGTGAGCTATATGGTTCCACTGTAGTTTAATATCTAGCTACAACCATGTTTTATATGCATTAGGAGAAGGAAATCGTTCAGCTGTAGAAAGCGTTTATGTACAGTACATGATGCAGATAAAAGTCTAAGAAAGTTTAAATGAAGAACAAGGGCACTGAAAATGAAGCATCAAATATATTGCCTGAATCTAAAATTAGGAATGGGTGAAATGGTATGGAAAATAGAAAATGGCCAATATTTTGTCAAAAGACCAAAAGATAACAGAATTTTAATGAAATTTCAGATAAAATGAGACATAACCAGGCATGCATATGCAAATACACACATTTTATTGTCTACAAAGTCTAATCTACTCAAACCACCCACAATGTCCAAGGTTTTCAATAGGATGCATGCTCAGGGCATTCTTGAGGGCTGGAAGAGTACTCTGTATATGAAAATTCCCAGGTACAGACTGGAAGAGCAGACAAGTGCATGCCCAGCAAAAAAAGACAGATGAGAGGAAGAGGGATGAGGGAAACAGACAGGAAAGATCTTTGTGTAAAGAGGCAGAATATTGATACTTTCTAGAAAAAGAGCAGAAGGGCTGAACAGGAACTGGTGAGGCTGGGATGAAGGGAAGAAAACAGGACTAAGTGTGTAGGAGAAATGGAGAAGGTGAAGTCATGTTGATTAATTGCAGCTGTTTGTTAATGTTTAAAAATCATACCATATATTTCATATCATGAATTGTATTTTTAAAACAAGATACTTTCTCTTGTTATTCTAAGCCTCCAGTCTGCAATGCATTAAATTCCTTTAACAAATATGGCTACACTTCAAAATAACCAGAAAGCAAGAAAAACCTGTGCTTACCGAAATACTTCTCGGTGGTTTTTTATATTCCAATCATAACCACCTTTACTGACAAGCTCAAAAAACTCGGTCCTTCTCCTGCAAAAAACCAGATTGTCAGAGAAGGAAATAAGACACTTCCAGGGCAGCACTGCAGCAGAAACACAGTTCTCTGTGTGATACAGAATCACTGCACCTCATGTATTATTGTTAAGGCTGTTACACTGACAGTCCATTTAAGCGAAACATACTAATTTCCGAACACGTTCTATAAATGTCTGTTATCAATGTCAGAGTTGCCTAGTAAAAGCAACATTGGATTTATGGTCTCCACAAATAAGGAAATGAATGGCTCTGAAATGTTCAGTCTTCCACGGAAGCATGAAATGTTCACCTACAGCAGTGGACAGACAGACAATAGAAACACCCCAGAAATACACACATGTTTGTTTTCTTGTCCTTGCAAAATGGTTTTTACTTCTATATCCTGAAGGGTTTTTCAGAGCTGTGCAATTCCTGTCATTTCCAGCACACAGAAAGAAACAGAGACACACAGGAGCTGCTGCTGTCTTGAGTTCACAGCTTTTTGAGACTAGAAACTAGGTCTCCCTGCTTAGTCCCATGGTTTGTCTTCTCATGCCTTCTTCATGTCCTCAAACAGGGACAAAATGTGAGATGGACAGAACATGTTAATGCTTGATTGTTGCCTTTAAGAATCAAAATTCTGACTCATCATAGTCTGTAATCTTTTATGGCACTGAGACTCCAAGCAGCTCTTACTGCTTGCACTGTGACTACAGTATATAATAGATCCTACCCAAGATACAACAGAAGTTGAAGTACAAAAACTTGGAGCAACTTGCCCCAGTGACACTACATATGAGCATCAAAGCTGGAAAGTAAATAAATACCTATGTTCTGAGTGACAGTGCAGTGCCCCATCTCATATGAGACTGTGCTCTTTGCCAAGAGGAAATATAGTTAGGTTCTTCAACAGGAGAAAGTTTGCAGTCTTGTATTTTCTACATTTACTTCAACTAGACTGAAATTTTGGACAGTGTTTATTGACAGTGCAGCCTGATGGCAGCCAGTATCTATTTGCATACAAAGAGATGCACACTTCCAGAAACACAATGTTCCAGAACATTATGTGGGGCATGTTGCATTATTCTGGTCCCTGACTGTCATGGTTATATATATATGACTGGTCACTCCTACTATAGGGCCTTTCTATAATGGATTTCATTCAGCAGCTAGAAGAGGGCTATAAATGACTGCATGATATCTAATCCCTTATACTTTGGGAAATAAAAGATTTCATTTTGAAGTATTGGATATTCTGAGCAATTCATATGTTCCTGAACAAAAACCAGGCAAGAATGTTTAAAGCTGAAAGCACAAGAAACCTAAAATATTCAGATTTAAAATGTAGAGATCCATAAACAGTAACCGAAAATGTGAGTCTCAAAGCCTTATGTTAGGCTAATTTCTTTGAAATCCATTTAAATGGATACAGAAGTAGTAGTCCAGCTCCACAGAGTTTTGTTGCTGTTTTAATACCTGGAGCTTGTGATCATTAGATTCAATCATTTTAAGAATACTGATATGAGAATTCTCCTCTCTACAAAAATATTGAAGATTGAAATTGAAAAGAATTGAAATTGAAAGAACAAATTAGGTACTTGTGAAGAAACACCTGTTCACATAGGGTGCTTTAAGAAATGTAAAGCACTGATGTTTCTAGAGAGTGATTTTCAGGCACTTTTGGAAATAAACTAGCATAGCTACCGCCTTATTAATGAATCGTAATAACACAAGGGGAAAAAACTTGTCTGCAGACTTTTGAGTAAAGTCTTGCTCAAAGATTCATGCAGCACAAAAAATCAATTATGCAAGTAAAAAAAATTAATATTGAAATTCAGTTATGTCCCTTTTGGACATTGTTTCTCTGTAATAAAAGTAGAAAAACAACATGACCACATAGTTTTTCAGCTTAAGGCAGGTAGGGAGGAGAGCTCCATCACAGCTGGGTCTGAACAGGGTCTATCCTGAGGCACTGCCATGAGCCCTCTCTGGCTCCTCCAGGGTCTCCAGGATCTCAGCCAGGGGGAGCACAAGGAGCGGAGCCAGAGAAGCTGTCCTCTCAGTCCCTGTCACTCATCTCCTCCTTGAGAGCACAAACATTTCTGCAGCATTTATTTATGATGAGACAATAGGACCTATGGTCCTTGCATCTCACAGAATGGAAGAGACCTTCCAGGTCATCAAGTCCAACCATCAATCCAGCACCATCATAATCACCACTAAACCATATTCCCCCTAAGCACCATATCAAGACAACTCTATAATATTTCCAGAGATGGTGACTCCACGATCTCTCTGGACAACTTATTTCAATGTCGAACCACTCTTTCAGTGATTTTTTTTCTCTAATATCTAAGCTAAACTTCCCCTGGTATGACTCTAATCCTTTCACTTGAATCATGGCAGAAAGGATGGAATGCTAATGGACACCAAGCAAAAATTGTTAAGGATGACTTATTGTCAAGACTGGGAAGGCAGTGCACTGAAACTGCACATCTGTCAGCACTTCTGCCCCTAAGTCAGCTGCAGGCTAATGCCAGATGTCAGAAGTGCAGTGTGATGGTGACACCATTACTCCTCTGACTATGTGCATCCAGCCACACATCCTTAGTGGGATGAGCTTGGTAATGATTAACAATACTTGAAATACAGGACCAACTTGAAATCTACTTTGAGATTTGATTTGCAAACAAGGAAAAAGAAGAAAACTGGATGAGAGATCTTAGTGTACTTCTCCCCAGTTAAGCTCTTTAAGACCTATTCTCATCACGTGATGTGAATTGGCATAATTTGTCTTCAAAGCAGCAAAGTGTCTGCTTTGTTACCTCTGTAACTGGCTCTGTAACTAAATACAATATTTCTTGGCATAAATGTTTAGAAATGCTGAAATGGTGGAATTCTCAAATGTCATTGATTTTCTATGTGCCTGAAAAAATGATATAGAAGGGACAGAAAAATTATGGAACTGAGCTGTAACTGGTTTCTGGGATTGCTTTGAAGTATAAACCTAGAATTTCACTTGCTTTTGGTTGATACAGTTATATTACACATCAAAACAAAACTTACTTGAACATTTGAGATATTTCTATTAGTCTGAAAGATATTAAGTATTAGACTAAACCTCTTCACTTGTAACCATAGCTAAACACTAATTTCTAATATTATGTATCCTTATTGGTATTTAATAGGTCATTAGAGTAAGTTCTCTGAATTTTCATTCATCAAATAGCAGAAATGCCAATACTTACTCAAAATACAGAGTGAGGTCTGTTGCCAATATCGATTGCTTTAGAAGCTGCATAAGGTCACTGTAGTCCTTAGAGGACAAGTTAGCAAAGATGTTGTGACCCTATAATGAAAGAGATAAAAGAGGTAAAGAGCTAACAATCAATATAGGTTTTTAAAAAGTTTTCCAACTTGTTAGTCTACTGTTTCCCTGTAACACAAGCCTTTTCTGATTCATGGCAAAACTACGACAAAATAATAATGCTAATACTGCTGAGATTACATTGAGGCAGAAGAGCTGATGATTGTTATCATTCACCTGCTATGTTTTTCTAAGCTCTGCTGAAATTACAGCCTGTCGAGTAAAGATTTACTCTCTGCTCTGACCCTGCACAGACTCAGTTTATGGGGAAAAACTATGGATACATTTCAATCTCTCATTATATTGAATGTTTTGGGGAGCTGCGTATTGCAGCTTTTGAGTAGTGATCCTAATAGATTTATCTGTGCTGCTGCTTGCATGCACACAAACTGCTGTTAGACCAGTCAAGGACACTAAATCAGTTTTTCATTCAAAGCAGCCCATTTGCTCACTCTCCCCATTACTGTCTTGTGCTACAGTGTATACAGCCATTGCCTATATGGACTAAAGAACCACAACTTTGTATGCAATTTAAACACACTTTGTGGGCCCAATTGGCTGTTTTTTAAGGGATTGTGGATTAAGAATTTGAAAGATGCTCTATGGCCAAGATGAAAGGAAATTAATTATTTGATGTTGCCATTTGAGAGGGGGAAGGTTCTTTTGTAACTGGATTTCTGAAAACAAGAGGGACAGAGATCCTGTAATTCCTCTGTGAAATTCTCAAGAAAATAAGATGAAAGAAACAAAATTAATGAAAAACTCTAAATGTAAGCTTAAGAAATTATCTTGGTGACAATAGTCACATATATTAGTATACATAAAAGTATCACAGGTATTGTTTTCCTAATCACCTACATACATATTGAAGTTCTTTCTAACCAGAATCTTTTTTTGGTGATATTTAGTCCTGCAGTGCCCACATTCAGTATGCACTGCCATCTACTGCCTAGGAAGTTTAAAATGCCCTTAAAACTAAGACTTTTCCAGCAACAGGGTGACTATTATCATGATGGTATGAGGACATATATGAGATAAAGTCTGGGGAGGTGCAGTTCTGAGACAAATCTCCCTGGCAGTTCTGAGACAAATCTCCCTGGCAGTGTACACAGAGGTAAAACCATCACCCTGTACCCATTTGTCTGTGAACATGAGACATTCCAGATCTCTTCAGAAGTTACTGCAGATCAGGCTATGGTATCCAATTGTGCTGCATGAACAGCAGTTTTGATTTTATATTTAGTAAATGCATTTTGTAGCAATTTCTGTAAATTAAGAAAATGCATCTGTTGTTTTGAAAGGACTCCATGTCCATTCTTCCACTTTTCTCATTTATTAAATACATGGTGTAGTATATGCTCTATAGTGTTACATGCAAGATATTCTAGGCAAGAGCTATGTCTTCACAGGTATCTGCAAAGCAATTAATGTGTTTTGGACAGCATGATATTACTGATTTTAATTTTTTAAAATAGTGTATTAAATGATGAAAAAAATAATAAAAATACTGATTACAGAAAGGCTGCCAAAGAAATTAAATTGGTGCAGTAAAGGATGGCTCTGATACTCTGAATATGACACCTGTGGGGAAAGGTAAGCACCTGTTTCAGCCACCTCTAAACCACTGAGCAGGATATATGTAAGAAGTGCGAGAAAAGCTGACAATATGATTAGGATGTATTCTCCTTGCCCCTTGCTGATTGAGATAGATATAATCTCTGGGCTCTGTGATCAGCATTTGTAGTTGTTTAATTTTGTGCTAGTTGTGACCTTTGTGGTAACCAATAAATAATTCCTCAAGGAGAGGGCATTAAAAAGGTACTGTACATGGTATTTCCTTTCTCCAGCTGAAACTGCCCAACAGCTTACAGAGAGATTAATAGTAATGCTTTTGTACCTCACTTTGGAGAATCATGACAGCATGATTGAAATGGTGGTGCTCCAAGGTAGCAGAGGTGCCGTAGAGCTGAGCTAAGGCTGATCCACTCCTGAAACAGAACATGGGAAGTCAACAAATCCTGCTTGTCTGCTTACGAAGCAGGTTTCAGAGACAATTTAGTGACAAAAACACGTAGCCACACTCTCCACCTCGACTTTAGCAACCTCACTTAAGACAGCTGATGAGATCAAAATACTAATTTAAATCCAGATACAAAGAATTTATGTTCCATTCTTTGCTAAATATTGCCAGCTGACTAAAGATTTTTCTGGGATTACAAGAAATTTTGTAATGCAGCTTTCGAAGTGCCTCAGCAACAGCACAGACACAGAACTGTGCAGTAAAGACACAAGGTAATGTGTCCTTGAGCTGGGATCAGCTGGGATCAGCTGTTCCCCTGTTTTATTTTTAATTCATAATAGACATAAACATAAGGGCTTACAATGGCCAACTACAAACTCTTAAATTAAAACCCCAAAACATGACAACAAAAAACCCAACTGCAAATACTAAGGTAAACAAAAAACCACAAATGAGAGCAGTGAATGTAAAAGTAAAGCTTAGCATATCTCTAGAATGTATTTTCTCATTACATTTATTGTCTAAACCAAAATCAGATTCAAAATGCATAGTGCAGGTCAGTTTTCTGTGTTTAAAGAACAAAAATATATGGAATAATATTATAAAATTGCAAATTGCTGGGAGGTGCAGAGAGTGGGACTGGATTGTCAGAATGGTCACTGTTCACCAAGTAACAAAGTAGTTCAGGCAAAGTACTTCACTTTTGGGACCCAGCCTAAAGTGACAGGATGGGCTTTCTTTCCAAAGAAATGAGAATAAGAGATTATGCTAGAGACAGAAGGAGTCTCCTAGGAGCATATAGCATAAAACTGCACCATATTGATGCTTAATTATCAGATGCAGCTATAAGAGAGAAAAGGATGTCCAGGAAACATCATCCCTAGAGAATGTGATATTGACATATATAACAGAGCCGTTTGATACAACTGTGATATTGCCTCCATCATATACCTCTTGAACTTTCATCATACAGAACAGCAGCATTAGACACTGAAGATAAAATAGGAAAATGTGATGCCTGAATTTATGTCAGGTTAGAGGAATAAATCATAGTTAGCATGATGAAAACTACAGCTTCTGTTTTCAGGGATGTTTTATACATGTGTGGTAATGTTTGTCTTTCATTAAATATCTTCAGCCGTTTCTTTATGGAGTCATAAAATGGTAGCCTCCTCTCCATACTCTGTTGTCAAACAACAAATATGAGTAATAGCAGTCTAATGCTGATCCCTGTACCTTTAACTCAGACAGCCCTCTGCACAAAAGATACTCTTGTGTAATGGTACAGCAGAGAAGTGGTTAATTTAATCAGAGCCTAAAATGGCCAGGATGTAAATCTTAGGTCTCGTTTTTGTAAATTGGGAACATAAACATCAATCAGCTGAGCTTCCTTCCCATTTGTCTCGTCTGTTTTGATTCTCTTCAAGACTCAGCTGCAAAAAGGCATCTAGCAGTGCTTGGTAACCTTTGCACCACGAGCTCTGTCTTTTGAGCACTACAATTGATTTTCCCTGCTATGGTGATTGAAGATCCAGACAGTGTCATTGTTTCATTGAGATTGTATGGCAACACCAATACCTCAGGAAATGGCAGCTTAGTGAACATCAGAAACATCAGTTTGAATGATGGTCACTGAGGCAACATGCCCCCAGAAATGCAGCAGCCCCTGCATACACACGTTGCAGCAGAGTACTTCTGCAAAAGTAGGACAAAATAGCATAATAAAACATCACTCTGCCTTTCAACTATCTCTGGACAACCATTTGACCACTCCCCCATCACACTGGAGGATTAGCAGTAAGGCAGAACAGAAAAAGCTACAAATGCACACTGGGGTCTGCAGGACAGGAATGCCTTGGGGCCTCGTAGTCTTGTATTATGTAGTGGCACTGGGGAGTGAAGAAAACAACATGGGATTTGAAGGAATCTCTGTGTCTGGCAGCTTCATTTCACAGCTTGGCCAGGATGTTGCTGGGGACATTTTCTCTTGTCCCTCCTATTCTCAGAGAAGACAGATTTTGGAATTAATGTGACCTTGGTCTAAGGAGTTCCCTTACCTACACAAAAGTACCACTCTTAAGCCTTCTACAAACCTACTTGTACTTCACTGTACCTGATGGCAGCAGCCTGGTTTCTGTGAAAGCATAATTTCAGTTTCACTCATTTTCTTTTCTTCACAATAGCAGAACAAGGTTTTGCCTAATGCCATGCACCCCAGTCAGCAAGACCAACCCAGACAGACAATTTAGGTGCTTCCTGGGTTGAAAACCAGAATCAATAACAACTAAGCCTGAAAAGAACATCAAGTTTTGGCACCACATTTCAATATGTGGTGTCAGTTCAACAGGCAGATACAAAAGACAAGCCAGCAATTACTTAAAGGAACAGAGAATGATAAAGATGGATTGTCCCTCACTGCACACAGGAATAAGAGTACTTGGCCTTGGCCTAGAAAGCTCGAAATTAATGCTTCATCCTTTATCCTGGTCACCTTTTGCTCTCCCATGGAAGAAAACCAAATTAAAATAGTAAGAATTAGAAAGCTTACTTGGCTTGGAAGGCATTGTTGGTTCCCCTGTGGTCAAGGTCGTGACACAAGCATCCCACAATCAAAGCTAAAATTTCAATTTCAGTTAGAATCTCCTGAAATCCTGCAGTCTGAGAGCAGAAAAAAAAAAAAAAAAAAGCAGCTGTAACTATCAGTAGCAAAAGGGATAAGTAATGTTAGTCCATCCAGCAACAGTCAACTTTGTTTTGATACCATGAACGTTTCAGTAAGGAGAAGATAAATGCTTTATTGTCATATTCTATTCCCTGCTGTATGTCAGATGGTTAGCAGAATAGATAATGTCCTTGGAGTGATCTGTTATTATCTCTTTGTTGCATTTCCAGCATGCTATTTCTCTGCTAGCCAGGAGGCACTAAAGGCAAAAAGAGCTGAAAACAAATACCAGTAACTGAAAACTGAAACAGGACCTGTATTTTTTTTATCAGAGAAATAAAACCGCCAAAACTAAACTGATAAAATTTTGAAATTATTATTTAGAGAAGTACTTGGAAAGATTTCTTCAATCCTGAGATGACCATTCTAGTCAATCCCTACTGTCAGAGATAGCTGCCATGTTAAGTTGGAAGACCTTTAAAAGAACTCAGATAAAAGATACTGTTATGAACTATTAGATTTTTTTTTTCAATCTGGCACTTTGAAATGAAGTGGCACGATTTAAAGAGGAAATGTCTCAAGTTTCTGCTGCAGATATCCACTTGAGTTTGGGAGAGGCATTTGAAAACAGATGCAATGAAATTCCCTACAAGCAGCTCAGACATGACTGTGTGAATGGGGGAGTTAATCCTAGAAACATTTTTCATCACTATGCTTCTTCTCTTGGATACTTGTCATAGCAATCTTCCTGCTTGAATGGGCTCATGGCAGAGAAAAACCACTGCTATTGCTAACCTCAAGCATGCTGAACAGATCCTGTCTGGAGGAGGTGCTAGAGCCTCTGTAGGGCACCACTGGTGCAGTGCCTCTGACCCATGGCACAAACAACCTGGTTCTTCAGAAGCAGAAGGGCTTAATACCTGCAAAAATGACTGGCTGAGCTGGAAAATTGTAGCACTTCTCTTTTCACAGTGTCAGTCTCCAGTAATACTCTTCAATTAGCCACATGATCTAGCTAGCATGAAAGGAAATTATATACGAGAAATACAAAATACATTTGTATTGGAGGACCAAACCAAGGCTGAACACCAACACCATGTAAGAATTCCCAAATATCATTGATTTTCAAAGGGGCATAATTTCACCCACTGGCAAGAAGAGAGTTTAAGTGATACAGGGGGACTTGTTACCCTTCCTTGGTAGGAACTTAAATTCAGAAACAGCAATTGCTGCAATACTCTGTGAAAGCTCTGCTATTCACCCTGAAGACCACAGATTGTACTTACAGAAATGCACAATCAAATCTAAGTGTCTTCTGTTTAGACAGTCTGAAATGTGGCCACAGTTTATACTTAGGCAGTACAGGGAGCCAAGGTCCCCCAGGTGCTCAGGAATGCACTTCAGTGGGAACTGAGGAAGTGTAAGACTTGCTACAAAAGCTTTATAATTCCCTAAAGTTTACACAACAGAAAAGATGATCAAGCATGAAGGAAAAAAAAAGGTTAACTAATTTTGTGTAGACTCCACCAGTGTACAAAATAACTTGGATATTAGGAAAGAGGTTCACCTGATTTCTAGTGGCATTGCTTTTGTTTTAGTTTTGTTAACATCTACTCAAGTAGGAAAAAAAATCCTCTATAAATCGTGTTTTATCTTTTTAAACATAGCTCTTGTGTAACAAATTAAAAAAAATCTATTTATAAAAAGAGATTAACTGACAACACACCATGTGTCAAGTTTCAGTCTAGAGAAAATATTTATGGCTAAGGTAAAATAACTTAAAAGGGAAGTTTTATAATATGAAATTGATGTTGTAATAAATATTCTTTAGTGTAATCCAAGTTTTGATTAAATTCAAGGATTCAACCTGTATTGCAAATGCAGGGAAACCAATTAAGGAATTTATTAACAACAGCAGTATCTCAAAAATAAATGCCACATTTTATTTAATGCAAAGTCTTGTTGCTGAATATATGAACAAAATATAGCATATGTCACATAGTAAAAAACATTTCATTTAAAACAATACTACAGTAAGGGGATATCTTCTTTGAACACAATGTAAGTAAACAGAGGATTACATTTCCACATTTCTGAATTTACAAGAGAAAAAAAAATACATGGCTATAGATGATGGTGCAGTAAATTTTATTTTCACTAGAAAAGGAATGACCCATAACTCATGAGTGGCAGAGTCTCTAGTGAGTTATGGAGGTCATTCTTTCATGTGAGGAAATGAATTGCATTCATTATACCTTGCCCCACATCTATATGTTTTGTTATTAGCACACCAGATGGGATTTTAATTTGGTATTGCTTACTTGTTCATTTTTGCCCTTTGAAATAAGTATCAATGTGAACTGTGTCGGCAAAGGCACTGATAATGAAGCCTGTGCTTGATCCTGCACTTTACTCTCAGGTACTCCCTTAACTTGCAGGAGCAGCCTTGCTGCAGTGCTTGTCTTCAGAATTCTGAAAGACAGAATTCTGAAAGACAGGGCATCTGAAAGACAGAACTATTGCTTGCAGAACTGGGCTTATGATTGGTCAGGAGAGAGAAAATACATACTTAGATATACAGGAACATGCTTTAAATATGCAAAAGGCTGAGTTTACCAGAGGTGAAGCAATGGTTTATTTACTCTTTTTTGAATTTCTGTTGTTTGGCATGTTCAACACAGCTGAATTTTCCTTGTGCATTCAGTGGGAGTATGGTGGGACCCTTAAAGGCTACTGCATTACAGATTAGACATCACTATGCTATGGAAAATCCTACCTGAAAATGCCCTAAAATACAATTACTGGTTTCTATTTGTGGGGCAGTCTACATTGCTGACTATCATGGAGAAATCAGAAATAAGGTGCAATAACTGCACAAAGCAGTGCCTTCTTGACCGGCAGAGAAGGGTTGTGATAATCCTTTCAGAGGGTTTGTCAAATAATTTTCCTCTTTTTACTAGTGAAAAAAAGAAGGCACATGTTAATTTGGATCGTATCCCCAAGAAAAATGCAGTAGGAGCAAGCCTTGTATTATTACTAATGCCAAGTCTCTCTTTTGTGTCTTTTTTTTTTGCACAAAAATAATCTTCCTGTATCTGGGAGAGCAGACCAAACAGATCTCACACCTGCACTTACTCTGTTCTCAGCCAGAGCCAGAGCAAAGCGGGGTGCGATGTGTGCAGACCCCAGCGCTGTGGCCACATTCCAGCCCTGCACATGGAATCGCTCATTCTCTTTATTACCAGGAGTGTGGGCAAGGAAATGAACTTGGCTTAAAAATGCCGGATCCCATCTCAGAGCCAATTGCATCCCTGTGCTGACTGCTAAAAGGACTCTGAAATGACGCTGCGAGAGCCGCGGTCAGAGCATCTGTCGGTGCTGCGGCAGCAGGCGGAGCTCCCGCTCTGCCCGCCCGGGGCTCCGCCGGCCGGGATGGAGGTGGCCGGTCCCGCCGGCCGAGCAGCAAACCTGGCCTCGGAGCTCCACCTAGGGGTGCCACCGCCGGGCCACAAACTACTGCAATTCACACCCAGCAGCGCTGCCGGCCTTTGTCTGTACTCATCAGAGTAAAATGCTTTTCCTTTTCCTAAAACTGGAAAAAAAAAAAAACCCAAAACCAAAACAAAACATGTCAAGTTTATAAAACCATAAAAACTACCAACACCCTGGTATTACCACCGAATTTCTTTAGAGAGCAGCAGCAAGGGCCTGCTGAAACAGTGTTTATTCTGTGCAGCTGAGCAGCCTCATGCCCAAAGGAAGAGGTGACCCTTCTCTCGTTGGATGTCTTCCTTTCCTTTGTTTCATGGTGCATGGTACAGCTTCACTAGGCCTCCATCAACACTCACAGAAACACGCCCTGCTGGGACTGACCAAGTACTAGAATGACATCTTCACCTCCTAGGGCGAGTCAGAGTCTTTTTTTTTTTCTTGCCTAACATGCATCCAGGACCCCTGAGTTTTTTGTTGGTACATTTACAAGAATGAACTAGCCAAACATGAATTGTTTCACACAGTGAGGTTGCTTGTGGGGTAGAGAGAGAGAGCAGTATACTTGTTCTAGTATTTTAGCAGTGGTACTTTCAGCAGAATTTGCTTGACATTTCAGCAGAATTTACTTGAAGCTGAAAGGAGCTACAGGTACTGCTGGAGATACATGCTAATAAAACCCCTAAGTGTTAACAATGTCTAGTGGAGACTCAAGATTCAATTAGATCATTATGCTGGAAGATAATTTTCAAATGTTTTGAGACAGTACCTTCTCAAACTATTTAGATGAAGCTGGATAAAGAGATAATAAATATCAACATAGTAAATACTTTGGGGTTCTAATCCTTGGTTTTGTACTTCCCAATTAGGAGTTTAAAATAAATGTCAAATCAAAGACTTCCAAAAGAAAAACATTCGTAAGATCAAGATCTGTAATAACAAGAGCACTCCAAGACTGCCATCTGTTTTCAGTCACTTTAATGTGCCTATGATATCACTGTCACTAAAACACTGTAAGGTTTTGCCAAATATGTGCTGCCTTAAGTTGAATAAATTCTGTCTGCTTTGCTATTGGAAATGAGTAGCGTAATAACCAGAAAAGAAACTGAATGCCGGAAAATGTTTAGACAGGTTAGGCAGTGTGGCAGTAAAAGCTCTTAGGGGGCTGTGTAGCTGGGTACTCACAGTTAACATGGCAAACATCAGCTGGCAGACGTTGAAAGCGTGCCTCCAGTTGTGATACAGGACCATTCGATAGTTCTTCCGCACCGTCAAAAGCCACCTACACAGCGTCTGAAATGCAAAGTACAGTTTGTAGCAGGGCTACTAAATGTGCACAAATGGACAGAGCAGTGCCAAGACAAAAGCAGCAGATATTTGCAGCGCAGATGGTTACCTCGTAGTCAATTTTAAATTTCTGAACCATTCCAAGTTCCATGAACATCCGCAGGGCTGCAGTAATCATGGCATCCACATCGAGCGAGAAGTCATCAAAGTGGATATCGTCAATGCCAAGCTCTGACACCAGAGGGATGTTTGCTGCCTGAAAGTGCCAAAGGGAAATTTCTGATTCAAACCTCCGTCCTTTTTCCTTTATTTCACTCTTAGAAGAAACAAACCACACATCGGTTCTGATCTGCCGATACATCCCCTGCTTGATTCAAATGCTGAGCAGTAAAAGTCTTCATCTGAGAAACACAAACATGTCAAGTTAACAGAGTGTGGAAACAGTGGGAAGGAGAGGAACCTGGTATGAGCAGGAAATATGTTCACCATCTCAAATGGAGCCCTGATACAGCATTTAGACTGAAAGCTGACCACTTTACAGCCACTGCAGTAACACAATATATTCCAATGCAAATTACAGTTCTATAATGCAAGAAACATCTGGATAGCCAGAAGCTGGGAATTTTAATTGCTACCATTTAGAAATGCAAAGTAAATATACTGCTCTGCAGAATTTCTTCATCCAAATGCCTTCACAATCATAAGCATACAAGTACCCTTTGCTTTACACTGTTTACTACACACACATAGAACCAGAAGAAGAGGAATGCTAGACAAGAAATATCTAGCAGAAGTACTATCCAAAGTATCATAAAATAATTTTCAATGTGCTGATTTTACAGTAAACAACAGCAAAAGCCTTACATTTTTCTTTGTCCGTATAACCAGGACTTCTGTTTGTAAGAGAGGAATGAGCTGCCCTTGTGCACACAAAGATAGGAATGTGTGCCAGACTGGCTGATGTATTCAGCTGAGCACAGAGGTGTGCTGTGGCTTGCTCAGTGGCAGCACCTGCATGAGCCAGGCAGAGGTGCTGATAAGCCTCCCAGGCTTCTTTCACCTTCCTTACACCCCTTCAGACTTGCTGCTGTTCTCTCTAGAGAGGGCAGGTGCAGGGGGTGGATTTGCTGAAGGAGCATCCGTCCATCTCCCGCAGTGAGAGGGTGATGGGTCAGGTAGAAGCCTCTTCAAGGGGCTGGATCCAGCCCACAGGCCATGAGCTGGGCAATGCTGAATTAGTTAAAATCCACAGCTGGTGTGGACCATCCAGCTACACACTTGCATAAAATACCAATTAGTTAATGCAACTGTAGTGTAAGTTCACCTTGACTGTTACAGGTTCTATGGTTCTACTTTATGGTTTCCTTTTTGAGAACTTGTGTTTTGAAACATTATTGACATGTAAAAATCTTCTTTCAGCTGAAGACAAAGCGCCACCTCAATACTTACTTTATGCAGATATTAAGCTGCTTTAGCAGCATCTTCTCCTGTAGGAGAAGATGGTGTAAACCTGTCATAAAATAGTATTAACACTGTGGTTTTTAACTTACTTGCTAGGTAGAAGAAAAGCCTTTTTGGTTCAGTACCCAGTAAAGCACACCAGTACCTCAGAAAGTCATGGCACTGTGCCAGGGAGTTAAACTGTTACAGGAAATACAGCAAACCCATCAAGTCAAGTGTCATCCCAGGACACAGCTTAAGAACCTCTGAAACATGAGATGCAAGCTCTGTTAACTGCACACTCAGTTGTCTGCTAACATACTTATCCAGGCTGAATCAATACAGACTCTTTTTTTGAGTAATCACTGAAATATTTGGAATACTTCTAGATAATCCCAACAGGAGTTACACCTTAACACCTTGAAGATCTGAAAAACTGTGTCTATACTTCCAAGATAAAGAAAGAAAATGTGGTTAGGTGTGAAGCAGGAATGCTGGCCAAGAAACTGTGCTGTCCAGACCTTCATGAATTAACAAAAATTGTGACTTTTTTATCATTCAGTTATTCTTTGAAGACTTGGAGGATCTTGAAGACGTACATTAATATTAAGTCTATGAACACATTCACTGGGTAGAAATAAGACTCTCAATATAACCATTTTCTGAAGAAGAAACACATTTGTACATCATATTCCTTAGCTCCTTAGTGAAAAGCTTAAATAACAAGCTGAAAGAGAAGCACTTGATTGTGAGTATACCTTCTTGAGATTGTTTATCAAATAATCTTTACAAACCTACTGCTGCATTTTCTTTAACTTTGAAGTGAGATCTAATAAAGATTTTCAGAATATTTGGCCTCTTAAAGAAAACAGATCTTTTCCTTGCTATTTTTTCTGGAAATCAAGACTTTTATCATCCTGTTGCAATTCAATGTAGAACACTTGAAGCAGTTGTTCAACTAAAATTGTTTTTCCATTTGTCAAACAGTGGAGAAATAACAATATATTCCAAATCTATTACAAATTGAACAACAAGATATTAACAAAGCAAGTCAAAAACAATTTCTTCCCACGTCAGTCTGAAACTTTTAAATATTTATGAGGTTTTACATTCCTAAATTTAACAGGAGTGCCATAATCCAAAATAACTGCTGAATTAATAGCCAGGAGATAACATTTGTATAAAAGAACCATTTGCTTTACAACAGTAATAAAAGAAACAACAGAATTATGATTGCAGAGCCTAATTTGAATAATGTTAAAAAAATGATATGTTGTGGGGCTGCAGCAGTATTCTGGTTGCACCTGGCATTGACTATCCTCAGCTTCTTAGGCTAAAAATGCAAAAGTCCAGGGTTTAGAGGAGAACATTCATTAAAACTTCATATTTTAAAATTACAGAGATATTAAAAAAATAATAACGTAGAATACTGAAACATATCCCTCCCTGAAATTTTGCAGTGCTGCAGGAAAAATTTCAGTGGATTTCTTAAAATAAACAGCAATAACAGCACTCTCTTTCAGGAAAACAGCAAGGATGAAACTACCATGACAGCAAAAGGAAGGGACAGGCAATTAAATTTCAAGTTACAGTGAAATTATTTTTTAAAGCATGCCAGTGATTTAGAATTCCTTAAATGCTATGGATTTTTGAACTTTTTGAAGTTCAATTTCCCCTTTCTTAAAACAATTAAGCACCTTTTGAAATTCAATTTCCCCTTTCTTAAAACAATTAAGAACATTTTACTCTGGAATCTTTTTACCCTGTGAATCAAGCAATTTCAATGGTCTTTGTATCCTTGAGGAAATTTCACATGACTCTTCTGGTAAGTTAAAGCCAGATGTGCCTCCTCTGGTCACATTTCCCTATGTCTAGTACTAACCCAAAAATTTGTCTTGAAGGCAATCAGGAACACAAGTTCAGCTGAACACATGGAAGGCAACTGGTCTTGCCAAATAAAATACAAACTCAGCAGTTGCCAGCCTAGGAAAATATCATCAGTCATAGGTAGCTTGAAAAAAAAAGGATGTCATGCCTCCAAACAAGAGCATAAGGATGAGATCCGTGATTACGCCATAGTCAGGCATGCATGGAATACAGGAAGGAGGAAACAATGAATACAGGAAGGAGGAAAAACACCTTTGTACTCAAATTGGATTGGAGACAGGATTTTCCTTTCCTCATTGCTCTTTGCTACCACATAAACTGTCACAGCCTGCTCATTGCCTGTGAACAGGTGAGAGACAAGGAACTGGCTGAGCCTTAGTTTCCATCGGCCATCACAAAAGGCCATATGTCATTAATGACCCTCTTACTGCAAAACACGTGGAACATCAAAGTGGCTTTCACCACACAGTCACAATTCTGGCCACTATAAAAGACAGCCCATGGGAACAGAAAAATAACATTTTTGGTTCAGTATTAATAAGCCTTTGAGCTCCTGTGGATGAATAAAGCCTAAGAAAGAAAATGCTTACTAAATGATTTTGCATTAACTCATCTAATAGCATATTCTTCACAATCTTCTGTATCCATATTTGATAATGTCATAAAATCAGATATAAAGAAACTGGTGAGTTCTTCCCAAAGCATTCTTCCTTTGTAAAGTGTGCACTACCATGGTAGCAGTCCAGCTAAACACAGAAAACACTGACATCCTATTTTGCCATGTCATCTTAAAAGTTCTCTACTTCAGTTTTAGTACCTGTGTGGATAAGACATCAGGGCATATTATGCAAGGAAAGTATTTTGAAACATACTGATAAGTATATTAGTATGGCTTTGTTTAAGAAAAAGGTACATTCTGCCATTTGATATACTCAGCTTCCTTCCTATACAGTACCAGAACTATTCTGTAACAGCACTTCCACTTACTGAATGTAGTCCACTTTTTGCATAGCTTTGTTTACAGTGGCATGTGGAATGGTCAGCAAGGCATCCTCATCAGAAAATACTGCCTGACTGATGTAAAGAAGTAACAAGGAACTTGATTATATTTAACACATGAAAGGATTTCTCATGAAATATATATTCCAATTTAGCAAAATAATGGCAAAATAATATGGTGTACATCTTAAATCCAGGGGCACTATCAGAGTCCAGAGTCCACATACTATCTGAATAGCAGGTCAGGATCTGACCTCATGTACACTCTGGGGTGAAGCTGGAGCTCCAGACAACATGACACACACACAAGAAATAAAATTGCCTTTTCAAGTATCTCTTCATCTCAAATATCTCTCAGAAGATTAGGATCTGAATAACCTTAAAGGATGATCATCAAAAGCTGAAGAGAAAGTATCAAAGTGAAGAATATTTAAATGTGATGCCTTCATTATCTCTCACATAATCTTCTATGATTCCATGAAGCCATTTTGAAGACATAATTTTCTGATGGCAAAGATTTTTATTTGTGAAAGGTTCTTTTCATATATAAAGGCCTCTAAAATACTTGCTTATATTTATAGCTGCAGGCAGGCATATTTTAAAATATATCTTTATAGTCAGTTATTAAGAGCAGTGGACAGATTTTGTACTTCTTCATAGCCATGGAAGACCAAAGCCTGTTATATTCCAGTCTGACACATTTACTCTCTCTAAAAGAGAAAGAATCAAATGTTGCAGCTCCAGCATGTTTAATGCCCAGAGCAAACTGGCTTTTAAAGGCCTCCATCTGTTACTGGAGACTGTGGATAGCAACTCTTTGCCCTTCACAATACTGAGTTAGAACCTCTTTTCAAACTACCAACTGAAGCAGAGGAAGGACAGTGGCATATAAAGGGAATTTTAAAAAATATACAGTAAAGAGGAGTGGGTATGGAAATGACTGACGTGTATTTTCCTCTTGATTTTGATTTCTAATAATTTTTTAAACATTATTATCACAAGAGCATTGCTCTGCCTTCAACACTGAAATCACCCAGAAACACAGCCTTGTTTAGTTGGGAGAGAGCTTTTGAGACCAACCAGTCCTATGCCCCTGCCTCAAGGAAACCTCATGCTGCCACATTAACACACTTTGCAGCTGTCAGCTCTACCCGACTCCTTCGATGTTCCAGTCTCTGTGAAAGTCTTCTATCTGAACAGTTGTTGGATGAAAGGCATGGTGGAACAGGATTTGTGCATTTTATACCTCCTCAGATTAACAGAGGGTTGCAGTTGTCAGATCAAAAGCCCAAACTCTGCCCCAAGTCTCACAGTAGGTGTCTGAGCCCTTTCTTGGAAAAGGTCATTCCTTGGTTTAGTCAAAGTTTTACATCTGTAAACCAAGAATGATGCAGTACATGCATCCAGCTTCAAAATCTACAGCTGAATCATGCAGAAGCAACCATGTATGTAGTGCAACTGCTCCACCTTCAAATGGCAAATTAACAGCTTAACATGTATTTTAGACGTGAAATGTAGAAAAACGAAAGTTGCATTTAGACTTGTTTCAAAAAGTTGTGTTTGACCATTTACCAAATACAGCTACTGCTTAGTATGATGTTGATATTATTTTTAATTAAAAGAGAAGCTTCACAGCATTAAGAAAGCTATTTAGTCTGCTTCTGTCAGAACAAGAAAAGTAGCCATTAAGCAATATATCATTATCAAATATAGCATTTAGGATTTTGTTTTATTATCATGCAGTGTGGACTTAGGACAAAAGTATTTACTTTCTGCTTTGGGGATAAAACTGTATGTGCCTGAGGAGAGGATTTGTCTTCTTAGAATTTTCATTTTAAAAGGGAAAGGGAAGGTAAGTCATTACAGTGTTACACATACTATTTCCAAAGCTAGTCCCAGAATTATAGCTAAAAAGCAGAAAGCATTTTGACTATTTCTAATCAGTCAATCAATCCTATCTGAATATACTGCTTTCTGAAATTGGGACCCATCAAAAAGAAATAATACATTTCAGAGATAAAAATGACATATAAAATTTTGTTACAAACTATACTAGGCACAAAAACCATTATATTATCTTACTAAAAATCAATCCTTGATGCTAGAGTTGTTTCCTAGTACACAGAAACAAAATATATGGCAGCCTATAAAAGGAACAAGAAATTTTGATTTTAAAAGAACAGAGGCATAAAATAAAAAAAAATAATGGTCTAGGCATCTATTATTCTTAAGGCCAAAGTCCATAACCACAGCAGCCTAGGACTGGAGTTTTACAGGGCATGCACATTGGACACAATGATCTCCCAAGGCGCACTGGGGAGTGTTCACGTCCTTTTGGCTGATGGTGATTAGGAAAGAACCAGTGTGTCACATACTGCAGGCTAGCAACTGTCGAGTTTTTATGACCATCAGCGCAGATGAGAAGTTTGTACAAAAGGGTCTATTCAGTCTCTGTTTCAGAATTTCAAACAAACACAAGCAGCAAACCTAGGGCAACTATTTCTCTATACTACAAAAGTGTCAGGCTGCCATTTCCCACAAAGCTTTACTTGGTTTTGGTGGCAAAAAGTCAGCTTTGTTGCTCCCATGAAGAGCAGAATGGGTAATGTGGACTGGCCCTGCCCCTCACCCCTGTAAATTTTTGGGAGGGTGAGGGAAGTGGGATACAACGTAGCCTTTTCCTACCCAGAAAGTGGAAGAAAAAGCTCCTTCCTTGAAGACTCAGAAGAGGAAAAACATGATAAAGAGTGGAATGAGCAGGGACACGTTTCTTCTCACGGTGGACATGATGTGAAGGCATAGGGGGAACTCATACATTTGATGAAAAGAGCCCAAGCTGTGCCCTGCAACTCTCAGATGGGCACACAGTGGAAGAGAGCATGTGAAAAAAACTGAAGGGATTGCCAAGAGCAGACACTGGAAAAAACCCAAAGCCAGAACCTCAGAAATCCTACCAGAGCCCCAGCGTGCACTGGTATCACACTTTTTGTGATCCCAGCACACTCTCAGTGCACCAAAGCCAACATGCAGGACCACCAGTCCCGTGTCACCGGGGCCATGGTGGTGCAGGGGCACAATGGCACTGGATGGGATTTCCTGGGAGCCACTGAAATTTTCATTCCGAGCAGCTGTGACAAATCAGGCTGGCAGTGCAGTGACTGGTGGGGGAAATTATGCAAATGTGTGAGTGGGTTACTGCTCCACTGGGGAGAAAGTCCTATTTCAGACCTGCTAGAGTGACAGCTATAGCAGAATAGTGTCAGCTGGACAATAAACAATATTGACAACACCTTCAACCTTACAACGTACCTTTACAGGAAACCTACAGAGAACATTTCTGTGATTCTCCTTAAAGTATGCTTTTGTCTTTTTCTCCTTACTTTTTGTCAAGTTCTGATTGCAGGTTTAAAAGGAATCCAGCCATCCTATCCTGAACCCATAAATCACTCCCTAGGAGTACTCAGGACTGCCCAAAAGAGCTTTCTCCCCAAACCATGAGGTTCATCTCATTCCAGCTTCATAAGCCAAGGCTTATCCCGTGTGAGGCTTCTGCAGGGCAGGCTGAACTGAGCCCAGCTCCTCTCCCCAGAGCAGAATGTATATCCTCCACTCCCCCCTTCTTCATCCACAAAGCCCCCACAGCAGAGAAAGCCTAAATACCCTGCACTGCAGCATGGCCTCTGGTTCACACACAACTCACAGCCTCAGCACCACAAGCTTTCTGACAAAACCCAAAATGTGCAGATCCCATTCTTTCAACAAGAAACCAAATAATAGGCACTTAAATCCTATATTTATTTAGCTCCTTATTTACTACCCACATAGTACTAGCATGATAATTTTTCCCTAAACAAAGGTTGCTTTCATATATCACTATTTGAGGTAACAGGCTGCAATACTGACATAAACACTTGTTTCTTGATATTCATGTTTTGAATACATGTATATATTATGCTGCTTATAGCTCATCCTTACCACTCCTCACAGCAACAGGTTTCCTTCAGGGAAGGTAGAGGTAGAACAAGGAGGTACTGGAATCAGCTTAACAGTAGAGTTTATGAAGGCCATACATAGAAATGGAATTTTTTGATATTTTTGGGGTACCGTTTTTGTGTGCCCCGAGCTTGTTGCAGGCACAGAACACACAGAGCTGTGTGGCAGCAGAGAAAGAAGGGGTGGGCAAGTTAGGAAGGCTGTTGTATGCACAGGCAGGTTATGATGGGGGTGTGTGTGCTGTAGTCTATTTCTCATACATGGAAAATGTTTGCAGTTTAAATTTGAAAGACTAAACCCACAGAACTACTAATTTCTCTCAGAGGCTGTTATTTACTCTGCCAGGGGTTTTGCCCAGACTAAACCAATAGCAGACACCACCCGGAGCAGCCAGTGAAACAGTGCAATAAATAACTTATACAAGATTGCAATTACAAATATTTTTGTAGTTAATATAATCTAGATAATGTTTTGCGTGGATGACCCAGGCCCTTATCTCCCAGACTGATCTAGAAAACAAGTGTGCATCCAGGGAATTATTTTCTTTCAAGTAATCCCACAGCCTAAGTTAATACTGCATAGAAGCATGGTCACTTACATGCTCATGTGTGGGAACAGCCCTTTCAGCACAGCCTCATTCTCACCAGCTGATGGAGGAATGAAAAAAAATATATAAAAATTGCAGGATATAACATGGCTGAACCTGTGAGGATATTTCTCTCCAGTCTCTCAGTGACACGTGCAAGAAAGACACGCTGCCTTGTGCTGGGAACATACTCTGCCACATGCACACACACAAACATTATGATGCTGTGAAATTGCACTGGCATTACATTTTTTCAGGATTTTACGGCTGAACAGAAATGCTGCTTGGCGACCAGCCTTAAAGTGGAGCAAGGATGGCACCCAGTGGCCAAACAGATTCATCTCAGAAAAACATCTCCTGTTCTTCACTTTGGAGAATTTTACTTATAAAAAAGGTTCTAGCTCTAATATCAATGCGTTGGAAATGTCAAAAGCTTTTAGAGGACACTGCCTTTTTCCTTTGGGGAAGATTTAAGTTTCTTGCTGTAAAATATTAAAAAAAAAAAAAGCCTGTAGAAAAATTGCCATTAATAATTTAAAATAAACACAAGCATGCATTTATGACAAACAACTGCTTGCAGCTGGAACACTGCATAAGGGCAGAAATAAACAAAGAAAAATATTTTTTTGATTTGTAGGGTATATGCTAAGGAAAAAGTAATTTCTGTTTTTAAATTCAGTACAACAAGGTTTTTAATTTTAAAATTAACTTTGATAATAGTAATAATTTAATTTGAAAATTAACATTGATAATATCAATGCCAACTAGAAAGTTTACATCTAAATAAATTTTGGTTCTTGCTGGGGCTACAGAAGAAATCAAGGACAGATGAATAAGGAATAATTTCAAATGTGAACTATTATGTAATGTTTATAGATTTCCTTGAAAATTTATTTCTTTCATAAGATAAAATAAAAATTGCAATGGTCTTTCTGAAGCAGCTGGGAATGCAGTGAGTGAGCTCAGAAGAGTGAGCTGTCACATACAGGGCCGGCCCAAGGGGATTTCTTATCAGCTGTGTGGGGAATAATTTGCTCCTCACTGGTGGCAAAAGAACCATGATAAAGTCACACTGAAAAACTCCTAAATTACCATCTTTCTCTGAAATACCTCAGATTTTTAAATTATGCTGGCCCACTGCCAGTGCATGAGTCTTCACTAGATAAATTTTTCTTCCTGTTTGAAAATCTTTCCAAATAGAAATTCCTAAGTCTGTCACTGACTGAAGTACACTACTTTATTATTTGACAAGTGTTAATACTTTTCCTTCTTTAATCATCCATCAGATACCCCTGTGGCTCGCATGGCAGTTTAAATGTATTCCATGCCTTATCATTTCTGCATGGTTGCTGGCTAAGTAGTGTAGCAATGCTGAATTCTGTTTATTCCTTGATATTTTCCATTGACAAGGGATTCTTATGGAGCATGGTGACTGATCAGATTGAAGGACAAACAAAGGTCTGTTGGGTAATAAATCAATTTCATTTGGGAGCAATGTTCCAACAATTGGTTTTTCTAACTTGTTTTTCTAAGCATTATCAAGACCTGGATCAATTGGGGTTTTGCATATGGAAACAGATGCAAGAAACACAAGATTTCCCATGGGAATAACAAAAATCCAGTATCTGAGAGCAGCATAGTAGCAGCATGCTTTTTTTAGTATGGACAACTTAATAATCCTAAGTGTTTTATTACTTCTCTGCTGAAAATGTCTGTTGTTTAAGTATCACTGTATTACTGTGCGTAATTACTAAGAAACTGAAAAACAGCCACTATTAAAGGCAGTAAGTCAGTAATATTTTTCAACTACTTGCAATGTTTTTATTTTAGCACTGTAAATATTAGCGTATAGCAGAAATAATTAGGGTGATCTAGATCAATTGAAATCTATTTCATCTTTAGAGAAGAAGGCTTTTTAAAGCAAATACTACAAAGACTGTTTTGATCATGCACATATTTTAATTTTCTGTTATTTTAATTGATTCAAGTTTATTACTTTTTAAGGTTTTTAATGAGGAGATTTAAGCTTTGGTCTAACTATGAAGTAGCTGATCTTGGAAATAGTAATTTATTATTTAATATTTCTAGTTACTGTGTGTCTCTACTCTGCAGTTAGAATATAAATGTTGATTTTTTACTTCTTTTTTAAATCATAGCCCTTAAGATTCCTTCTTTTTGACCTATAGTGTAAATATATCCAAAGATTATTCTGCATAGCATAAACATGCTGGAATAAATATATTTTGCTTTTGCATATTAAGAAAATTCCACAGAAGTTCTTTATTGACTTCTGCAATGCCCTTGCCCTGAAACAATCCAGACCAGAATCTATTCCTCACTGAAAGAAGCCTATCCCTTTTAAAATTCATTTAATGACTTGTGCTAAACTCATAAATTAACAGAAAAAGTTGTCTGGGCATGGATATGTGATTAAGTTGTGGGCTTTATCTAGCTTCCAGGCCCCAGGCTTCTTTCTTAACTTGGCTTTAACTCTCCTAAATCATATACAGTTTTTATTCAAGAGAAAGATTTATTTTAAAACAGGATTTACTTATCTCCTACACAAGAAAATAAACTAGTTATTTGCAGGCTTATCATATAAATGCAATACAGTTGCATCACACAAATTTGGTGCAGTCCTAAAGCAGAATTGTTGAAACCTTTCACAGATGTTTTAATGTTTCTGTGCCCTCTGTGCAAATGGGAAACCAAACCATGAAGCAGTGCCCTGCCCTGCTCAGCTGATTTGACAACACAGGGACAAGGAACTTGCCCAGTTAGACTGGAAATATTCAGAGGGCAGATCTGTCCTCACAACCACTGCAGCCTCCCTTGCAGCCCTCCAGAGCCAGGCAGGGCTGGCTGCACCCAAGGGGGCAGCTCAGTGCTTGAGCCTCACCAGGCTAAAGTGCTCCTTGTGAACCCTCCCTCCACAACCTCCTGGAAAGTTCATATTCCATTTGCCCTGGAGGGAAGGTAGTATTTTACTCTGGGAGCTTTATGTTTTCACCTGAAATAATAAATATGGCCATTTTAGAAATTTTACAAGAGGAATCCCCTGTGACCTTTTGCAGCAGTTTAATCTCATCTTGATTACCTATGAAGCCAATAAACTCAAATGCTGAAATTTTAATAAAACTGAATGTTTGAGTTTCTGAAACCAAATTCAGAATTCCCACTAGCTTTTTCAATTACTATTCCTTGAATTAGAGTAGGCACTGTAGTATGGCATCAGTCTAGCAGGACAGCTCCAGAAATAACTCCTGAAAGGTGCCTCTCACACAGAATTCATCTGACTATCTTTATTTCTGATAAAACACCTCATGAAAGAAAATAAGCAAGAACCCTCAGGGAATATTATTTGAACTGAAAAAAAACATACCCCCTGGTGTACTCCTTTCTGCTTTGGTGAGCTGCACGTTGGAGTTCCCTGAGCCAGAGAACACCAGTCTCAATTTGCCTTTTCTTTCTGCCATTTTAACTCTTTTTACTCTATCTACACTGATAGGTCATGTAGTTTAACTACAAGTTTGCTGCAGAGGGATTTTTAATCAGTTTCAAATCTCCATCCTAATTTCATTTGATGTCTCTAAATCCAGACACTTTATGAGAAAAACACCATCAACAATCTTTCTCTACTCCACTTCTCCATGCCTTTCCCTGTTCACTGAAATTGGAAAAAATTTGAACTACAAAGCACTTGTCTGAAGTCAGATGACAGCCTCACATTCAGAAACTAGTATAAACACTCAGTATTTTATTTTATCATTGTTTATAATTTTCAGTGTATGCAATGTGTTCTTGACTTCTTGTTTCCATGACAACTGAAGACATGGGCACATGTCAAAGCGTACAAAATAATGTAATACAAAGAAGACCTTGGTTTGATGAACTATGAAACTCTTAACACGGTGCTTTAGTTCTTGTCTTACGTGGGCAGTGGATGTGGAAAAGCAGAAAAATAAACTGTGTTTTAATCTTGTGATCATGTACCTTTCTCAAAAGAGAAAAAGCAAACACAATTCAATATTAACACTTAAGCCCTGGTTACCCACAAATTTTTTTAGATTTTTTTCCATTGTTGCTATTCTCAGTGGAAGCTGAGCAGCTGGAATAGATAGCACTAGGGAAAAGCTCCGTGCCAGCCTGCACCCTGCAGTGAGAGCCAAAGGGAAGTGAGGTGAGCAGCCTTGGAGGACATCTGGGAAATCCTGCAGCGTGTGGGAGCTTCGTGTTTCCCCCAGCACGTGCTGGGCCCACGGCTCACGGTGCTGACACTGCAGTGGGACTGTGTGCTGTGGGTTTTGGGAAACACAGGATCCCAAACTGATGGACAATGCAGGGCCACCAAAAAGCAGCAAGGCATAACCCCCCGTATTCTATGGCAATGTTTCACACATGGTCCAAAACAAAGGCCAGATTGCCTTTCTGAAGTTTAATTACTGAGGAAGACTATGAAGTAATTACTATAAACTACTAAAAATTATTTAATTACAAGCTTACAAGAGTAATTAAAGTAGTTCTAAATTGAAAGATGACATCACAGCAGAGAATAACATAGCCAAGGAATGCTTTCCCTATTGTTTCAAATATTGAAAATAAAACCAGTACAAAAATTTCATTTGTTCTCATTGTGCTGTCCATTGTTATATATTTAAGGGTGCATAAGGCATGAATAACAAATCATATATAACTCACTCCAAGTATCAAATTCACATAGATCCATCATCTATCATGGATTCAATCATTTACATTGTCATATACAGAAGCAGCCTTAAAAGTTGTTTCTTTTTTTTTTTTTCTTTGGTTCAACTCTTTTCATCATTCTGTAGTTAAAGGAGTGTTTTTAAGAAACACACAAAAGCCTCCCTATGTGGAAGTAGATCTTAAATAGCCACACCTCAGGCTACAAAACTGAGAAATGCAGAAATTGTTATTCATGCCACATTTTGAATTGAAGATTCTGTAAAGCAGGTGATACATTATTTTCCATTGTGTATCTCTCCTGTGTGCTGTTTGACCTAAAAAAGGGAATATCTCCCAGGGCTATAAATAATGCATCACAGTCATTAAATATTGATCTGGCTTATGCCATTGACAGCTGCGCAATTAGGCTTGCTTCTTAAAAATAGCTTCTTGTACATTTCCCATAATAGGACAGCGTTTACATATTCTCTTTGGAAACTACATTGGTGAAATTTAAAGGTGATATGTGTTTGTGGGGCCGCTTGCTAAGTCACAGGATTTGTTCATTACTGTCTCATAAATCAGTAACTCTTGATGTAAATGTCCTGCCCTGAACACAATTCTGCATTCTTTACTCACGTATCTATATTTGTCTAACACATAACTATATTTAGGCTTGCAGGACCTGAATTTCAGTAAGAACAAACCTGGCACAGGTTTGCTAAAGGATGCTACAGGATAGCTTCAATCTCAGATTAATCAGATCTCAAGTGCCTTATCTATTCCAATGACACAAATGTTTATAGCACTAGTACACAACAGAAATGACAGAATAGTCTTTTAAGCCTAAAACACAAGGGAGAACTAAGTTGCCACAGCTTTTAAAATCATAGCTATTTCTAATTTATTGAAAATAATATTCATATTGATATGATTCAATGGCTCATTGCTTTAGCTTACCCTGCCAAAATTAAATTTGAATTTAGTATAGTTATATAGATGAAAGAGAGAAGTATTGTGATAAATCAGGCTGAAGACTTCAGACATTCTCAGAAAAATTTGCACTCAAGGTGATGTTTATTTTGTTTTATTTGCAAATGCCCATGAAAAGTACAGTTTGGTTTTTCTTCCTGTACCTGGAAGAATAGTATCAGAAATCTACCTATCACAGTAATGTGGCACATATCAGAAAACCCAAAAAAAATACTATGCAGTTCATGTGAATTTAACAGTATATTTAATTTAAATATTTTTTGAAACCATCATAATCTAAACCTGAAAATTAAAAAAAAAAATCTAAAAATATTTAGTATCCAATTGTATGACACTGTCCATATCCATACACTCATGTTTTATTGCTCCATACTGAGAATTTCCCTCTGTATTTTTCCAGCTCCACCAGCAATACTGCTTTGCACTTTTTCCCAGATAAACATCTCAAGAAAGGTTTAATATCTTAAGGGTTTTTTGTTAAGGTGGGGTTTTCTTCATTAATTCTTAGATGGGATTACAAGAAAAAAAAATGTTATTTATTTTACAGAACTTGGTCACAGTGATTATGCTTAATTATTAAAAAGATGGGTATATCTGTGAATTTATGCATTTGTGAATTCATCCAGTAACAGTAAGAAATTACTGAGGAAAATTCAAGTAAAAAAATCTACTTTAGCTCCTCTTGCTGGGCTTTCTATAATGCAATAAAATAATTAATTGGTAAAAGCCAGTGGAAAAGTACACTTGCAATTTTTCACTTTTTATCATGATATTCTTGAGATCCTGAGCAAATAAAAATTAATGGAAAATCATTTTATGAAAACTTACAAAGAGGGGAAAAAAATCTTGTACTACAAGAGTATGTAATTATTTCCAAGATCCTGTGGTCCAGTTTCAGTATGTTTGGGATAATATGTTGAGAAGTTGTCAACTCAAATGTATTGTCACTCCAAAATCATTAATTACTTCTGGGTGTTGTGTCAGTCAGGAGCCAATAGTGATCTCCTGGCATCACTCTCATTTAGATGTTTCTGTCATGTCTGTGTCTCTGCTCTGACTGAACCAGGACATCAGGTCAATCGTAACAGATATTTGCTCTGACATCTGCCAATAAATCACCACCGAAGAGGGGACACATTTAGCCCCAAACACCCCCAGAGGGAGGGATGGTTTATTAGCCAGTCAAATCTAGAAGATGATCCTAATATAACAAAGGGCTTTTACAAAATCTAACGATATAACAAACAGGGAAAAGAGCAGTGGTTTCAGGGTAGCATGCCTTGGGAGACGTCAGCAGGGAGGCTGGCTGTAAGGAGGGGGATGGGAGCAATTTCATCCCACAGATGGATGGCCCTCTCTGGGATGAGCTCTGTGTCACAGGCCCACAAGATATGCTGATGTTTTGTTTTCATCCAGCGGTGCAAAAGCATTAACAAAAACTACTTCAGAGTAATTTTGTCAGGAATTGAAAGTGAGACAACTGGATGTATGTTGTAAATATAGGCAAACCCAATGGGAAGAAATGATGATGTCTGACTCAATTCAGAAGGCTGAATGATTTCTTTATTATAACTATGCTAAAATACATTAATATACTATATAAAGGAAGATACTACAACTACATACTACACTCTCACTCTCTCGCTCTCATCCAGCCCCAGGTGGATTGGATTGGCCATCAGGCTCAAACAATCCTCACCAGAATCCAATCAAGCACTCACTTCAGGTAAACAATTCTCCAAATATATCCCACATGAGAAAAACAAGGAGCTGAAATAGAAATTGTTTTCTCTTTCATTTCTCTCTGTGCACCTCTATGAAAAATCCTGAGAGAGGGAGAAATGTGCTACCACAGATATAGACATAGAAAAGGGACAATTTTTCTAAAAAATAGCCTAACTTACTTTAGGCACAGCTTGGTTATGTTCCTTATTTTCTTATCTATGTTCTTTATAAGACATGTGTATTTTGGAATTATATATTTTGGAGTTATTAATGAATAAATGCTTTTCATTTCCTTTTACCTTATTATTAGCCATTAAATGGATAGTTGCATGCCTTCAAGGTAAATGGATAACAAAAAGACATTTCTTACTTGGAGATTGGTCTATCTATTAATGAAGTCACTTGGGAAAAAAAGTAGAATAGCGTCTCATCACATGAGCATCTGAGTCCAAAGAGTAACATAGCAGGCTGTTATTTCAACTGCAGAGGCTATGAAGGAGAGTTGTCTTTCAATGGCTGACAGCAATCAAGCATGGCCCTCTTGTACATACAAAGATGCTGGTTGAATCCTGAGAGTCATAGAAACTATACTACAGATGTGTATTCTAAGAATGGAAGTAAAAAAGTAAAATAGAAAATTTATGGTCCTTTACCCCTTTCTTTCCTCTTTCTCAACAGTGTTCAGTTCTTTTTGCCAAACACTGAATACAACTTACTGCACACACAAAAGTACTTCCTGTAGTGCTGGATGATCTTTAAGCATGATGACTCCAGCAATACTTCAGTAATCTCATCTTCTTCATACACAAGTGTGGTAATCATACCAGTAACTACAGTGGAGGGAGAATATTACACCCTTATCACAAAGTATCAATACAGATACCAGGCACAGCCATCATCTGGGCAATAATCTACAAACTCATTAACTAGCAAGAGATGCCCTTCTTCAGCCCAGATCACTCAGCAGGATCAGCTCTATGCCAGCCATGTGTTCCCCCTTTCACCACAGGCATCCCGTGGTGCAAAAAGCAGGTTGCAGCCTGACAGCCAAGTGTCAACCACCCAACAGTGCAGATCTCCTTCCCAGACCTCACTACAGTCTCTGATGCCGTGTGTCCAGGAGACCAGCAGTGATACCCACCATGGGAGCCTCCCAAACAGAATTGAGGAGCTCTCTACCAGCATTGCCTCCTCACAGCCAAGGGAAGCATCATCAAATTTCCCAAGCACTTCTTCAAGCAGGAAAAGACAAACAGTCTTATCATAAAAGCAGCACTGGAGTGCTGGCAGTGATGAAAGATCAAGGACACTGTTCCACCCACTTTCTAGCCCATGGCAAGGCAGGATTCAGTGAGAACATGTAATTATTGGTCCCTACTAATGCTACACTCAGAGCACATCATTTTCACATTCTGCCAAGGGTGCTTACAGGAGTTAGAAGATCCCTCACCTTCCCATCCAGCCTTCTGAGCCTATGCACAGTCTGGATAGTGAATGCTCCATGTTTTTAGTAGACACAGAGCAGCGTCCACACTATAAGCATGTAAAGTCTTGAGTTCCTTTCTTTTTCTCTAGTCTCTCTCTCATCTCCTTTGTGGTATGACTTCCCTGTGATGGTTCCTGCTGAGAAGGCCACCAAAGCCACACTGACATGCAGTTCCAGTAGCTGGTGCTGGGACAGTGGGACTTTGCTGCTGTGCACCCACCACTGCAGCTCTTTATCCTCTGAAAGAAATGTTTCACTTTCCCTGTTTAACAGCCTTACATGTAATATATCCATTGTAAATAATCTTTAATTAAGATTTTCTGCTTATGATGTAAAACTTCTCTCAGATAATCTAGACAAATATTAATTTACAGTTATAGTTTCAGAAATTAGTACATTAAAAACTTAAATCTTACCTTGAATTTATCAACTTCTGCCTTCGAACATGTTGCATGATAAGACAACACCTGCCCCAGAACAAAACATAAAAACCAATTTTGTACATTTGTCAAGTAGTAATATCAGGGCTCTGTACTGCAGTCTAATCAGTTATGTTTAAAGCAAATTTTACTAGTGTTTGTGTGATAATTCTGTTCTGATTGACAGCATGTAATATCTAATTACAGGTTATCAGGCATATATTTGGCAGTTATACTGCAGGGAATAATGAACAGTAAGTAATTTAATGTTACAAGGATTCCTGCATTGTTCTCCTGAAGTTCTACACTCAAAAGAGAAAGATTTAATGTAAAAATAACAGTAGATTTATGGACTTTTAATAATGCCTTTTGCTATTCTGAAAAGCTTTAATGCCTGTACTAGTGTCACATGGCTGCATCCAAATATCAGCACCTCTGTGCTCTGTCTGACATTCTCTTCAATACCATTCTGCAGAGACCAGCATCAAATAAAATGTACAAAATACTGCACACATGCTCTTATTACCTCTTAGTAAACAGCCATTAATATGTAGCACAGTGTATCCTCGTGGGTTGATACTAACAGTGAGCAAGCACTGCAGAAGGTGCAAGAGCCATCCTGTGTTCTGATCTGGCTGTGCATGGGACGAGCTGTGCTGGTCCATGAAGGAGCTCCCAGAGCCAGAGCACTCCCAGCACTCCCAGCTGGGACAGGTCCTTCCCCCCACTGCAACACCTGACCTGCTGATGTGCTAAAGCTTTGATACAGGCGTCCCACTTTGAAATAATTTTCATCCACGAATGTCTCTGTTATTCATACAAACACCTAAACTGTCTCACGGGGCTTTGATTTGCAACACCTTGTGGCAGTAAGTCCCAAGACATATCAGTTTCAGAGATGCCACCTTTTACAGTAACAAGAATTCATTCCTGCACTGTACAAGAATAAATAAAAAACATTAACTCATTGGTTCTGTACCCCATTTTACTTTGTATGATTATACATCATGTCCTTTCTCAAATAATATCTATTCTTCTGTCCAACCATACTGCAACTTCTCTCAGAAACTGGTAAGATTAGTCAAATTATATCTTATGCTATGACAGATTACATTTAACAGCAAAATTCTCCTTCATCTGTATTCATTATAACCTTCTAGATTTTAACAGTCTTCCTTAGTATTTATTATTCTAATCTTTAAATAATTTGCAAATTTTGTATCCTTAGCATAAAAAAGTATTTAGCCTGGCTTTGAATCATGGCAAACTTACCTGATAATTTATTTATGTTTTGCTCTTCTATTTAGTAGTCAATCTTATCAGAATACTATATGAAAACTATATATGGACAAGAATCTTATTATGATATAAAACAAGTTCGTTTATTTTACATCTGATATCAATGTAATTTTCAAGTGCCATTCATTGCCATTATAACTAAATACATAAATACTAATGAAGTATTCTATTAGTGAAAATCCACAGTCCTTCATCTCATACCATTCTAGTGTTCAGTACTTTTCTCCTGCATCTTCCATCATTTTATGCAAATATTATCAAGAGCTGTTGCCCATTTATAGAAAGAATTACTCTTAATTGCAGATTAATTGCTATTTATCAAATCTATACATATAAGCTATATGGTTATGAATCTTTTTTAGATCAAAGAAAGAAGTTGTATTTTAAACAAAAAAAAATTAATTTTATTTTATTTCAGTGGCATATAAACTTCTATGTGAAGTTTCATCCCTGTATATCTGTGTGTGAATTTGTAAAGCTATCCTCAAAACTCCAGGCTTTTTTCTCACATAGATTATTTTTAATATGATAATGTTTAAAATCTCCCGATATATAGACCACAATGCTATATTGTTGAATTTGGTTAGAGAAGTTTAAATAATCATAGTTTTTAAAAATATAGTGTTTTTCTTTACATGTAACAGTTAGGAGCAAGAAAAGGTTTCACAAAGATGTACACATACGTCAAGAGCCACAGACTGTTTTGCCCAGGATTTCTTCACTTGGTCATACATAATTGTGTTGTTGATACCCAGGCCACAAAAAATAACAAAAGCCTAAAATTTAAAAAGAGAGAAAAGAGAGTCAATTGTGAATAGTTATAAGACAAGCACAAAGATGAACACTGGCTTAATCATGAAAAGAAATTGCATGGAAATTTTAGGAATAATCATGTTTAAACAGGCTATTTTAAGAATGCAGGTGAGTCACTGGCCTCCAGAGAGAGATTAGATGCCAGAAACTTGTTTTAATTAGGATGCCACCTTCTAAGTGAGGATTTCTGAGAATTAATGTCAAGCCACAAATATAGACAAGATATTCTCCCCCCATCCCTGGAGTGGACTGAAGCAGATTACTGAGAAATACCAAATGCTACTGAAAAAGTATGTTAATGCTGAACTGAATGCCTCTTACTTCAAACAGCCGCTGGTCAGCATCGTCAAAGGATTTCCCATCAAGCCTGTTCAACACTTGAGCTACCCCTTTAAAAAAGAGTTAATATGAATTATAATTGTCATTCATTAATGCACAACGAAGAATGTTTTATTCATTGGTAAAATGTAAACCACATATTTCAAACTGAAAAGCAAAATGCAAATATTTATTCTGAAAATAATTAGACGCAGATGTGCAAAAATTTGATTGTTTTAATACTCGTACTTTCAGCTGTTATTCTTTACTATCTAAGTATAATACTGCAAATCAAAAAGTTTCTCACAGTGCTTTTCACTAAACTGATCTATTTGAGATCTAAAGATCTATTTGAGAAAGATCTTGATTACTTTGCTAACAGCAATCACATAGGTTGTCCTAAAAATTTGGAGTTTCCAATACAATTTACTGAATCAGTACCTTCATTCCTAAAATCTTAGTTAGTTTAGCATCACCTGGGTATATAAACCATTTTTTACTCATGACTGGTTCATTAATTTACTGAGCCAATGAAAAAATGCATTTTCCAAACGAATTTCTACTGCAATAAACATTTCTATTTCATTTATGTGCAATAAGCCCTTAGAAAAATACTTGTAAGAGTAATCTGCTGTTCTTGAAGATAAGACAGAGTTCACAACAAACAACAAGATGTATTTTTAAAAGACTCAACTCCCACATCACCTCTGCTAAAGAAGCTCAAAGACCCTGCATGGCACCAAGTGCCTTCAGCAATGCACTCCCCATCTCAGCTCTCCCTGGCAGCCACAATGCACAGGGATCTAACTCTTGCCCTGCCAGTATAAATTGATATTGCTTTGACGTCAGTTCTTCTGAGGTTAGCAGAGGAATCTGGCACTGTTTTTTACAAGCACTCCTCTTTGTGCCAAAAGCAGGTAATGAGACAGGGCCAACTGCTGGTGTAGCATAGCTGCAAAGAATCCTATCAAAAATCTCCTGAAATTGTCACATCCTGATCCACCACTGCAACAGGCAACTCCAACCACTGCCACAGCCCCTCCAGCAAATCTTCCCTGACTGCACCCAGGGTTTATCTTTAGAGGGAAACGAACCCTTAGCTTGACTGCACGCAGTTGCCCATGTACTAAAGAGGGAAACCCAAGGAAAACATCAATGCATATAAAACATTTTTCACTAATATGGTAAGAATTTCTGTTTTCATCTCATTAAATTTCTTTTTTCATCTCATCTAATATATAACTTAATGACACAGCTGGAAAGTTAAGTTATATATTGTCCACACAGTATCCAAGTCAAAACATCCTTTCTTGGATACTTAGCATGCATCCTTGGTACTGTAACTTCTCATCAATATTCATCTGGGAAAACGAAGAAAGAGGAACACAGAATTAAAGACAGAACTAAATTTACAGTAGCACAAAAATTATGCAGCCATGAGGGAAGTCTTACCAATTATTTGGTGGGTGCTGTTCCATATAGGAACACACAGAACGGATCTTATGTGAAAGCCAGAAATTTGGTCAGCCTAAAATGTAGAAATAAGAGCTTCCATTAGTGGTGCCGTTTCCAGCCTTTTAAATCATAGTAATAGAAATGTCAAGGAGTAAGTTTACATTAAAGATGTCATTTCATATGTATCAGCTCTCAGAAAAAAATTTCTGCTGAAACTTCATCCACAATAACCAAAAGTCATAAGGATTATTCTAAAAATTGCCAAAGAATATACAAACATTGGTATCTTTGCCACATTTAGCTTCCACTATTTGACTCTGATTTGGCACTGAAGACAAACTATAATTGAGGTGATGTCCAGACAAATTTTGGATTACTTAAGACTGGTGGATTAGGAGAGGCTACTTTTCACTGAACAAGTTTGCCTTAGAAGTACCCTTCCCAGTTGTGAAACTGAAATTTGACTTAGCATGGCAGCTGTAGAAGGAGGCTTATGGGAAATACACATTTTCAGAAAAAAGGCAAGAGTAAGTAGGCAATTGTGCAGAAATGCAAGTTAGTATGAAATGTAAGGACGGAGCCAAATCCTAGATTTGAGATAACTGGTCCTTTTGTTCCAATAACAATTTACTGCCTCATTTATTGTTTTCTAGCTAATACAGTATACAGCTTCACAATTTATTTTAAGTGTCGCTGATTCTCTCTTTTCTACAATTAATAAGCTTTATTCTTTAGTGTCACTACTGCAAAATCTAATGAAAACAGTTTTTCAAAAGAGATTAAGAGAGTGGAACGAGTCCACTCACAGAAGATCAGGAGATGTTCTCTTACTAAAACTTCCACTGCTACAGGCAATCTCTAATAGAAGAAAACTAAAAGACCAGCAATATGTCATATATGGGAAGCAGGATGGGATCACTGTGATCTCCTAGCTAGCAAAAGACATAAATCAAGTTTTAATTAGATTACTGTCTATTTATACATACTCAGAACTCATCACTGAAACCAGTGTGGAGTGCCACCTAAAATCCAGGCAAATGGGGCAATAATTGATTCAAACGTATGTCTTAAAATGAACTGCAAAATACTTTCGCATTAAAATCTTGATGAATGAGTTGAAAATTGAGCATCAACATTTGCAGATGAGAAGTAGTGTTCTAAGAAAAAAAATAAGAGATGATTTTCAACAGAAGCAGAGAACAGAATCTCTGTTCATAACTATAAATGTATGTTTGATTCTATCTAAGTAATAAGGGATACTATGTTCCTCCTACTACTCTTGATTGTAGAAATAATTGAGTAGAAAAACTGAATTTAAGAATTAAATTTTCATAAGAACCCATCAAAAGAAAATGATTATTGCCCTTTGTATAATTTTCGTTATATATTGGGTAGTGCCTCCAACTTGGAAAGAACTAACTGTGAAACAAATAAGAGATAGCTGAATTATTCAAAAGATTATATAATACAAGTACAGTTGCAAACATCAAGGACTAGCAGGCTTTAAGTTAGCATATCTAAACACCCCAGGCATTAATTGTACTCCCTGCAATTCTGAACAGATTAACATCAATGCAATTTCCTTTTATATTTCTATAGCAGGCCCCTTTTATTTTTTCTTGTTTCAAAAAATTCTGCTGGTTTCAGAGATAATCCCTTTAATGACATGTGCAATAAAATTGGAACCAAGCAAATTCTCAACATGAAACACTTCCAAGAATACTTACTCTAGTAATATATTTTAGGAAGCTTTCTGACCAAGGCTGTGATTAATTTACTGTCCAACTGCTGGCCAAGTCCTCCATAGTAATTCTGGATTAGAATTCAGTGAAGATTTTGTCCTTCCATACACCTCTAACATTTATTTAGATGTTGAGTATACTTACATTTTTATCTGTAGCTACACCTTTCTAACAGGAAATGAATACCTTAAGATACACAAACAACTATTATTGGGAGTGATATGTATCTTGAAGAAGTACCCAATCCAGTGTGTATTTCAGCAAATTAAACGGTTGGTTTGCTAAGTTAGATCACAAACAACATTTGTCTGTCTGGATACCAGTTCTGTTCACACTCTGTCTGTGTACAGCCCCAGCCAGCCCAACAGCTAACAACATGGTGCTGCTAACACTGAACACCAACAAATTTTCAGCAATAAAAATCAATTTGCATAAATATCAAGGCAAGTGGTAGGAGAATCACTTATAAATAGGAAAAAAAAAAAGAATAATGGACAAAGTAACTGCTTAAAGTCATAGACTAATTCAGTGATCTGTGTTTGCAGTATAAAACCATAGAAGACCAGAAGGACAACTTACTGAACAGAAAAAAATAATTCAAAATAAATTTTCACATGTCTCACAGCCACTTGGATATCGAACCAAAATTTTTATTTAGTTGTGGTGCTGAAAATTAATATAGAATTACATTTGTGAAAATCTCTTACCTCAGCATCAAAGCGAGGATCCTGATAGGCATCACTGATGTTCACTGGGAGACCTGTGGAAGCGACGAGTTCAGCAATGCTATTGTTGATTAGCCAGTCAGAATAAGATGATTTTTCCATGCTGTCTTTGAAACTATCAAAATGCAGGGCAAGAGAAGAAACAAATACAGTCAACATTAATTAAAAGTCCAGCATGTCTTAAATGCACATTAATAGGAACAGCAGAACCATTCACAATTTTTAACTGTTACTAAAAATTAACTATAGAACAATAATTTGGTATTATTGAAATGGTACCTCAAAAATTTTCTCCTTTACATAACTCTTTCTATTGAAAACAGCATTGGTGTCTCAAGTGAATAAAATATTTGATATATTTTATCTATGACTCAGCAGTGGATTGTGTTCCCACTTTCTGTAGGATACAGGACTGCTCATAAAAAGCAACCAGTTCTAAAAATATTTTCTGTAGAGTTACCTGAAAATATGTACTTTTCAGATTTTTAAAATTAATCTAATAATCTGGGATATTTTCAATTTTTTATTTTCAATAATTTTCCTGTCAAAATGACATTTTAAAAAAATTCTGCTATCTGAATGGCTGAAGGAGGGATCATTAAATAAGTCTTAAATCAATACAGCAAGTATATTACAGCAGGTAGATCCAAGTAGTCACATAAGACATGAAGGTTTCCTTTTTTTTTTTTTTACCTGGTTGAGCTTCTGCTACAATTATTGAGGGGCTAAAGAGCTGTCACTAAATGAGCATAAGACACTAGAATTAGGGCCTCAACTCACCACACTCCACTGCAGCTTCTCCAGAAAATTCAGTGTCTAGAAGACCTTAAAGGCCTCACCTCATACCTCACCTAATCAGTAGGAAAATTCTCTTTGACTTATTTCAGGCAGGTTCTTGACATTGGCAATGTCTAACTACTCATGAGTGAATGAAAAAAAAAAAAAAAGCCTGTTGTCTTAGTCTTGAGAAGAAAACTGATAAACTTTTAAAACCTGAGAAATATTACTTAGAAAAAAGTTACTAAGAAGCTATGGAGAAGACTACAATAGTTTGAGACTTTGAAGCATTCCTCATGAATGAAAGCAGGCTGAAGAGTAAAATCCTTGAAGGACTCAATCAAAGTGAAAGGATTGATTTTTGCTGACTGCTTTGATTTTCTGGAGACAATTCAACTATGTCACTCATTGAAAAGAAAATATTCTTAAAAGACTATAAATAAAAATAATAATGATTTACATAAATGTAAAGGAATTGACTTTCATTTGGAAAAAAAATTTTGAGTGACGGTAATAAATGTTATGTGTATACTTTACACATAACATAAATAGAGACCTATGTAGAGACCTTTACATAAATATAACAGGTTTTGAGCTAAGAAAAAAAAAATCACATTTAAAATTTAATTCATAATTTTATTTCAAATATTTCAGAAGCAAAAAATCTTTAAGGATATGGATCTAATTTAAAATACATAGTTCCCAGTTCAATACCATTCATATCTGAATGGTATTATCATATAAGACACATACATCAGGACTGCATTATGGGTGTCAAGCATTTTAAGCAGCAAATGAATTCAAGTAAAAGAAACAAGATAACATTCATAAATAAGTTTTAAAAGTGGGTTCTATTATGTTCTCTCCATTCCTAACAAACACTCTACACCCATACTCCAGAAGACAGGCACATCATCCCAGGGACAGTAAAATAGCTGGGGGATTTCAGTACTCCCACTCTACCAGCCCAAGTGGGAAGGAGTATAGATATTCTTGCCCACACAACTCATGCTCTGGCCCAGGCAGGAGACCTGTCCACTACCACTGGTAGCCAGGTTAGAGAACTGTCATCTCAGCTACCTGCTAAAATGTAATCTCATCTGCCAAAACTGCTGCTTCTGTGCAGGAAAGGCACACGCCACAGCACATTCCATCAGGCTCATCTTCATCTAGATCACATCAGAACTGAGCCCCCAAGGATTCTAATATTTATGTAATAATTTTTCAAAGGGAGAGAAAATTTAGGGGACTTGGCAAACTTGTGCTTCAAAAAGAAAATCACTGGGAAAAACAAGAGCATCAGTGTGCCAGTATGGATAATAAACAAACTTGATCATGATGCGTGATGAAAACTTGGAAACTGAACCGATAAAGGAAAGCGTGGCCTTGTAAGGTATTTCTTTACAAACAGCAAAGAAAACAAGTATGAGTATTTATTATGATATTTAGGGATTTAACAGGTGAGCTGCTAACATGCAGATTTACGGACGGCAAAAGAAAAGCCAACTTCTAGAACTGTGTGAGAAAGTATATTAGGGCATGAAATATTGTCTTAGGACCTTCTTTCTCGTTTAGATAGAACATAATGAGAACTGTTATCAGCCTAAAATGTCTTTGGATTTCAAATAAAATTTCAAAGAAATGATGTTTTTCTTAACTGCTGTAATGATGAAGAAACTCATCTTGCCATTTTTTTTCCTCACATGAAAAGTCTCATGACTTTACATCAGTTACAGCTGCAGAATGCAGAATGAAAAGGGCAAAACTCACTAGAAAAATGCTCAAATGTCAAGGGCTCGCGGCATTGTTCTGTATCCTAAATAACCTTTATTTTTTCACAATAGTGCCAATAACTCAAGCTGTGCCTGTGCTAGCTCCAAATGTGACATCATATCTGCCGGTCTAACCTTGGTCTTTGTAAAAGCAGCTTCATTCTCCACAGGAAAAAACCATCAAAAAAAAACCTGATACATCTTCATGTTAAAATGCACAGAAATATACCTTTATAAAGGTATAAAGGCTAGCTACCAGTTATGTGTTTATTCATGTCTTGGTCTAAAGTTAAAATAATCTTGACTACAAGCAGAGCAGGCTACTACAAACTGCTTTGTGGCAACATGCTAATATAACTATGGTAACAAGAAATGAGCCAGCTTGGTTATCTTGATACCACTCTACATTGTTTTGACTAATCTGGCTACAGATCAAGTTTGAGAAAAACAGGAATAACAACCACATTCCTTGATTCATGCTCCTGTCCCTGAATAAAAGAAATGTATTTTCATCCCCTAGGAAAGACCAACTGCTACTCTGAAACTCTTTGTCAAAAGCAGTAACTTGTGATTCCCAGATGAATCAACAGATTATTTATTCATATTTAAATCTTCCTATTTTTTATTGCTTGTTTTCCATTTGCTTCACCATTCCCATACCAGAACATGGAAGGGAGATAGCTTCTACCAATATTTCTGTGTGGCTTGGACTCTGCTGTGAGCTTGCATATCTTAGAAATTTTCTAACACTACCCATTTTTCTAATGCTGCAAAATCAATCCATGAAAAGGTTTATCACCATGACAGCCATTTGATATGGAAGATTCTCCTTCAGAATCAGTATGAATTAATCTGCATAAAACCTATGTGATAAACACTGAGCCCTGAAAGATGGAAGAAATGTTCTCACAGTAGCCCTGAATCCTCATGCCCTCATTTGCTAAACAGGACATTTTATGTGAACTGCTGCCAGTGGTGTAACCTTACAGGGATTGATATAACAACCCCCCAGGAAAAAACATCTTTCTTTTACTACTCAAAAGTGGCCCTTTATAAATGTTTACAGATCCTACTAAGCAAAACATATACTTCCATTTTGACTGGGCTCCCAAACAAGATTTAGTCACAGGAACGCAGTTTCTAGGAAATACATATGCTCTGTGGTTTCCAGGCTTTCCAATTTGACAACAGCAGAAATAAAATTTTACTGGAAACCTCTCAACACAACTGTAGAGAGGAATTTTGTAAGAGATAACAAGCTAAAATAATTTTGTATTTTTTACTTCTATATTAATTGTGCAAAACAACAACTGCATGTTATCAAGGAGTTCAGTCATAAAAAGTCAGTTTTCCTCTGGTTTCCTGCCTGAGACAACATTAGTGCATATATACACACACAAACATACACATATAAAAAATATAGGCACATATATTCAAGCAAGCCTCCATTTGAAGCAAGCAGGTGTCTTGTCTGAGTAAAAAATGTAGGCTCACACTCTTCAATCAAATCTATACAAAGTTCCATAAGAAAATAAAATCTTGACCAAGCAAACCTTAAAATTATGTGAAAAATGTAGTTATCCATAACCATGGAAGACATGAGCACTAACCTGTTGTCAGTATCAGCACTGCATTTTGGAGATAACAATTCAAAAGATTTTGTAAATTTCACCACCTGTCACAAAAGAAGTAATTTAGGATTGCTATTAAGATGAACAAACATCTAAAAACCAGTAACATAAGGTTCCTCTACTTAAACTGTATTTAGTCTTAGGATAAAAGTACAAATCTGTATTCTCTCAATGTAGAATTCATGTTTAAAATACACGCTGTGCATAGTTCCCTAAAAATCATTATCAAATCAAATATCTTCAGATTCCTTCAGAAAACTATTTTCCACAAGCGTATATACTTCCCTTTAAAGGCTTTTGGGACATGTAGTATGGAGCTTTACTCACACTTCACTTTCTTAATACGGGAAAATAAACAGAAAGGCAGCTTTGCATTACTAATTGCAACCAATCACACCTGAACATCTGTGTCAGGAGCACATAAGTGAAACATCTTGGGAGTGGCAAAAAGTGACACAGAAGAGAGGCCATGTTTTTGGATGTGTCCCCATCTTCACTTTGGTTCTGAGTCATCAAAGCTTTCTGCACAATGTACAAATGAATGAATTTGTCGTATTTTAGACATGGTTAGACATTGAGTTACTCTAAGGAAATCTATTTTGATATATATATTAACCCTCCAAAAAAGGAGAAAGTCAGGGAAATAACTGTTTTGCCACTTGTAAAAATTACCAAGTGTGTGGTAAGATGCTATTCTCCTACTCCAAATGAACCTAAGAATTATGACCATTTAGAAAAAAGTTTAAGCTTTTTGTCCATATTTCACAGTTTTGTCTAGAGGAATAAGAACTCATTGCTTGTGGTTTGGCAAAAGCCCCTCCCAGCTCAAAGGCAGAAATAGTACCAAGAGCAGAAAAATGAACTTCCACCCACAACTTCCTAACACAATGGACATTTTTGTGAAAAATAAAAATCATATTATACTTGTAAACACAGTGACGTTTCTTAAGAATGTACTATATACTGTAATTATAAAATTGGGGAGGGAGGTGGCTAGGGGAATCTAGAAAGAGAAAATGAACTACAAACGTTAAAATTCTATAGTAGAGAACATAAGTGAAATAAAACTTTTTATCTTGCTTTTAGGTATAATTTAGGACATATTCAATTGAAAATTCTTAATTTTTATTAACTGAAACTAAATGTGAATCATATCTTTCCTCCAAGGAAAAGAATGGAGATTTTTTTCTGCCATACAAACAAATTTACAGTTCTTTCCCTGACGTGTCACAGCTGAGCAACAAGTAATTAACTGCAGAATCAGTGAATACAAAAATAATAATAGCGTAGGAAAAAAAAGATATTAGAAACAATGTTTTATCCTTCAACTACTTTTCAAATTAGTAGAAAGGAGGGTAGCTTATATTGAACAGCCTGAAAACACTGGAGGAGCTACCAATATAAAGGCAGCCACTTAATTTATTACTAATAACAATACCAATAAAAATTGTAAACATTTTTTAAAAGGCTCTCACACCCTATGAATATCAGTACTGCGAAGTCTCAGTGAAAGCCCCTGTCAAAACAATCAAATACTTTCATACAGTTTACATCCATCTGTTCAATAGAGCTCTGCAATGAAATAATTATTCATGGGTCATGTAGACAGAGTAATTGCAGAACACCAAAAATACTTCAATAATTCTGAAAGCTGGATTTCCATTTCCCCTGCTCAATGTAAAAGCTTACTGCTATCACAATATAAGCCTACTGGGGTAGAGACACAACAGGGGTGTTGCTAAAGTTTCAACATGTACCTAACTTACATTTAGGAACAACACACTGAAAAATACCTGCAGTCCTGTACTCACATATGATATGCATCTCTACTTACTGGTGATTCAATATCTTCCAGAAGTAATACTGAGCACCGTTCACACTTCAGTAGAGTCTGGGCCCGATGCATAATTTTCTTGACAATTTTCTCTAAGTCAGTCTGTTCCTCAAAGAGGTCATTCACTACTTCCAGTAAAGCCTGTATACAAGGACAGAAAACTCTTGTATTGGTTGTAGAATTAATAAATACATGGTGCATGGCAAAGGAGGCATCATATTTGGGATTGATTTTATATTGAAATCTTGGTTCAAAGAAAGTTCTTAATGACTATGGCAACAAAATTGACACAAATTTTTAATATAATGAAGAGCGCATTCAACACTACCAGAGGGATTTCTACTGAAGCTTTGGACCTGTGATCCAAACTAACAAAAATATAATTTCATGGCATTGCAGAAAAGGATGATAAAAAAAGAAGCCAACTATTATTAAAAACCCATCAAAATTACCGTTTGGGTTCTTCAAAAAATAAAAGACCTCTCTGACAAGGGAATGACAGGGGAGCTCAGCATTATTTTCATTTCAGAGCCTCCTGTCCCAGTGCATGCATGGCACCAGTGATCATGAATGTGTATTCTATGGAGACATGCTGTCAAAACCCTTCACATATGGGGTTTTGTTCTTGCTTAATTTTATAAAGATATATACACATTATTTGCACATGAAGTGAATATTAAAAATTCAGAATGGCAAAGGCTTGAGATTAGTAGAATTTTATGAGAGCTTGAATCTCTGCCTAAATAACACTTTATCCCGTCTGTGTAAGAATGTGCCCCCTGTTGACAGAGTAAACAAGCTACCCTCTGTCCCCTTAAAAAGGAAAAAAGACCAGAAGTTTCTCTCCTCAATTTGGTTAAAAGACGCCTCATAGGACCTTGGGGACTTCACCTCAAACTTAAGGATAGCTAATTGGACAGGAGCCAAAAAGTCCCGCCTAAGCAATTCCCTAGAAAATAAGTGAAAAAAGGAAGTAAATTGCTTTTGTGAAGTGGTTTAGCAGGAGCAAGAACCTCTTGCCCTGACTCGGCTTTTCTCTCTAAAGAGCTTTTTTATTTTTGCCTTTTATTAAATATTTTCGTTTCCAACACTGTTACAGGAGCCATTCTTCTTCTTTTATGCCACCTGAGGTAGCTGAGCTATCAAGGGTATAATGCTTACCTCTGAGAGCTTATAAGACCAGGTTCAAAAAGAGAAAAAGCATTACATTTGTGCCACAAATGTAATTGTTTCAGCACCACAAAATGTGGAACTGACATCAGGAAACCACATCCACTACTACAAGTATATTTCCCTCCTACACTCTCTGCTTGCTGCCTCAGTCAAGACCAGGATCTTTTGAAAATACTGTTTTAGAAATAAAACTATCTGCTTAGCAAACACATATGCAGAGCTGGGACCTGCAGGAAAAAAGACAAAAGTTTGACGTTGGTCCACTATACATTTTGCACTTACCCTGCTTCTGTCATATTCCTTCCTTGAAGCTGCGAATAGCTGGGCATTGGATATGGCAATCCCGCAGAAGGGGAGGTACATCTGCATCACCTGGTATGGAAAGAAACTTGCAGTCATTAAAGACAACCAATTGTTTATAGCAATTTCTTACTAGTAAAGAGAGCTAAACTTAGGGGACACGCCACAGGAAGGTCTCAGCTCACTCTCCAGCAGAGCACTAAACACAAAACAAAATTATCATGGGCAAGGCACATCAGATACATGGACAGAGATCAGATGTCTGGGAAAGAACAAATACAATTAAGTTCATAGGTCCCAGACATCTGGGTCCTCCATAATTTCTCTGGGAATCTGTGGATTCTCAACTCTATAAAATGTCTTCTGAAGACTACTTGAAATTACTGTAGACATTACAGCTTCCCTAGAAAGATACTCTGTATTTCTCTGGACTGTTTTTTTTGTTCTGAGCTTAAGAAGCAAGCCCAAGTCACATTCCTTCTGAGGAATTCTACATCTAGAGTACATACATTTTGGAGAATACCAGCACAGTGGAACACAGCATATTAATCCTACACTATCAGTCAGAAAACTGATATTGTCTTCTCAAAGGTTAAAAAAAGTTAAAAGAACATGCTTGACGAACCAGGCCTTAATGCATCATCAAACATTAAAAAATATTGAAAATTAGGGACTGGGAACATAGTTTGAGGTGCCCAAGATGATTTTAGGTTTGCTATGTAAAGTTAGTAACCTGGCCCAGTCAAACAGTTGAATACTTGCGGGACTGGCACTTCACAAGGATGACAATGGATTAAAGTCCAAACCCAGAATTTTTAAGCCACACAGTGGTAACAAATCTGTAACAGACTGCCACTCCTGAGTGGTTCCCAGACTTGGTCTGAGACTTCTAGTAAATTTTACAGCTGCTGAATAGCCTTAACATTTTCAAAGCCAGTGGGAGTTGAGGCACTCTGCTGTTTACAGAGCAAAAAGAATGCAGCAGCAGCTAACCTTTCTTCTCGTTGGTCTGTCTATTGTAAGAAGTCCTCTCTGTGACAAATTTTGGCATTAAGAGAGTGGCATTTGTCTTTGAAATTCTATTTAATTAGAAAAATACTGCTAACCCCGAGACGTGGGCTATTGAGACTCTCTGAGGAAAGAACCCAGAAGAACAGAAACAGCAGCAACTCCTGTTATAATTTATCTACCTTGAGTACTCCACTGGTTCCATACCTGATTATTAGTCTGTGTTTGAGTAACTATGAACTTTTGGAAAGGATCCTCAGATCCTCTGAATTCTGTATCTTTACACCTGGCACTCTGTCACAGTAACTGCAGGCTTTAAGGGTGCACATCTATACTGCTAATTTGGAAACACCCTACTTTCATCCTCTTCCCATCACAGCTACCTATGGCTGTAAGGAAAATGACATTTTAGACTCTGCAAACAGTCATCTTTTTGAAGACGCAGTCATTAAAGTTGCCAGCTATCACACCAGATCTACAGAACAGAGTACACAAAATGAAAAATAAAGTACATATGTAAAAATCCTGCTAAGAGGGATTAATTTTTTAATAGTCAGAGTTTCTCTAAGAATTTTGCATATATCAGTTTAGTTTTTATTTCCAAATGAAACAAAACACCTCCCTATGTATATTTTCTTGCAATAGTACTAAAAACCACAGCCAAATAAGAGATGAGAGCAGAAAAAGTTAACTTAGGAAAAATCTGTCCTTTAGTGAAATTTTGAATACCTTGATGAGACTAGGTAGATTTTTACTTAATAAGTAAATACTAGTATTTATTTTCTCCACTCTAGAATCTCTATTCCCAAAATTAAGGTGGCCCTGTGACAAAGGAAAGCACAAGAGAAGCTCATGAACCTTCAGGCATCACAAAACAGCTAGCCAAAATGTCTTTTTAGTCAGAAGAACATAAAATTGTGCAATATTGAAAACCACTGGTCTCTGGAACCCAAACTCCAAGGCACTGGATCTATACACAAAAATTACTATCCATAAAACACTGTTTTATGACATCTCAGAGCCTGGAAAGCCACTGACACACATCACTCTTGTCACCACTCAAATTAATTGTATAAGGCGCAGCACAATTAAGAAAGATGCTAAGTTGTTTAAGAAAACCAGTAGAAGAAATAAATAAATGTCAACAATTATGAAGGAAAAAAACAAGAAAAAAACCTGTCAGGTAGAGAGGAATTATCCTGTGGTTCAATTATTCCTGTTTACCTAAAACTGATAAAACAAAGGCCTACTGTTCTTCCCTTTTTGTACTCTCTGAATGGTCAAAGTGACTTTTCCTTAAACCACTCTTGGCAAGGTGTAATACATTATCCAGTCTACAAAGATTGAAGATGTTTGTAATGGTAGCTTAATTTTAAGTAAGACTTTTTAAAATTGCTCAATGATATAGAAAGCAGTTATTGCATTATTATTTCAGGTTACAGTTTTAAATCTGCAGCATTAAGACTATTTTACAAGCACCTCTAACATGTCAATGCCATGACTGTGGACACTCCATAGAAATATGGAATAACATAATATCTCTTATCTGTCTGAGCCACAGACTGTAAGGAGATGGTATTTTTATGCCAGATTCACACTTCAGGGATTTTCCCTCCAAAGAGAATGTAAAAAGTTGAGGAATTGGCACATTACACCATGAGATGGACATATCCTTTCCCTCTCCCTTTAAGTGACAGATAACTAATTATTTATTTCCTAGTGCTCCAAGGTAAAAACTGGCCCAAAGGTTAAGCATGCCACATGCTTCTATTACACCAATGCACAAAGTATTTGTGTGAACTCGTGGAAAAACATACAGTATACCCCTCTGAAGTACATAAAGTAATTTCCCTTTGTTAAACCAAAAGCTATTAAAAAAATAGTTTTGAAGCAAAAGGGACTATATCTGAAAGAAAATTTCCTTCCACATCTATTTTGAATTAATTAAAAGATTCTGCACATTTACTAAAGTGATTTTCTAAGAAAGCAAATAAGCAGAATTAAAAAAAAAATAAAAACAGATGTGCCTCATTAAATTATTTTGTCTAATAGGAGTAGTTGCAATGATTCATCACAGTTCTGTGTGACATATTGACAAACACATCAGTAAGTATGTAATAGTACATTTTATTAAAATGGTGTTTAGGCTGAGTAACAACCTAATGAATGTGCTGAGATGTTGAAAGAGACTAGTTTTTGTTGGATTTTTTTTCATGACAACTATAACGTATTCAGATACAGTAACTTCAGGTTAACAAGTTCATATTGTGAATTACTTGAACATTCAGAATCCAGGTGACCTGGCCCAGCTTCTCTTAATTAACCCTCCATTGAGTATCCTTGGGTAGCAGATACACTCACACATTCACAGCAACATTCAAAAGCTAAAAAGCTGTACTCACAAACTGTTCAATATTTTATCGGGGCAGGAAATCTATGAAAAGAAATAGTAATAATGGGAACCTTCAATATCTCACTATTTTATTTTTTTAATTTTATGATTTCATTATTGAATGTTAGGAGTATTAAAACACAATTACCAAAGAACAAACAGTATAATTACAAGAAATTTTAGTATTCAGTTACATAACTACTTACATTTTCAGCTAGGTCTTGGAGATTATATATCTTTACTTCAAAACTACACCAGTAAGATTGGATATCTGTCCTGACCACAGTTACATTTGGCTTCACACAGGATATATTTCCATTGCTTTAGAATCTCTACACACCTCCAGACTTGTATCCCCAAAGTTAGACCTTCAAATCCACAACAATAACTGAAGCAGGAGCTTGATATTTGGAAGTATAAAGCATTTGCAGATTCTGCAGTATTAAATACTAGGACAAGTAAGCTACAAACTGTGGTTCTTAGTGGATAATTTTATTTTATGGCATCAGTTCAGAAACACATCAGTGCTCCCTCAGAATTTTAAAGGGTAGTCTTCCATATGTTTCCTCTTCATAATCTCAATGTTACAGGCCAAAAGTTCCACACCTGGTTACACAGTTGTCTGGGCACATCAGCATCTGGACTCCTACACTACAGCACCACAATGCCTTGAGATGTGGCACTCATTTTCCTTTCATCTAGCTTTTCATAGATGATGAGACATAGAATATGTAAGTTAATAAGAATGCTTCTTAGTGTTCCTCTGAACTCCTAAAAATTAGGGTTTCTTCTTATCATCTGGGTTTGGATTTCACAATAACTTCACACATGATACAAAACTTTCTATTGTCAGAAACAGGAAGGCGACCTCTGGCCAAGCTCTTTCTGACAGTGCATGTTAGCAAGAGATACCACCCTTCCCTCCACTGCACAGCCTGGGGATGAGGGTCCTTATGGAATCTGCACACTCTTCCCTTGCTGCATAAGAAAAACCCCTGCTGCTTCCAGCTGCAGAAGAAGGCTATTTTCTACAATTGTGTGCCTCACAGGAAGTAAGTTCTGAAATTTTCTCTTAGGAGAGGAAGGTATAAAAGCAACAAAATTGCATGTGTGCAGACCTGCAATGCAGAAAGTGATTAGCCAATGGTGAAAACCAGCCAGTGCTGCAATGGTGGCACACTGCAGAGGTAAAATGTGATCTTGCTGGCTGGAAAGCAGCCCTGACCTCAGCTTCAGCAAATGCAGTGACATTTACCCTGCCTCCCCCGCGTGCGGCTTCGCGCTCACGGAGCCTTCTCCGAGAGCACACGCTGCCATAGCTATCCAATATCATCTAACTCACAGCTTCTGGCACACTCCAAGCACCCCCTGCCTGTGGTCAGCAAAGAAAACAATTCTGATGTCTGACAGAAGAAAGAAGCTTCTCAGTAATGCTTGTGTACTCACTCTGGCACAAACTCCAGGTTGAGCTCTCAGCAAATGCCTGTCTGGTTCAGTTGTTTTCTTTAGCGGCCACAGGAGCCACTTCTCTTTACACAGCTTTCGTGGTGAGCCTGTGGGGAAAGGAGCTAGTACAGCCTTCCTAGAAAGAGAAAAGAAGTCCTTTCAAAGGAAAAGTTTTTGCTATAGTTTGAAGTGATAAATGTTTCGTGGATGTACTTGAAACCAAATCAGGGAAGCCAGCTGCCCTTTAAAACATTTCCTAATGTGTTCAAAATAGGTTCCGAGAATGAAATATTCTACTGAATTCTGAAAGCAATAAACCAAATCCAATTGCAACATGGTTAAACACAAGCGCTCATCCAAATTCCATTACCTCCTGCCAGCTGTGCAGGGTCTGGCTAGCCACACATCTGATAAAATCTAATTGTCATCTAAGTTCACAATTCTAAGAAATATTTGTCAAATTATTTTTCCACTCCAAGCATGGAAAAAACAATTGGTTGGCAAAAACACTCCACGAATTGTAGGCACCCAAACAGGGCACTGCTCCTGCTTGTATCACTGAACCTGCAGAGGCTCTTGGGCCAATCTTCTATTTCCTTTTTTTTTAAGTTTGTATTTGCATGTGGTTATTAATGCAGTACCATAAAAATGCACTAATGCTTGCAAATACCCAGCAGCATCTCTGCCCTAAAAAGCTCACTATCTACCTCTGGAAGCTTTTGGTGTCCATAAACAGCCTGAAAAGGACCATGGGAGCAATCCTTCAGCACTGACTTGCCTGCCTCATGGAATTACTGGCACACATTCAAACTGGATAACTGCGTCACCAGACAGATTACAAAACACATCTCTGGTAGAAGCAGACTTACTACAGTTTTAAAACCTGACTCCTATGTAGGTCACTGTCCTCACAAGCCATGAGACACTGCTGCATACAAGACCAAGGGGCAGGAAAGGGCGGGATGTGCTCAGCTGACTTTCCTGCAGGCCCCATCACTGCCCTCTAGTTGTTCAACACAACCTCATCTTCTGTCTTTTCTGCTATGCACCCAAGGTCTTTAAACTGGGAAAACAAGTCAACACGTTGAACTAGATTTATAATAATACACCTGTAAAACTGTTTATACAGTCAGAACACATCTACTAATCTTATTTTCTTTCTGGCAGGTATTTGAACATTTCTGGCCCCAGTCACTTTACAGCTGGATATTATCCATTATTCCCCTCACTACCAGGGTGTGAACCTCAAAAAATGTAAACAAGAAATGCTGAATTATACTGGTCAAAAAAACCAAAAACATTGGAAGTTGCTATTAAACCTATTTTTAACAATATTTGGTAAGACATAAACATTTTAACATTGCATTAAATTTAGTGTTCACTATAAAGTGAAAAGATGAATAACTGTACTATAAATTTCCTTACAACACCTAGTTTTAAATGGTGCTGCCCCAAATGAATCTGAAATATGAAAACATTTTTGCTAAAGACTAGAAAGCCAAAAATAAATATATGTAAAATGGCTGCTATTCTAGGATCCTATCATCTGATCTCCTACATGCGAAATACAGCTATTTTCACTGGAAATATCTCTATATTTTACACAAACCTGAATCAGTGATGCCCACTAATAAGCCCCATCCCAGCAAACACATCAAACTGCCACTCAGTTATTAAACATGTGACATTAAGCAAGGATTTCCAGAAGGGAAAATGAGGACAAGAGGGGGAAAGAAGTTACACAAGGAATAATTACAATGGTTCTATTAAAACCAGAAGTGTATGAGCTGAAAAAGAGCAGAGGTAGCAGGTAAGGAGCATCACCATGCCACTGTAAGCACCTGTAAAGCCAATGCCTGGCACTGGCCCGTGGCCCCAGGGCTTCAGCAAATACATGTTGAGCTGTAAAGCAAGGAAAAGTCAGCCTGAAGGAGGGCTGCCACGTTACAGCAGTGTGATTAAAGCAGTGAACTAACATGTTTCTGTGTCACAAACATACTGACAGCCATGGAGACTCCTCACTGCAAGGGCTACTGAGGACTCACACCTGGATGGTGGAGGTATGGGCTATGTCTGTGGGACCACCTGCAGGTTGAAGGCCATTCAACCCACCCAACAGTTACAAATTATGTTTCATTATCAACTCTAGAGTTTCCACTGGACATTGGCGGGGCTTTGAAGCAAAGTCTTATGGAGAAATGCTAAGCAGCTCTTATTAGTTCATCTGAAATAACAGCGAGAAGAAGCATCACAAAGGGCCATGAATCCTCAAAACCGCAACTCCTACCCATAAATAAAGTTCCTTTTCTTTCAAACGATGAATATCAGTTATAGTTGAAATATCGAAATTATATTATCACCTTAAAAAAAAAAAAAATCAAGCTGAGATAAATTCACAGAGGACATTTCACCTATGTAATTCTTTCCAGAGAGACCAAGAGGGGCTGTTACTGCCTGGCTGCTCTGCTCTGCTCTGCTCTGCTCTGCTCTGCTCTGCTCTGCTTGAAGAGGAGTCACTAGAGGCCAGCCCCCAGGCACAGGAGCCTGTAGCTGTTATGTAAGGCAGGCAGTTCTGCAGTGCCAAAATATCAGTGTCTCAAAGCACTTTGGCAGATCATGAACAAAGTTTTACAGCAACAGTATCAGGTAGTAATTTTTATCTAGAGACAGCAAAACTGAGCCAAAGAAAAATTAACAGATACCTGAAGTGAGGAAAAAGGTCACAAAGAAAGATTTTGTCAAAATTTTGGAAAGACTCCTGGCTTCCACTGTGCTTGAATCAGTGGAACCAACTTTATAAATGTCACTGCATGAGATGGGAAGATCTTGGTATTGGCACAGAGAGAGCTGTGAAGACTGATACTACCAATGCTAAAAATAGGAATTGCAGATCAGAACTTTAAATTGGCATAAGAGAATTAATAAGTATCACCTCAAAGCTATCTTTCCTACAACACAATTGCAGGCTTTGATCTTGCACTCATGTGGCACTCATCCATCATCTGGCTGACAACATATATAGTAATTGACCATGCTAATTGAATGGCATTGAAACCAAGAGATAAATTCCATATGCATCCATACAATGAGAATATCATCTTCATGTCACAGTTCTACCTACAACTCAGCTACCAACTCTAAATTCGTGTTTATGATGAGGAATAGATTTATGCACTTCATTCTTCCTGCAGCCCATACGTATTAGAGTACACAATACAACTACTTCTACTAGTTCTTGACATATGCATACCTGAATGAAGATGCCTTCTTTCACTTTTGTGAAAGAATGAAAATCTTCTCTTTAGAGCCACAGTGCAGATACAGGACCAAAAGACCGAGACTGGATGGGGCCTTTGGAGATCACCTGGTCCAACACTGTGCTCAAGCAGGACTGCCTAAGGCTTTTTGCTTAGGACTTTGTCTAGACAGCTTTTGAATATCTCCAAGGGTGGTGATGTCACAACCTCTCTGAGCAACTTGTCTATCTCTCTCACAAGAAAAAAAATGTATCCGGACTTTCAGACAGAGTTTTCTGTGCTTAAGTGTATGTTCATTGCCTCTTGTCCTGTCACTTGGCAAAACTGAAAAGAGCCTGGCCATGCCATGTTTGTATCATACCATCCCCCATTTATGCACAGTCATGAGATCCCCCCATGAGCATTCTCTTCTTTGCTAAACAGTCCCAGGTCCCTAAGCCTTTTCTCATAGAGGAGATGCTTCAGTTCCTTAATCCTCTTTCTGTGCCTTTATTGGACTCTCTCCAGTACATTCATGGACATACTTGTACTGGGAAGCCCACAACTGAACATGTTGTGTAGACTCATGAGGGAAACTTAATCCTGCTCTTGTATGAATGCTGTGTGCAGTTTAACAAAAAAAAAAAAAAGTAGTTAATTCATATATAAAAGTCTGCACTGAGATTACGGTAAGTTCTTACTCAGATTCTTCTCTCACATACTTCAAGATGTGTTTTGTGATTTTTGAAGAAGAAATTACTTGAACAGTAGCCTTTCTTTCATATTGGGGTTTATTTAAGAGAGAATGTTTCTGGCAGAACTTTCTGCAGAAGCCTGATCCTTTGCCATGCTGAGCTCCTCTTTCAGCAAGGTGGCCATTTTTGTCTGACTGAATTAGCCAATGTCAGCAAAATCCTTCCAACTGAAGTGCCAACTGCAACACAAAAGCCTGGATGTAACACATCAACCAACCAGGTTACATTGTGCCTGGAGTGAATAAGTTTAGCTCACCCAACTTCTCACTGTTTGCAGCATCAGTTCCAGGGGGATAGAAATAGTTGGTTCTGTTCCACTAGAAAAAAAAAAATGGAGCAATTTTTCTTAAGTGAGATGCATAATTTGGTGACAGCTTAAAAGAAAGCCAGGGACTCAAGATGCCAATGTATTCCCTTACATTACTGTTTGTCAAACTAAGTGCCTCTAGAGTTTCTTAGGCAACAAAAATTTTACCCTCAAACAGAAAAAATCTTCAATGGAGTGGAAATACCCCACAATGGACAACAAATATCATAAGTGACCTTTTCTTTCATCACATCATTTTATATCTCTCTTCCAACCAAGATGCATCTGTACCTTGACCCTTTTTTCCACAATACATAGAAGCAATACAAGACAACATAATCACATCATACTTTTTATATATATCCCTACATAATTTTGCTGAGTTTCTCCTCAACATTGGGTAATTTGCCAGTGGTCTTCTCCCTTTGCCTATTTTGAATTTATGTATATTTAGTGACTAATATTGTCACTGAATGTCATGGCACTTCATGCTGGTGGCACCTGTCTACTCTTCATATATTTCTACAGAGAGTTGCTCTTACTTTTTTTTCCACTTTTTAAGATGAAAAATAATGGTAAGGAATGTAGTGTATTTCCAATGTATCATTTTTACTCATAAAATTTTTCTTAGGAATGCAATGTTTCTGCAAAACTGCAGAATCTTATTTTAGCAGAATTGATTATAAAACTGGACACACTTGATACATGTTATTATTTGAATCTGATTATACAAATTAGGCAATCAGAATTGTTATCTATCACAGCATTTCCAGACTTGATTAAAAGCACTTCTAACATATATTGTAATCCGTACCCATTACATTGTGATAATGTTTCACATGAGGAAGTAGAGGAATAAACCCTACAAACTTTTGCCTTTAACAAAACAGCTCAAACCCTCACTTTGAGTTCATATCTGAGGAAGAGAAAAAGCACTGTATAGTAATAATATCTTAAGAACAGTTACTATGTAAAGTGACAGAATTTGCTGGAAGGAAACTTACCTATTCTCAGTAGTTTGAGGTTGGCAACTACTGAATTGGTTACAAATGAAAAGCAACCTGATTCCAAGACAACAGAATAAGAAGGAAGAAAAAAGCTAATTTTTATTTGTTTCAAATGAAATGAGATTTTGAAAGACCATCACAAAGTACAGAAAAATTCCTGAACTGCTTTCTTAATAAAACTATTTACAGAAAAGTACGTTGAGCAATTACGTATTACCTCACACAGGTACAGTTTCAAGAAACAGTAGCAGAAAAGTAGCTGAGCCAAATAGTGCTCTGATCTGCACCACTGTGAGCCTGCAGTTATACCTCTGAAATAATTTGGATTTACATGGCCTTACAGAATTTTGTTGTCTTTAAAAGTATGGAAAGATGGTTTATGCCTCAGGCCATTTTTAATCAACTCTGGCTGTACCAATTTCACAGAAGGTAGGCTGGTGTTAAATGTTTTTTACCCTTTCCTGGCAGATGTCAGTCAGAAGAAGCTGAGCATAAATATTAACAGAGTTTCTGCAGAACCAGGTAATTTTTAATACAGCCTGAATGGTTTGACATTCCCTGATTTTATGAAAGTGCTAAAATACCACATTTTTTTGTTTAGTCCATGCACAAGAACGTGACAATAGAAGAAGGAAAGGAGATTCTAATCTCTCCTCAGAACTTTGAATCCTAAATGTAATTTCAATGACAAAGCAAAAAAATATATGCAAAAGCAAAAAAAAAAAAAAGTAGAGAAAGTGATCCAAACTTGTGCTTCAATTTTCTCTCTTTATTTCACTGCAAAAATAGGAAAAAGAAGACATATGGCAAAAAAGATTGTCCAACAAATAGTAACATGTGCAATTTATGAAGATAAACAATGATTCAATCTGCAGTATTGAAAACATACCAGTTCTAGGATGCAAAAGTGCTTTGATATGAAAAAGGATTCACTTACTTCTGTCTTTTAACTTTATTTATAAAAATAACTTGAATCCTGTTTGAAAACTCAGTTGTTTTGCTGAGAACCCTCACTTGGTGTCAGGACTTGAGGTATCCGCTTTCAGCTTAAGTTAAGCCTTGAAAGGATAAAATTTGCCAGAATAGTTAAAACTAAATGTTCTTGAACTAAAAGCTCCTTTTTTCTTTCCTTTGCATTCTCTCTAAAACCAGCACCTTATCCTAAGTGCTATTTTGGTACATGTTGGTTTCTTCATTACACCCTCTATTAACTTTCCAACCAAGGAGGTCAATATCATTAACTGTTTCCAGTTTCAACTCATGAAATCTTAAAAAGAAAATAAAATAATAATTTGGATATTTCCTTAATCCCTTAGAACTTACAAGTATGTGTTCTAAAACAATGATTTACATAAAGCAGCTTTGACACACATTTGTGCATGTTAATTTAAATAGTGATAATTAACTCAGACAGTAAATTACTGACTTACAAAACTGCCTTTTGAGCATAACTGATCAACAAGGTAATGGGAGAAGCACTGGATTCCATATTATTGCACCTTTGAGTTTTAAGTCCGGGTGGGCTTCAGCATCCTGACTTGAAAAATTTATTTTCTGTGCTGCAGACTTCAAGGGGCTGATGAAAGTGTGTGGGCTGGTTTGGAGATGAGCCATGCTTTTTCCACACATCATTGTGTCTCCTGCACTAATGACTCACACCTGCACATGCTGCTATCTGATTTCTAGACAAAGCTATTTATAAACTGGAACAGCACTGCCGAATTGGGGTGGTGTAACTATAGCAGTCATTATTTACCTAAAGCGCTTGTCTGTGAAGCACAGACAATTTGGGGACACAGTTCGCTCGCCTTTGAGGAGCCATGAAAACTGGATGCAGCTTCTCCCTGATAAAACCCACATTGCAGTTTTATCTTGCAGACTTCTATGGATTTGATGTGGTAACATATTACTATTCACATGGCTGCAAGATAAACACAGGATTCCAGAAACACACACACAGAGAAAAAAATCCATCCTATCTTCTCTCACAGCAGCTAGCAATTATTTCCTACAGTGGTTTTTTATACTTGGAGACTTGCATGTTGCAGACTTTAAAAAAAATTTTAAAAATAAATTTAATTCAAGCAAAAATTTGAAGTTTATTATTAAATTCAAGTTTATGATTATAGTCTTGCCTACAGTGTCTCAGTCAATGGTCCAGAAAATTATTTAAATTTTCACATTACAGTCTCTGCCTTCAGACACTCTTCCCCAGTGCTCAGGCTTTTCTAGCTATGATTGTGAAAGCATCAGCATTTGGTACCAATTACATATCTCTTTCTCCTTTATCTACAAGTTGCCATTAACTGTTTTTCCTATAGCTTCACATCAGGTCATTTGTCTTCCTTTCTTTCTTTGGGGCAACTTGGTGAAGAGCACAGAAGAGGAACAGTTCAGAACAACTGCCTAAATGACCTCTCAGTGAGAAGAGCATTATGAAACATACAATGGGTTACATCCTCAGAAAGAAAAAGTCATCTGCTGCAGTGTAAATTTTCAAAGCTATTAATCTCACGCCTAGTAAGCACACAGCATCCTTCTCCTTAATTCTGAAAATCATATAATGATTTGAATCTGGAGTGAAGTGATTGTATATCTAAACAAAGCTCTGTTTAAATGAAAAAAAAAAAAACAACCCACCAAAAAACCAGAATATCAGGATATCAGGTATATCAGCAAGCCCATTCCTGTTACTTACAGACATGCATTTTGCTTTCAGCAACATAAGGTTCTTCTACTTATGTACAGTTCTCACTGTGTGCCTCAGAAGGTATTGATATTGATACGTCTGTTCAATGGCACACTGGAGAGCATTTGATTTCAGGTAGCTCTGAGTTGTGTTCAGAAATCAATATGCTGCTGTCTTCCTTGGTAGAAATTTACTGATGTTAAGGGTTTGCTTCTGCCTACATTATTAGCAGTTCAATAAGGACAAATTATTTTAAACTTTTACAGATCACTCAGCAAAATGAGGCTTTGCTTCCACTTAGTATCATAGTTAATTAGCTTTTAAGTAGTATCAGAGTTAATTTAGCTTGATTCTGTAGTACCAGAGGTCAAAATACGTCACAAACTGAGTAAGGATATCATGTCTTTAAGGCGCAGAAATAGTAGGAAAACTATTTCCTTTCATCATACAGGCTATGCTCACCTCACAGATATTTTAATAAAAAGTGCAGGAATAGAACAGTGTTCTTTGATTTGATTAGAGTTTGAGTAGGTTTCCTCTTTTTTTATCTCCATAATTTTGGACTGCACAAGTTGACATTAATCAAGCAATGAATACTCATCAAGGCAAGGCTGTCTGATCAGGGAAGTGCCTTGGGTCACACACCTTTGCTTCTTAAAGCTGAGTAGAAGTACAACAAAAAATTCAAATTCGGTTCACTGCACATTTGTCTATATTTGCTCTCCTTCTGCTTTTATTGTTTTTCCATGAGTTTAAATATTTCCCCAATGACCAGTATTTCTTATCTGCTTAAGAAACTATCATTCTTAGAGTATCTGTTGATATTCATTCACTCTTGTTCAGATCTTACAGCCACTCATTTTTCCATCTTTTCTGTCTTTGTTAGTTTATTCTCTTATCAAAATTATTATTTTCAACTTCATTTCTGCTTATGAAGCAATTAATTTATCTAATATTTACCAAAATAAATAATGTCTTTAATTCACTAGGTACTGTTTTTTAACAGTATGAAATTCACTGCTTCCATAAGGAAAGTATTTTCTTAATTCATGGAACTAGAACAGCCTAAGAATGGATTCTCCAGTGAATTCCGGAAGCCTACCTGTCAATTGTCCTGAAATACTACATAGTCTTGTAAATGGGATTTGTTCTTGCTACTTTTTCATGACAAAATTTTTACCGGTACTTGTGTCACAGTGAATTTTATGCTGTTTTTAGCAACTGAACTCAAAGCATAAATTGATTTCACTGAGAAAGACCAATAGATGGTGCAGTAATATCAAATGCAAAGAATCAAAGAACTCTATATCCTTATACAAATTGCTTAAGGCATTTTATAAATAAAAAGCTTGCTGCAAAGATTTTATCGATTCTGAAAACAAGTAATTTTTAATTTGTAACTGTAAATCTGATTTCATATGCTGGGAAAAAAAAAAAAAACCAAGAACAAAACCGACCTAACTAAAAAACCCAACCCTCCCCCCACCAAACCACTGGGGGAAAAAAAAATAACAAAGACCCCCTACACACACCTTTTCAGTCTCCCATTTCTCACAGCTGCTGGTCTAACAACTATCCTTTTCTGGCACTGGCATTGCTGCTCCTTCCTTCCCCATCTATCCATTTTTACCCCTGTGCAGATTCATGAAAAGCCAAAACCCAAATCCATGTTGATAGGGAAAAGGAGGCTCCCGAGCACAGAAGTATTTCTGATTTGATCTGCTTTCATGCATGTGGCTGGTGGGCAATCTCTGCACCACCAGCTGTGTCACACGATCTCACTGGTGGCCGAGCAGTGCCACTTGTGCAGAGCAGCACACGGGGCCCCACCAGCACTACAGGGCTATTCCTGCTGGCTGCAACAGGAACGGTCAACAAACACAGCCTAAAAGCCTGGAGTGCTTTTGTACCTCTCCCCAGACTGACCTGGCAGATCAGTCTCTCACTGCTCTAAGGACTGTCCTGGGTAGAGTAGCTTTACTTGTCTCCAAATACTCGGCTGTTTACTCAACAATTACACTGAGTTCTTAATTTCCTTTAATCAAATTCACTTTTCCTCATGATAGCTGCAGTTATGCTGCCTTCAATGTCACCATCTCACTTAGAATATAATCAGCATACAATTGTTTTTTCTCTTTTAAATGGAAGAGAAGATTAGGTCCAGTAGCCAGGACACATAGAAGTAAACAGTCAGTCGTGGTTTCTTTCTCAGATCTGCCAATGACTTGGGGAGTTACTGCAACCTATTGCTTCTAAATGAACATCAGTAGAAGATTTCAAAATACCATGAAATCACCACACTTACAATGATAACATGCACATTATTAATGCACTTTCTATTGCATTGAGCAACATGAAATGAAATGAGTGAAGGGAGTGCAGAAAACTCTTACTGTGTCCAGTTCTGGGCACCTCAGTCCAAGAGAACCATGGAAATCCTGGAGCAGGTCTAGTGGAGGGGCTCAGTGATTAGGAGACTGTAGCACCTCTCTTACAACTAAAGTTTGAGGAAGCTGAGTGGTGCCAGCAACAGGACAAAATGCAGAGGGCAGAAAACTGATTCACAGGAAGTGCCATGTGAATATGAGGAAGAATTTCTTTACTGTGTAGCCATTTGAACATGCAGAAGTTGTTATGAAACCACAAGATTTTTTTGCCACCACCAAAACTTGTCCAGTCTTTGAATGAGAAGTGACACATGAGTTCTATCAAATAGCAAATCTACTGAGACTCTTACCTCTGTCACAATAATTCCATCTGCACAAGGTGTAAGGAGAAAGAGGGATGCTAGCAAAAGCATGGCAACAGGATAAAAGGGAATATGCTGAAGGAAGGCAACACTGCTTGTTGCAAAAATGGTGATGCAGCTGTTTAAGTAGGAGAAGAAAAACAAGAGAGATGCAGAATGAGCCATAAACTAGCAAGTGGAATGACAAATCAAAAGAAAAAAAAAAGGTTAAAGCATATGAACAGTGGTTGGACTTTTCGTAATACTCAAGCTGTGTATATCCTAGCTCACAGCCAAGTGTCAAGAATTACTTTACAGAACTGTAATGTGCAAGAGCTTGTCAAAGAAAATATTTTCAAAAACAGTTTGAGGGAAAAAAAATATTTTGAATAGACTAAAAGAAAATAGGAAAAATCCAAAGGAGTTTCTTCTTGAGGGAAAAAAAAACATTCACCTAAAACATCTAAAATGTGATCAAGCTATAAGCCACTGAAAAAATATTCTGTTGGAAAATGTTCAGACACTTTCAGCATCTAACAAAAGGAAATGTTCAATTTTTAATAATTGATGATACTGCTATACTGAAGCACCAATACATGCAGAGATGCTGGATAACTTTATGGACGAACAGGGAGTGCAAGACATTCCTTGGATCAGGTAGCCATAAGACTATTTTTGAGTGATGATACCTGAAGCACACATGTTGCTCAATTGAATAGAAAGTGCATTAATAATGTGCATGTTATCATGTCTCAGCCTCAGAAGAATGCTGAAAAGTGGGAGGCAAATAAGGTCCGAGGCTACACAGAAAAGACAGGACAAAGGAATAGCAACCGCTGTTTGTTCAGCATTTAAGGCGGGTATGAGAAGCCTGTCCTGGGCAGGTTTAGAGCAGAAGTACAGGCGGGTGAAGTTCGGTTCAGCCGGCTTTGGGTCACAAACGGCGCCAGGAAGGACGAGGCGCCGATGCTGCAGTAGCGGCTGGCATCCAGGCGGCGGCGCTGTGCGGGCCGGGCCGGGCCGGGCCGGGCTGGGCTGGGCTGGGCCGGGCTGGGCCGGGCCGGGCCGGGCTGGGCCGGGCCGGGCCGGGCTGGGCTGGGCCGAACTGGGCCGGGCCGAGCCGAACTGGGCCGGGCCGGGCTCGCACGGAGCGAGCGCCTGTCCCAAGGTGCACAGGCACCCTAACGCGATTTGAGCTTCATCAACACTTGCAAAACACGCTGCCGTGCTAGAAGCGTACAAAAATTAGCAGAAACAGGAAGCTATAGGCGAGTCATCCCTTATCTCTGGGAGCACTCCAGGCTCTCGCTTGAGTTTGCAGTAGGATCACCGCCACAGAGGAATGCGGGCCGCTAGAGGGGGCGAGACTCTTCTCTGGTAGCACACGAGTGCGAGCCTCAAGGGCAGCAGTGCGCGATGCTCTCCATCACTTGTCGCTGTGTCCTCAGCCTGGGTTTGCCACAGCTTTTCACTCCCTCAGCCCTGTCCTTTCCTGCCTCCCCTTCCTCTCTCCCTGTTGAAAAACCTGTCTTAAAGCGAGAACAATTTCTGTATCCCTGCATGTGCTTCTAAGTGCAATTTAACAATCAGCCCATTCCTGTTCATTTTTTTTTCTTCCTGTGACAAATTAAAGTGATAAGGTATCAGCATGCAGCTCTGGTTACTGCAAAAGTACAATCACAAGACCACAGATTTGAGTATTAATTCTGTAATCCCACCACCACACCAGCAGGAGAATTACAACCATGCCATTAGGCATGGCAGCGGATACTCGCAGCAGCTGCTGCAGAGACCCCTGTCTTCCAAGAAAAGCCGAATCAACTCACACAATTAAAATATTGAGAGAAAAGGAAATGCAAAATAATTCCATTAATGCAAAAAACCTAACACAGTTGTTCTGTTGTAACTCTGCCATTGTAAAAGATACATCCAGATACACAATGTTCCAGTTATTGTTCCTGATACTCACTTTCATGATTCACAGTTATATTCAACTGTTAACAATTATATTTATATAAAGCCTCACTGTAACTTCCCATCAGAAGTACAGCAGCTACACCAGAAAAGCAGGTTCTGTTTAAAAATATTCATGAGATACTGTTTTAACAGTTAGATACTTCCTGCTCCAACATCACATTCTACTACAAGCATCTAACATTTAATCTTTTTATATAAGCAAAAATAGATCTTAGTATCTGACTTGACATATCTATTCTAATAAAATCCACAAAACTGACAGCAGATGCAAAACAGAAGGCCATGCATATTATAATAAAATTAAATTAGAATCAATTCTGATTATTCATCTCTAGTTCAGTTTTCATTAAAAGAAAGTCTAAGTACCCAATGAAACAATAATTGAAGTATTTTGTTTTAATATTCAGGACATACTACTGAAGTATGACATCAGTGAGGAACATGATCACGGAGTACTGACTCAGTGGAACTCATTTCCATAGGCATTTTATTGAATCCTCCTTATACGCAGAGGCTTATCAAGTAAGTTTATCACCATTCCTACTCTGAGAATGAAATTTAATTTTAAAATTATAATTTTAATTTTTAAAAATTGTTAAAAGCTGTAATAGGTTCAGGAAAAAAAAAAAACAAAAAACAAAAAAAAACCAACAACAAAAAAACCCAAAAACGACCAACAACCCCCACCTCTTCATTCTTCCAAAAGTAGCTATTAATACAACAAATTCAAACTGATAGCTGAACACATAAAATGCTCAAGTTTATTTCCATAGGCTTTTATGGTGGCTTTTCATATCTCCCTGGAATGGCCTCTGCTTACTATGTGTGGTGATTTCCCAAAACCCAATTCAGAAAAATAACATGCTTCCATTTATATATGAACTGCTTGGTCTGGCAGCAACTACTGAGTTCATCACCCAGTGGTCAGCTATTAATGAGATCACACAAAACCAGAGGTAATTTCTCCAACTATAGGGCAAACAATAGTCTCTATATTACATGTTTTCCAAAACGTAGGTTAAATGCAGTTCCTCTAATTTGTTAGTGAGAAGCTTCTCTTCAATCTGCTGGTTTAACACTTCTGCAGGCAGACTTTAGCTCTTGTAAGCCATCCACACCTTTACCAACTTCCTAAAGTTCAGAATTATTTGATATTGATTAAGAGACTAGGGATCAGAGTTTACTCTTGAAACAGCTGTATTATAGAGGTGACATTTCAGCTGCTGTGCATGTCCAGTAGGGTAGCATCAAACTTTGCCACCACTGAGAATCAAAATTTCTGGACATTCAGGATTAAAAGCTCATGATTTTACAATTTGAGTCAAAGAAGCCCTGAAACCCTAGGCTAGCGCAGATTATCAAGCTTGTGATTCAAGCATAGAAGCAAGTACAGAGGCCCTCACTAGCTATATTTTATACTTGGGGTGACAGAAAAAGAAAATTCTGATTGTGTTTATGGTAACATGTTTTGGCAAGCTTCCTCCTTTCAAAGCCTCCTCTCCTCAGTAGGGAGTAGTACCATATTCACAGCTGTTCTGCTCAGTGGGGCAAGTTGCAGGGCTGCTCCAGCTCAGACTACAATATGTGGCCCTGCTGGCCTATAAGATATCCCACTGACACTCACCACATGGCAGCTAGGACATCTCAGCTCTTGGATGTGCACAAGCCCATCACTGCTTGGCACTAAAACCATGCCACAACACTGGAGAGCTATTATCAATGAATTTGCTTTGTAACCATGACACCAGCTTTGAAAAATGCTAGTCTGTTTTTATACAGCAAAAGCTTTTTCTTACAGAAAAAAAAAAAACCCAAATCCAACAAAAACTCCACCCCCCCAAAAAGCCAGAAAAGAACAAGGTTTGTTTTTACCCATTCTATCACAAGGACAGCAAGTGGCCAGCAAATTAATACTGAGGTTAAATCTATGTCAAGTTTAGTCCAAAGACTTTAGCTTTAATAGCTGTCTGTATAAATATTGTTTTGTTTCACTAAAATTGTATGTGGATAATTATTCTAAGTACTAAGGTTTCCCAGAGACCAAATTAACAATTAAGAGTCCTACTCAGAGCTTTCACAAAGCTCTGTTAAATGAAGCATTCTTCCTGGTGCCCTGCCTCTCTCACTGTGCTGTTCACAGGAAACATTTTTCTACCTACAGTTCAATAAACCTGTTAAGAGTTACCTGAAGGGCACTGCATAATTTACTGCCTGAAATTTCTGACCACCATTCACTGTTATGAACAATGTGGCTCAATTCTCTTACAGCCAACATTTCAAGTACAAAAATTATCATAATATTGTTTTAACACTAGTTTAGTTCTTGCCAGCTATGCAAGAGTTGCAAAATTATTATCATTAATGGTTAAATTACTTCAGCTTTCATAATTTCAGTTAGCTCCAGTCTAGAATATGTAATCTGGCTGCCCAGTAACTCTTAATCTTGTTGACTAATTTTACTGGTAACCTATGTTTTTCATGCTTTGTTGTAGGTTGGGGTTTCTTGAATTAAAAACACAGCATCCTAAGTGATTCAGAGAGCTATGGAATCTTTCATATGAACAGACACAATTTTTGCTAAAACTAACAATCAACAAAATGAACTAGCTAATTAAGGGACAATTTTTTTTTTTCATGGTAATGCAGTGACAGAAAGATGACAACAGAAGCAATGAAGACATGCCCAGGCTTTCAAAAACAGTTCTGGGCATAACTAAAAGGTAGTTTAAAATGCTAAGAAAAGTGCAGTTGTTGTTTCTTCAGGCTCAAGTGTACAAAAAGTTGATTCAAATGCCTTTTACCTTTCCAGACATGAAAATACCAATGGTCAGAGCAGTGAAGAGGCACTGACCAGGGGTTTTGGGGAGCAGGCACCCCTCCTGCCAAAACAAACAGATGACTACAGAAAAAACTGCTGCACCAGGGGGAAACTGGTGAAGATTTTTAGGGCAAAACAACTGTGATGAAAATTAATAGGGAATGACTTTTCACTCTGTTCACTAAAAGCAAAACAAGAAGGAATAACATTAAATTATTTACAGTCATAGGGAAGTTCTTCATACAATGTGCAGGATATTGTGAAATTTATAACTTTTTTTGCTTCAAGAAATGCTGGAATAAATTCCTAAGCAGAAAATCCCTGGAGTGGTATTAAATACATAGATACCATGTCTGGTCCTGAGCTGCAAATAACAGTACACTCTTGGGCTATATGAGAGCAATACCATTCCATGCTTGCCTCATTCCAGGCATTTGCTTTTAGCTACTGGCAGAGAAAGGTTCCATGAAAGACAAGGACGAGAGTTTTATTCATTTGTGGCCACAGATTTAAACAGCCATTTCCCAGATATAGGGGAAACACATTGCTGTATCCTCTTACCAGGCATTACAGCTACATACTCCAGCTGCTGGGATACAGACAGGAACTTCTCAGGTGGACAATTGCAAAGTTAGCATGGATGAGGGCTGAATTCCTTCTAATGTACAGTCAGGAGTTTGCCAGTTAAAGAGCAGCTACACTTTTGCAAACCAAAGACAGCACGGTGGCACAATTTTCATGGGAGTGAGAAACACTATAGGTAAAGCTGGGACAGAGATGTGAAATACTATATGCAAAGCTGGAACTATTAAACAAACTGATGAAATGGATTTTTTAAAAATTGTTTTGGCATTTTTTAACCACATCTGTTCCAATAAGGGATGCTACATGCAAAGAAAGCAGTCAACAAGGCTTCAAAAGCTCAGACTGAATTAAAAAATTGCAAATTATTTCCTTATTATAAAGTAAGAATATTTAAAGTTGAAAATCTGATAGCACATATGGAACTACCTAATGCCATTTTTAGAATTATGCTTCTAAAGAGCGATCACTGTAAAGTGATTCACTCAAGGGGATACTGTGAATCAGTGCTAGAACAACAGTACTGTTTTAATTGCAGTTTCATTAAGCCTGTATTAATTTGCTGAAGGTCAGAGGTTGACTTAATTTTTAGCAAAATTATTTGCTAAGAAGTTTTCAACATCTCATCACGTAACCTATCTGTAGGTTCTGATAGGTTCTGATAGGTTCTGCATCACTATTCCAGGGGGAAATACTTTTGATGGCAGGAACTGCTGAATGAACATTTCATTCTGCTTCAGGAAAGATAGGCAATTCACAGGAGATGCAAAATGCTATTTTCTAAAAGTATATCAAGCCTTGAAGTTATTAGGAAGAACATCTAGGGAGAACTGAATAGACTGACAGAAGTTCAGAAAACACTTCACTAAGGACCAAGTCTTCCCATCCAGCCCACAGGGCATATCTCCAGTAACTGTCAGAAATAAAGGTTTCACCAGATGTTGACCACAAAGGTTTCCCCTTACATGCTTGTGTAACAGGAGCCCAGGGGAGATTTCACTTCAAGCAAACAAGATTTTTCTAATAAGCCATCTGATCAAAATAATTTACTTGGTTTAAGAGAATTTTGCCAAGAAAAGAAATACAGCTGAAAGTAAAACCTTTATTCCTTAGGTAATGGAAGAACAGGATTTTCTCCAGAAAGGGACTAAAACAAGCTGTCAAACAAGCAACAAAAACTAGCTTCTCTAATAAATTCCTTATATAGACAGTACCTAGGTACTACACTGTAACACCAGTACACATCATAGCTTTCAAGACCCGCAGCTTTCTTTCTGATGACAGATGTATCAAACAAAATTCTGATCCTTCCGAGCCTTTGTATTATTGTTGTTTTGGTATTCTAAGCTTTGAAGTGAAAAATATATTAATAAAAAAAACTGTAGTATTAACATCACCCTTTCTAGTTTCTAAGGTATCTGAGAGTTACCATCAGAACCGCAGAATTCTTAGCTATTAGGCTTCCTGTTGAAAAATTTATTCACTTCTGATTGAATAATGTAGTATGACTGCACAAAGGCTTCCATGACCATGGCATTTGGTTGCATTACCAGTCTTCCTGAGAAGTTGTTCTTGTGTTTGACCAGTAGAGATCTGGGCTCCTTTCTCCTGCTACAATGCCTTGTGAATACTAATGAGAGGAGAAAAGAGAACACAAGCTCCAGGGCTATTTCTATGCTTCAGAATCTGAAAGAAAAACCAGCATTTCTCTTACTCTGAAGGTACTACTGAATGCTTCATAATTCATGCCTCTGAATATATGAGTTATCTTCATCATTCCTCTGAATTTTTTTCTAAGAAGGATATAATTAGTAAAAGTAATTTTTGATAATGTGACTGCAAAAAGCATGAAGGAAAGCAGCACAGTCGACTGTGAACCTGTCTCCTCCAGTGGAAGCAATAGGAGCCAAAACTGCCCCTTAACCAATCTCTTTTCAGTGATCTGACATGGATGAACTTAAGCTTCATAAATAGACTTGGGGGTCTGCATTAATTAAATGTTCCTATGTTAGAAAGGAACAGAAGTTTGATTTTTAAAAGCCCATTAAGTCAGCAGAGATTCTTTAGTCTAGTTTAGTGAGCTCTGAGTCAAATACTACTAATATTAGCTGAATGACAGTCAAGGTTTACAGATAAGAACTCTTATTTATTCAAGTCTCTCCATATTAATTAAGAAGATACAAGCACACGCAATATGGGAAGAATCAACAGGTTCAGATTCCTGCTGGAAATTGCAGGAAGAATCCAGATGTCTTGTATAATAGGGAGAGTAAGGAAGGTAAGAACAAAATTCCAGTCTCCACAAAAAAAGCCCATGACAATTTGTCTTGAGATGTTCTATAGAGGAAATGCTTCCTGACACCAAATATGACCAATTTTAATTTGTTTTATGATAATATCAAGCAAGAATCAAGAATTTAGTGTAGTATGTACCGTAAACACACAGCAACAAAGCATCCCATGACTTTAGGAAAATATACATTTATATTTGAAAAAAATATATGGTTCACTGAAATATCCCTGCAGCACACCTTAAGCAGGTTTCCATACCTCAGAGATTAAGATGTCCAATTCAAATATTAACTACCAGTCTCAAAACAGAAGTACTCATCTAGGGAGGTTTTTGTTAAGTTTTGCATACATTTCAAGTTCTGTAATTAAAAAGAAGTCTAGACTTTCAGCTTAACTTGAAAGAATGACTGAATGTATACAAAACTGAAGGAAGTCTGTCATGGCAGTCATTTTGTGCTGTTGGTTGCAAACCAATGGTGTTAAGCTGCCTTGATAAAGCAAATATCCTAGTGGCAAATTGCTTTAAACTCCCTCAGCAAGAGAGTTCAGTTACTGTGATTTATTTTAATTTAGATTTGTGTAACATGTACTTTTCGAGAAGTGTGCCTAATAGACCATTAGAGTTTTCCCAGATAGCTGTGGTGCCTCAGCACCTTCATCCTTCAAATGCCTTCATTATTTTCAGTCCTCTTTCAGCAAATTTGTCTCTTGTACTGGGAGATACATGACATCTGGGCCACATGATACCTTTGAGGATTATGCCATTTTTAAATAATAGCTTTTGGAATGTCACCGCCAAGCAAGAGAACCAAGGCAGGTATCAGCAGGAGGTTGTCACATACTGCCATATATGGAACACACAGAAAAAAGTTCTTTATCTAATTTGTTTCTCATTTGTTCCTTTGTAGTGGATCCATCAATTATTTTCAGGTGACTTTTTTTTCCTGTAGATTCCACACATTCACAGAGCTGGAGTTATTATTTTCACAGCAGCCAGATATGCTTGCGTGTTCTGGATCACTTCCTTTCCTAGTAGTTTTATTTACAGTTGATTACTTCCCTAAGATGAAGGAATGGTCCTTACTGACTTTAAAATTGCTATCTGCCAGCGTGACTCTAAGCTCATCATGCAAAAATTCACAGAAAATGAATTAGCAGGTATAGCAAAATCCCTAGAAATAATTCATCACTATGGTAGACCTTATGTAGGATATATTTAAGCTTTAATGAATATGGACCAAGAAGAGCACAATAAATTGAAAAATTCAGAATCACAAGGCTGCTATTAGGAATGTGAGAAATAAGATGTTGGAGCATGAGAACACTTACCTTCAAGTCCCCCAAACCAAATACATATCAGATAAATCCTGTACTCTATAGACACATATACTTCTTAATAAAACTACCCACAGAGCACAGAAAACAAATCGAGTTCTTACTTCCCCCTCCCAAGTCTCACTGCATTCAAACTACTGGTTTTCAGCAAAACCAGCAGGGTTTAACTCGAGATGGCAGCCCTGGGTACCTTCCCTGCAGTCAGAGGCAGAGAGAACCAGGATGCCAATTTAAGTGACCATGGAGCTGCTGTTGCTGTTTGTTAAGGCTCTCTGATGGAGGACTAGGTTTGTTTTGGCACTGAATTTCAGAAGACTCTAAAGGGCAGACAATGATTGAAACCACAGACTGTCAAACTCTTGTTAGGCTATTCTCAGCAGTCCTGGAACATGTGTGACTCACCAGCAAACAGCACGTACCCTTAAGTGAAGCTTCAGCCCAGTACAGGGAATGCATGTTGGGTGCATAGTTCTTTCCAAGGCTTTGGGGCTTTTATCTCTCCACTCCTTGTCTGTGTAAATGAGCAGGTCCCTTCATTTGCAAAATACATGTAAAAGTGTATCACCTACTATTTTTCCAAAAAGTTTCCAATTACACAACGTAGTGCAATAGTGATGACTGTTATGGGTAATAAGGTATTCTAACATTGTTTGTATCAAACTGAAAGTCTCCAAAATATGTCTGTTCAATTGAGCCACTAATGTTGGGGTGGCAAAATACATTGTGACACTGAACATCTTTCTCTCATGCCTGTGGCTCTCATCTACTTCTGCACTTAAACAATGAATTGGCTAAAACATCCCTAACAACAAAAGGAGAAAAGAAATTTGGCAGTGGGAAACAATATTAAATGTGGAAAATTCACTTCTATTTCTTCTTAGTACTGTGCTTTTAACACTGTGGTCAGATATGTAAAAGAAAACCCTGACAATTTTCTGCGAGAAACAAAACCAGAAGAACTTTGCAATACAATACTCCATTTTAGATGCTGCAAAATATAAACTTGGTTACAGCTTGTGAGCATTAAAAACTCCTCAAACATTAAATATTTTATTTGCTATTAAATTCCTGAAAACAACTAAGAGTACATAAAAATGGTGCTAGCATCTACTTAATTCTAATTGAAAACATAAGTCTTTGTTTCCTATTGACTCGAGACAGCAGTGCTGCCAAGAGACATTTCATTAGACAATATAGTCTTGTCATTTTATAAAAAAACTCCAACAGATTATTTTAATTGCTTCACACAATACTAAGAGAGGAATGACACTTGCAAACAAAAGCCAGACTAAAATGATACTCACATTTCTCTGAGAGGTTTTCAGGGGTAGGAAAAAGACTGCTAATTTACATTTTCATTTTCTAACCATTCTGAAGCTGCAGATTGTCAGAAGCTGTAACATCAACATAAAACTGCATATAGGTCTTTTGCCAGCTACTCATCAGGCTTTTCTGCACAACCCACCTCAATATTCAGGCTACCAAAGTTTTCTTTTCTTATTCTGAAGAGGGTTACTCAGTTTTCACCTGTTTCCTCATAAACATCTATGTTGATATTATGGTTAAAAATACCTGTTTGCTCATTCTGCAAGACATTCTCCTGAAACTATGTGCTCTCTTGCTTCCCAGAGGTATATCATGCATTCTAGGTTACTAACTGATGAAAAAAAAACTTTAAATCATGGGTTTTGAAGTAACAGCACATAGACTGCCAGGTCTCATTAAATCCAAGATCTGTTACAGGGCAAAATGATGGTTATGTTCTTGTTTACTTTTCAAAAAAATCTACATGTCAGAAACCATTCAATATATTCTTGAACAGTTCTAACATACATGCTTATAACTATAACAGTGATCTAAATAACTAAAAACAAAATAAAGATGACAAAGTATGGGCAATTTGCTGGTTTTTAGATAATATTTGGTAGTCAATGAATGGAAGCAAATGCCTCATCATCAGCATCAAATATTTAAACATTAGAATATTTATGTAATACAAAATTCAAATATTTACGGTTGTTTTGCTAGGTTAACATATGATAATCAAATGTAGGATCCATGTTAAAAGCTGTATTTTAAAGAAAATTTCCTTTACAAGGGCATTACTAAGAAAAGAAGTGCTGATAATCACTACTCAGAGAAGGTTTAATTTGCATTTAGTTACCCGTTGAGGCATACATTGATAATAAATCAATATTCAACATCCAAGATTTTCAAGAATCAAAAGTAACTCAAGCAACTTATGGTTACAAAAGTTTAGATCATTTCTAAAGAAGGAATTTAAGAACTATTGGATAACTTCAGATAAAGTACCATGTGAAAATTGGGAGTTATATTTAAAGTTAGTTAATTCAATCTAAATCACTATGCTAAATCAGTTACACAAACACCATGCAGAAATTAAAACCAAAAGTTAATTGGTTTTATTTCTTAAAAGTGGGTGTATAACATTAACTGCATTTGAATCAATATAAAGAGCTTTTTGGAGGAAAAGTCTGCCTCTAACTACACTTCCACAAAAATGAGATTCAACACTGTTTCAATACACAGAAGAGTGTATTATGTGCTTAAAGGAGATTCCGTTTCTCTCTCCTGGGCTGACAGAGTTGCAGTTCTGTTCCTCCCCAGTTTGCTGCCCTCTACCATTCTCTTCCCCAGTCACATTTTGGCTTCCTGCACATTTTCACTCCAAGGTTTTTCTTCATCAGCAGCATTTCCTATTTCCCCTGTCTTTAATTCAAGTCCCTTCTTTCCCATTCTCTTTGTCCTTAAGTATTTGCAAGTCTCAAATATTTTAGAATAACAGATTTGTATATGCGTAATTTCCTCTAAAATAAAATTAATTTTGCATATGCTACAGGTATTTATCCCATGGAAAGTACTAAGGGAAGATCCTGATTTTTAGTCAGCAAGCTTAGGAGTATCTCTGTGATAATTTTCCCCCAAACTAATTTTTACAAATGAAGTTTTCAAAAATAAAAAAAGTCTTCCTACTAATGTCTACTAAATAAAAAAGGCCTGCATAATATTAACAGAGGAACTCAGACATTTACAGAACAGATTTTCTTTTTTCTTTCTTATTTCTATTACATTTTCTATTGAAAACAACAAAAATGTACATTTTGTTACGCACTTCCAGAAAAACAGCATAAACACAAATCATGTGCTATTTACTAATTTAGATTAAGTTTCTTTAGACAAGTCTGCTGAATTAGAGAAAAAAATTTAGAAAGCATGCAAAATTAAAGGTAACCTTACCTTTTCATCATCATCAGAAAAAGGGGCACCTCCTGGAGTCTTATTTATTGCTTGGGCAACACCAATAATCTCTCCATCACTATTTCTTATGGGCATGCACAAGAGCGACTTTGTCTTGTATCCAGTCAGTTTGTCAATCTCATCATTAAAGCGTCGATCCTTCAAAAGGAAATAAGGAAACATTAACATACATTTCATATGTGTAAGCATTCTTCAGACAGCAAAGTACTTTTCTCATTGTCTGATATGGTATTTTGCAGTAGCATTAGGCTGTTGCTTCTCTGTTATCATCCCATTCTTTATTAGCTGTTTTTCCTCGCTTTTCTCAGGGGATCACTAAAAGATTTACCATTACATAATCATATTCACTGAAGTCCCACATTTCTACCTCAATTAGAAGAATGTCAGCAGAGACTGATATAGATGATAGCCATGAGTAATGTGAGCATACATGCACACATCTGCTAGGCCCTGCTGCCATTTCACACCCATATTCTGTAGATGCTCACAATGTCTCTCTCAAGTAAATGGAGACTCTTTTTGGCCCATTTCTGTCTGTTCAACTATGACAGGTTATGTGGACTGGATCCAGTACAAACACATTCTCAAAGAAATGCATTCAAAACCTCAGCTCTTTCTGGAAAACGAAGTACAGGAATATCCCTGTCCAAAAAAGGCACTGTGCAGCAATCCATTCTCTGGAACAGTAAAGCCCAAATTGCAGATCATAAAGTAACTCAAAGGAGGAGGAAAACTCAAGAGGTAGTGCTGACATCACTTTTGTTCATCTTGGTGGAGCATAGTCTTCAACAGCTCTTCTATCAGCCAGAGAGGAAATTACTGCTTTTCACTGGCAGCAGCTCTGTTCCTCTGTTCACCCTTCCTAAGGGTGAAGTTAGCATTGTGCTGCAGGCAATAGTTAAAGCCAGCTCAGACTCTCCTAACATAAGGGAACTAAGCTGTTGTACAAAACTAGGCACAACTTTTTGTTTTCAAAAGTTTAAACAATATTGGCTGTGAAATAATGGCCATATTTGTCTCAAGTCATGAAAACAATCCACACCATCCTTAATTTGATTGTGATGAGCAATTTAATCATTTTTACTGATACTAAAAACGGACACCTTTTTTTCTTGACAAATTTTTATCTATTTCTATTTCCCTGTTGTAAATTCCAGATGCTACAGAAATAGTTTCTTCACTTTGAGACATGATTTAGAAATGATCTATTTTTACCCATTATAAAGATTAACATATACATTTGGCAACTTTATTACTTATTGCACATTTTCCAAAATCTCAACCAGAAGGTACTAACACCAAATGTATCCAACAACTTCTTTGGGAGAGCCACAACTCCTGTGATGGATGTTTTTTAATAACAGCATCAAGGATGCAGATCTGTCTGATCTTGTGATCTTTCCATATGCTTCTGAACACTTTTATATCAAGTTCAATAGAAGCTGAACTGTTCTGCATCATACAGAATCCTGTCTAGAAAGATACTGTTCCTCTACAAAAGAAGAAGGGAAAATGCAGTGCAATTATCACACAGTAGGCTTCACTAATGAATAAATTAAATATTTCTTCCAGTACTTCCTGGTAATGTCTGAACTATTTGGAATACTTGCTGTTGCTGAAATAGTGATATTTTTTGCTACTGAAGAGGCAATCCCTGCTCTACTAATTTTGTACCAAAAAAAGCAGAGTACATAGGGAGAACACTGAAATAACTCTTGAGTAGCAATACTGTTGATTGACACCTAGTGTGTCTTACAAAAAAGTAAACTTTCAAGGGGCAGTTTAGCTGAAAAAGCAAAACAGCTGTCAGTCACACCAAAAGTGAGTTGAGATTTTCTCATCTGAGTACACTCCATGCATGTGGTATATGTAGTCACTGCCTTTCCAACTGGCTTCAATATTAACATAGAAAGTGCTGTTTGATCTGCAGGGTGTGGTGACACACAGGACAGGAGCTGGTGAACCTGGCTGAATGAGATGCACACTGCACAACTGGCAGAGTTAGCAACAGATGTAGTGGCCAGCTGTGGAGCCACCCCTCCTTCAGGGATGCTATGGAGTAGCAGAGACACAAGGGGGATTAGCAGCCTAAAAAGTGTTGGTATTTCCTTTAATGTACAGATTGTTCCCTTTGCTGCATTGCTTCTTTTTTCAGGCAGATCAGGAAGTTTTCTGTTTGTCTCTCTCCCTGGAACCTCCACCCTAGGAGGAAGAAGTATAGGAAGAGTATATCCACTGATGCTAGAGAACTGAATGACATTTTTCAAAATGGTATTATGTCTTGGAGCTGAAACTAAAGGTACAGTAGTCTAAGAAAGTTAATGCATTTAATTAGAAAAATGAGGCACTATTGACAAAAAGCTCAATAACTTGGTAAAAGCTGAGAATCATCAAGATGTGAAGTGAACCTACCCCTATTCTTTTGTGGAAGAGCATGCCAGAATTTCATTTGGGCGACATTTGAATAAGTGATGAGGACAGACATATAAGCGAACAAACAAAATGCTGTTCCTGGCAACACTGATATTGTTGAACCATGCAATATGCACAGACAACAGTGACTGGATGGCCTGCATTATGTTCCAAACCTCTTACCCACACTCTCCTCTTTCATCAGTTATTGTCATAATAGGACATACCTGGCAAGATCTATGAGAGTGGTTTTACTGAGTTTAGCAATACCAATAAAAACTTTAATGCCCAGGTATGGACTGTGATGGCCAAGAAGGGACAATATTTATACCCCACTCTCCTCACAGGGTAGCAACCTTGAGCAAGGAGGCCTGTTTAGCAGCTGACAACAAAGCTGGTAAATCAGACAGAAGCTCTGTCAGATTGCAAACATTTTGAGATATACACTGTATTATCCCACATGTTGGAACAGCCTGCAACACAACAGGGTCTCCTTTGCACCAGGGCCCTGGGCAGTAAGGAGTCCCAGTGTTTATGACAGCAATGCAGCACTTGCTTTTAAGTTTTTTACTATTAAGACATATATTCAGAAATCAGGGGCAGAATAGATAAAAGCTTTTGAGAGACTTCACATAATTGTAATTGTATTTATAGTATTTTCATACAAGAATACTCATTAATTAAGGTATTCCACTGACTGTTTAAAGAATTACTAAATACTGCTTTGGTTGTATATAACGAGTTTTCTACACAGATATTAGAAATGTGAAGGCTGAGGCATCTTTAACTGGAATTTTACATCTGCCATCAAGGAAAAGGTACTCTGTAGGACAAACCCTATCCTAGCCTTAAGAATATTTACTGATTGTCAGTGTTGCCCTGTGAAAAGTGGATGAAGACATAGAAGAGATCAAGTGTGATCCATCAATCCAAGTGCTGGTAATCCAGTTACCTGCACAGGAACAGTGTAGTCCCAGGCTTTTGGATATATTTGAAGATTGCCAGTGAATGAGAACAGACAAATATCTTCATGGTTTTATTCTGTAGAAGATCAGATTAAGGTACAGAAAGGGTTTTTTTCCATTAGGGTTCTAGAATTATATATTATCAGAGTCTCAACTTTCAGCTAAAGTTTTGGCTTCTGAGCAATTTTACCAACTGCTTTTCGGTCTTGATTTTCAGTTAAAGTTGGTAGTTCATACATTGTTAGCAAACATACAAGTTCCACTGTGCTTTTCTGGTTTTTTTCAACATAGGATAACTCTTCAAACTTGAAAATATGTATTTTTATAACCTTATCAAAACCAATAAATTTTATCATTATTACCATGATTTAGAAAGAAAGAAAAAAGTACAACCCTAACCAAAGTTAGCGAAGAATCAATTATTACAATGGAGGATGAAACCTGCTTGATAACATTGCCAGTAATTAAGTCTCCATGACAAAGCCACTTCCTCTTTCATCAGTATCTAAGAAAAAGTGTTTAATCTAGTGAAATGCACCAAATGCCTCAGCCAAAGCTGACAGCTAAAAGAGAAAGATATTTTTGATTTTATTATTTGAAAACGCCTTTCAAATCTTTTCATGACACAGAAGGGAACACTACAAAAATATTCTATTAACAGGCCTGGCCTATTATATTTTACCATTTACGGCACCATTTTTTGTTGCTGCTTTGTTTTTTTAAGAAAAGGGCTCTATTAAAAAAAAAAGCACACAAAGTTGCATCAAAATTCCCTGGATTATACTGTATTTAAGTTCCTAATTAAGTTGCTAAGTTGCATAAAAAAAGAAAACTACTACAAGTATTACAACAGTATCATTAATACCTGAGTATTACTGAAGTACCAAACTGCATGAGATAGACAAGTTTGATTGAATTTATAGAAAGCCAAGAGCCTTTACAAAAATAAAGAAATTGAAGTTGGAAGATTTCATAGCTCAATTCACTTTCCTAATCAGACTTCCTATAAGTATAATACATAAGCTTTTATAGAAAGAAAAAAGAGCAAGAAAGCTAAAAGAGCAATCTAAAAGACAGCAAGTTCTCCATATTCAAAGCATAACATTACAAAAAGCTAAATACAAATAAAAAAAAATTAGGGCATGCAGTCTGTTCTAGATACACTTTTCTAAAAATCACATATGGTGCAAATTACATTGTGAATAAACAGGAAACAAAACCCAAGCAATAAACTGCTAAAGGAGATAAGGGGAAACCTTGTAGACAAGAAACTCACATACAAAACACAAGTAATAAAGCAATCTCTGACAAGACTTCCATGTAAGGACTTCTGCAGCTATTCCTGTCATCTCCCCCAAAATCCCTAAATCCCCAGAGACAAAGGCAGCAGGAGAACAAACTAGTACCAGGCAGCAGCATTGCAAACCTAATTCTCCCAAATAAATAAACACAGTCCAGTTATATTGTGACTATTTATACAGTGACAGTAATATTTCTTATAGGAAAAAAATTACTACAACAGATAGGACACATGAAACAGCTCAGCCAACTCTTATTTCTTTACTCCCAAAACAATTCTTATAAAAGGAGACAACATTGATCCTCAAAAGTTTTTAAGTTCCAGATTTAAAACTAAGACCATGTATAGTCTGAATTTATAAAGTAGCTTACTTTGTAAAAACAGAAAAGGTGTTGATATGCAACAATGCTATATAAAACTTTTTGGTGCTTTTTTTCCCCTGCATATGTCAGGAGTTTGGGACTTTGTTTAGTTTGATTGGTGGGAGTGTCTCATATGACTTATGAGTTCTCTCTCTGAGTATTGTTTCTTTCTGAGTAATATCCATTAGTTTGACAATGGACATTAGTAACAATGCATGTTTTTCTGATTATGACTCGCACAAAATTAATGTGAAAAAATTAATATAATAGTCTTAAGCAGGAAGAAAAGACTTTATAAGCACTAGCAAGTCTGCAAACATGAGTGCCTATCTAATAAGCATAATTACAGCTCATGCTTCATAGTCTGAACTGATCAGCAGTAGGGGTCAGAAAATATTCCTCTGTAGGACATTAAGCTAGATCAATCAAATAAGGATTTTGTTTTCTTCCTTCAAAACAAACTCCAGAGAGATGACCAATAGCACAACAGTGAGTCAAGTTGCGGCCTTAGATACAGCAGATTCTGTGCGCTTCCAGTCTGATTATATCACTATTAAATAAATTGTTTACAAAGAAAAATATTTTCCCTCTAATTTTCAATATTTAGAGATGTCATCTGTGGTGGTTCTCCCTCCCCTCCTGTACCAGCCCTGACTGATGCCCGATTGGGCACCAGCTATAACCATGCCTATGTTCCCAGAGCTTAGTGCTGACCTCCTAAATATTAATGATTCTTTATACAAGACACGTGGCTTTAGAAAGCTAATACTCCTCTGAGCAAGGAAACCAACACGACTCCTGGGTGTATCAACAGAAATCTGTGTATGGGTTTAAACCTAGCACCTGCTGGAGATTACTCAGGTGGGCAACACAGTTTGAAGTGTTACAGCAGCAGTCTCATAGTGACAAAGTAGCAGCGTTTGTTAGTGACAAAGCAGCACTCATTCTAAGTGTGTGCTCTAGAGACACGAAGCTCCGACTGCACAGTGTTGTTGTTGCCCTGTTAACACATAACTCCCGAGCCATTACTTTCATTTATTTTTCATAGTTTGCCAATAGGGTTATTTTAGAAAAGTAAAACAATTTAACTTGCATAATGATGCATGTATACTTCTTAAATTTGTTATTCTATAGAAAAGCTTTGCAATAGCATACAACTGTAAATAACCAAAATGAAATAGCCATTTGTTTTGAAAAATTGAAAGGCAACCAAGCAGAAATCACTTACCACACAAAACAACAGATTTACTCAGTCTTGTGCTTGTAACAGGACCTCAACTAAAATCTGAAGGGCGAAATCCTGACCTGCTTTCATCAAATTTTCTCATGAGGAACTATAGGGCACAGAATGTCACCAGTTTCACATCTGTTCTACAAAGACATTTTAGAATGTCTGAGGCAAAAAAAAAAAAAAAAATCTGTACTCTTCAAACAGATGGATTGGCTGAGCAACAAACCAGTTAATGTCTATCAGCTTATCAAAAGGAAAACCACGCAGCTCTCCAAAGAGTTTTTCCTGCCAAAGCTCTGCAGGGCCAGCAGCCCAGGGACCTGCTGCAGGAGTGAGAGCTGGGGATTAGTGCAGGGACTTATGACAAAGAAGCCCCACTTGGGCACCCTAAGCACAGCCACCTACTGCTCATTCCCAAATATCTCAGCAGCAGATCCATGGTGAGCACACCTGGGGCAGCAAGCAGCTGGTGAGGATCCAGGGAGCAATGACAGCAGCCCCAGGGGCCAGGTCACTGCCTGCCTGCTGGGGGAGGCAGCCTCACCTGCTCACACAAGCTGGAGGGAAGGTGTGACTCCTCACCGTGCCTGAGGGCTGCCACCAGTAGTGTACGCTGCACTGCACAGCCTGTCTGTCCTGGGGAACCACAGCAGCAGCATGGGGACACGAAACAACTGAGCCTTTGCTTTGGACAAGCGTCCCTCTACATGTCCCTGGTGTCAGCCATGAGCTCCTGCCCCTGGCAGGTATCTCCAGAGAATGGTGATGGACCTGGGAAGGTCTTAGGATGTCGAACACATCAGTCAGAAACTGCTCCTGGAGAAGAAGACTTATGGAGTGAAGGAGGTGACAGAAGGTGAAGAGACATCCTCAGCTACTGCCCTGAGGGCTTTCTGCCTTTCCTTTCCAGGACCTGCCTCCTGTAGAAAGATCCCTCTCTCCCAGGCCAGCACCACTGTGACATGAAGCATGAAGGGCATGTTCACAGCCAGTGGGCTCAGACACAGGGATAATTTCAACACCTCTTCACCAATTTATGGGCTTGTACTTAAAATCTCAAGTTTTCCTAAATTTTGCATGATGGGCTGGAGTGTCCTTTTGTGCAAAGCACATCAGACCATATTAGTCTTTACTGTTGCAGTTACTTCCTGCCTTTCCCATGGTAGTTCCTAGTCATATTTAATGTACAGCAAAGATCTATTTTTTTCTTTTTTCCTGTATTACATGGAAATTTTAAAAACCACTGTGTATTCTGCTTGACAGGTCTTACAATTTTTGCTCTCTTAAGAGCAACCTCTCTCCTTGTTAAGAGTCAACACTGAAGTTCGTAGAGCTGTTGGTGCCACTGTCCAATGCTGCTGAGTAGAACTAAGTGCTGCCCACTTTCAGAATTGAACGTCCCAGGGTTTTAGCTCTTTACCTGCTCTCTGAAATTGAGAGAGCTCTGCTGTTAATGCTGCTAATGACAAGCAGCTACCCTGAGTAAAGGAAACGTGGCTCATGCCTCTTCTTGACCTTCTGCACCCACAGGCAGCCCCACAGGGGCCCTCCCAGGCTCCAAGGTCTGCATCTCTGAACAGTAACTCTGTGATGCTGTCCTGGCACAGCAGGAGACGCTGAATGCTCAGAGCTCACCAGGAGGGCTTGAAAAAGAAGACGCCCATGCCTGTACCTGGGTATTGAAGGATGTTTGAAACTTGTGAAGAGTCGTGTGTGCATTAACTGTGTTACACTTGGCCTCAGCTTGAAAGAGGTAGCAGGAAAGTCCCATACAAAGAGAGCTCAATTTGTGTTTTACTTTCCTTATTTCAGTCACAGTAATGTGGTTATATTTTCTTTTTGAGGACTTGAGCTACACTGAAAAATAACCGGTGATATTTTATGGCACTTTCTCTAACTTACAAAACTCATGTCTTAGCATGACTCCATTTAATATTTCTCTATGCTACATGCTTTATTAAAACATTCATCTGGTAAGCAATTTTTGTCTTATGTCTTTTAAAGCTACTTTTAAAATTCCAAAGTTAACATAAAATGTGCAGAAACTTTATTCTGCTGACACTGGAAAATGGCAGAACACATATTTCACCACTTTCTGATATATGCTTACTATTCTAGAGGGTAATATTTTTTTCCACTAGTTAGAAGGATTTGGTATGCTATTAAATTGTTTCCTAATTTTTGCACAGCTAATGGTATAACAATAACCAAACATTACTTGTAATTTAAAATGTTTATTATTTAAATACTGCTCTAAGAGATGGAACAACATTTAAATTATCACTAATTTCAACTAAGCATCATGGATGTCCTGTAAGAAGAATGGATGACATGAAAAAATCCCCAGCTTCAAATGGGAAAAAAACCTTAAATTTGAAAATAGCTTCTAAGAACTACAGGTAATGGTCTCTGTCTGTGTACTTAAGATAGGCTTAATAGTCTTCATATATGATGACAGAAGCTACACCTATTCCTGTCAAAAGGAGCCTCAATGGACATTTAGGCCCCAAATTTCCTTGGCTGTAAGATCTGATTCTTTTTCCAACATGTGTGCTCAAGATATAGTTCATTATTCCCATATGAAAAAGGAGTCAGAAATACTTCCCAAAATTTACATATGGGAGTGTCCAAGGCCTTATTTTAGAACTTAAAGTGACTGAAAGTTTGATTTACAATTCAACTGGATTAATTTCAGGAGAAGCAGTTTTAGACTGTCTTCAAAATTAAAATGAAAGTATCTAATTGCTTTCCTTTTCTCAAATTCTCTGTACTGCTAACACTTGCATAGCAAATCATGCATGTTGCAGCTAAAATTATAAACTCACTTTCATCAAATGACTTTGCAATGCAATAAATAAAGCTTTTAATGCCATGAATGAAATTGTGCAACTTTTGAATCAGTTATGTAATATTCATCTGAACCTTTCCATAAATTATTTGTTGAATTCTCTATTGCTCCAAAAGTTTATTCAGTCAAAGCTGAACTTCATAAATCAAACTGCTGTGAGATCTTATATGGTCATTGTTTAGTATTAAAATAAGTTGTTATTATTATACAGTCCTCAATATATAATATTAATTCTAAACCTTGTATCTATGTATGTTTATTGAATTAAGAAAGATTTTTCACATGAACAGATTTTGAAAGTCCCACTTAACAACAGTAGCAATCACCTGGACTGTGGAAAAGCCCCATCTAATCATTTTTTTGTTGTATTTTTTCTTTTTAGAGGAATAAATGTGTAATTGAAATAGTATGCTGTCTCTGATAATGACACACCAGTCATTTACAAATACTTCCTGAAACAATCAGTCTGATGGGCACAGGGGACTGCCTGCATGGAACACATTACAAGATATGACAGCATTTAATTGTAATGTTGATTGCACTGAAGTTCCATTAATGTCAGTCATAGCTGACAGTACAAGCAGGCAACTCAATTTGTACTCAGTGGTAGAATTCCAAATGGTATTTGATTACGCTCTGAGAAAATAGAGATGGTTGGATAATAATAAATTTCCCAGTACAGTAAACTAACTAATTGATGATATAGAAAAATGTTTACCTAATTTAAGTGTTTGTTAATTAAAAAAAACCAAGCAAAATAAGTTTAAATTAATCTAGAAATTCCTCTGACCTTGTGTAAGGCCTTTTCTTGCCAAACAGCATCAGTGTAGAAACTCTCTTCAATGGACAAAAAATTGGTGCTTTTCTGTCACCCCTTTTCTTCAGCTCCACCTGACAGAGTTTCCTGGTGCTGCTGGTTTTTTATGTGACAGTTGATTAAACACTTTCATCATCAGTGGCAGAAAATAATATTATCATATTTATTAATTTTTAAAGTGCTCCATTGTGAGCACTACAACAATCTGAAATGGAACAGCTGTCACCTCTTCACACACAGGTACCTGGGCTTCCATAGATCTCTTTATACCATTCAGTTAGAAATGTCTCCTTTTGATGATGCACATTGGATGTATATCCTTGCCAAGTAAGAGAAGATAAACTGTATTAACTCTGAAACATAAGTGAAAGCAGGGCCCTGCTTTATTATCCAGTAAAACTTTCATTAAAGTTGGAAGGTCTTAAGTTTCATTTGCACTAAAGCAAATCGAAGTAGCTCCACTGAAAGCTGGAAGTTGCATTTGATGTAATTACAGGATGGACTTGGATTAGAACTTGGGCGCCCATCTACTGCAACTAATGTACTTAGGGCTTAAAGATACAATGAATTGTATTATTTATGATATTTAAATTGATTTTGAATAAGAGCCAGACAAAAGTGTAACACAAATAGCACGGGAATGGCAACTAAATGGATTGCTTTTCACTTTTCTCTGTGGATGAAACAGAAAATAAACTGTTCAAAGGAGCTGGACTTTTTCACAAGGAAGTGAACACAAAGTGAACAAATACTGAAGAAAAAATTAAAAAATAAAACTATATACGTTTCTAGGACTAGAAAGCAATGCCCTTTCAGTGGCATTCTCACATCCAAAAAAAAGAGTGTCTGGAGCTATCCAGACTTTAGAAGGAAGATCAAGTTCCTTCCTAGCCAAACTCAGATATACTTTATCTGTTTAGCAAGCTGCGACTATTGAGAACATACTGCTTGCCCTACAACAGCAGCTATTCTGGGAATTGTGCAGTTCTACAAGTGAAAGTAACAAAATCAGATTGCAAGAAAAAGTGTGTAATGCAGAAAAGGGAAAAAATAAAGAAAGAAAGCCATTTGAATTTTTTCAAAGGTGATCCAATACTCATTTTAATCTGAGCATTATTAGCTTTAAAATGTGTGGGTTGGGAACCTCTGTCAGTCTGGATCTGTGAGGTTCCTAGAATTTTTCAAATACTGCTTGACAAATAAATAAATAAATATTGAGCCCCAAATACATATACCTCTGGTTCTTCTTCTGTATTTTAAACCCAAAACCAACCAAATCTTATTTTTCAAGTTTTTTCCTTGTAGTCTGCTGCAAAGCATCATCAGTTTTTTAATGTTTATTGGTTTTGTTATAATTGTAGATTAAAATAAGACACACTGGACAATGTTTACTACTAAAATTCTTTGATATATACATCTCCCACCTTTCTCAAGTGTACCAAGATCCTAACCGAGAATATGTGTCACTTTGTGGTTCTTCATTTTGTCAAGAACCTTCAATTGCTGATAGTGTCTTACACAAATAAACACTAGAAACAGACACCCCTGAAAGAGAGGTAAATTTCAAGCTAGGAAACTGAAGGCTCTGCTCTACATTGACACATTCGGGCAAAGGCTCTTCTGTCCCTGCTGAAGCCAGGGGTCAATGTCTGCCTTGAAGCCAGAACTGCATTTTCACAATTCACACTGAAGCCTCTAAAGAAGTAAAAGGTGGGAAAAGTCTATGCTGGAGAATAACAGGACACTGGCTATATCACTACTAGGAATGTGTTTGAAAACACATACCATGTGGGCTGAGTGGGCATATGCAAAGGTGAAAATATACGCTCTTTTAAAATCAATGAGGTTTTTTTAGCAGCGGAGAGCCAGGGAACACTGAGACAGAAATTTAAGAACACCATCACTGGGACTGTCACGAGCCTTTTTTTCTAAACTTTTCTTCAGCCGGTTCCAAAACATGCTTTAGAAACACATGAAGCGCGTATCACTCCTGCGAAATCCAGACCACTGCTGTGCCACTGTAGGGCCCCTTTAGCCCCATCGGCCACCCAGGCGGGGCTTCCGCCCCGCGTTCCCCGGCGTCCCCCGGCCCTCGCCCCGCGCCCACGGCCGCGCTCCCGGCCGGGCCAGCCCGGGCGGGGCTGCGGCGGGAGGGACGCCCGGAGGGAGGCCGGGCCGGGCCACCGGGGGCTGCTCGGTCCGCGCCTCCGCCGCCGCGGGCCGGGGGAGCCTGCCCGGCTCCTACCTGGTAGGCGTCGGGAATGTTGACCGTCTCTCCGTGCTCCGCCACGTAGCCGATGATGCCCTTGCCCCAGGGCACCTGCACCTCGTTGCTGTCCTCGGTGGAGCCGCAGGGCAGCAGCGGGGTGCCGGCGTGCACGTCGAAGAACTTGGACACCAGGGTCTTCTTGCCGGCGGAGGTCCCCTCGACGAGAAAGAGGGATCCCCGGTCCGCGTCCACCATGAGGCAGACGAAGATGAGGATCTTGTAGCTGAGGCTGGTGAGGTCCAGGTCATTGGAGATGTCCTTGACCAGTTCCAGGAAGAACTGGCGCTCGTTGTGCTCCTTGAGGTAGCGCTTGTAGTCCAGGGCGGTGGGGGGGTACTGGGGCAGGCTGACGCGGGACTCCAGCAGGGCGCTGAGGATGTGGGCGGTGGTGGGGGGCAAGGAGCTGGCCTTCCGCAGCAGCGCCCGCCGCCGCACGCTGCTCAGCGGCTCCTGCGCCCGGGCGTGCACATGCTCGTCGTAGGTGAGGTTGACGTGGATAGCTTTGGAGCGGGCGAAGCTCTTCCGCAGCTCCTTCTGGGACGCTCGGCGCTGCAGCCCCCCGGGACCGGGGCCGGGACCGCCGGGGCCGCCCGCGCTCCCCCAGCTGCCGCCGGGGCCGTCGCTGCTCCGCCGCTCCTCCGAAGGGCCGCCAGCGGGGGCGGCGGGGACGGCAGGCGCTTTAGGGAGCGAGTTCTTCCTTTGCAGCCACTTCTCCACCAGCTCCGGGTGCCTCTCTAGGAAACTTTCCACCGCCGCCACGTCGAGGCCGGCATCGCCGGCGGCTGCCATGGTGCCGGCGGCGGGGGCGGCTCAGGCCGCGGGAGCTCCCGCGCTGGCCATGCCCCGCCGCCGCCACGTGCTGCTGCTGCCGCCCCGACGGCCGCCCCGGGGCACGGGGGATGCCGGCAGCCCCGGCGAGGGGCCGCTCCTGCCCCTTGCCCCGGCTCCCCCGCAGCGGCGCGCCTTCTTCTCACCTTCTGCTTTCCCCCGCGACCTCCTTTTCCTGCCCACCACTCTTTATTATCATTAGTAGTAGTATTTGTATTTTTCTAGGTATTTTTTTGTGCTTCCCGGTCTTCAGCCTTTCTCCAGCTCTGACCTCGGTTCCCGGTTCTGGGCCGCTCCCCTGCTGAGTCGGGCAGGCGGTGCAGCCGCACCTCTGGAGATGCTCCGGGAGCGCTCGGGCAAACCTCTTCTGCCAAGTGCTGTCAGTGCTGGCGGCGGCTCCTGCGTAAGCCAGCCGGCAGACCACTGAGAAGGAGGGAGGGGAGGACGCGTGAGCCGAGCGGGGGGGCAGGCGGGGAGGAGGGAGGGCTGGCGGGAGCGCTGGCAAAGCCCGCTGCGGGTGGGGGGGCACTGCCGCCCGCCTGGCAGCAGCCGCCTCGGCAGGGCGGGCGGGGCGCGCAGCGTCCCCGGGCGGGAGGACCCCCGGCAGTGGGGGGCTGTGCTAGGGAGTTTCATTCAACAACATCGGGGAGAAAAGGAGGGGCCTTTTGTCTGTGATGCTCGTTCGGGGAGGGGACGAACCCTGCCGCGGCTCCCGCCCGCCGTCCGCGGGAGAGGCAGCGGGAGGTAATGGGAGAGCTCCCGTTAAGGAGCTCTCGTTTATACTATTGTCTGAGCTGCTTCAGTACTTCAGGTGACAAGCAGAAAAACGGAGCCCTTCCAAGAATCCTGAGTAAATTCTGTTTCTTGAATCACTGAGTTGATTTGCGGATAGCCTCACCCGTGCGGAGCCCCGACCCTGCCCGGCGCGCACGGCTCCCGCGGGGTGTGAGGGGCACAGCGGGCTCTGCCCGCCCGGTGCCACCCAGGGCTTTCTGCCGCAAGCCGCTGCTCCCCGGGGCGGCTCGGCGGGAGCGGGCGTGCCCAGGCGCTCCTGGGTGTCCGTTCGGGCATCACCGGCTGCCAGACGGAAACCGACCGTACCCACCGCCGGCAGACGGACAAGGGTTATTTTTATATGCACGTGGAGCACTTTTCATTGCTATATCAATTCCTACGCATAAGCGATTAAAAAAACAAGTCATGGATCTTAACACGTGAAAATGTTTTTCATGCGCTCACCAAAGACTGAATGAAGGCGGCTTCAGAAATTCATGAATGGGAGCTCGGGTGGATGGGAAAACACACGGGCAAATCTTCAACCAAACGAAATTCCGACCTGCCGGGGACCCTGTCCCTGAAGCTGCCCCTTACGGGGCGGGGTGCGGGCAGTGCTTGCAAGGAGAGGGAGCACTTTTGGGACACGTGTCGATAGCGCAGGCTGGTGCGTGGGCGTCAGAAGGGGAGGAAGGGCTACGTGTGTGTCCAGGAGGACCGCCGCGTCTCCCGCGGCAGTAGGGGTGACCCTCAGGGGCTCCGTGTAGCTGCTTCGGCTTGAGCAGCTCGAAGGCAGCTTACGAAGCCATAGACAAAGGATTTCGGCCCCCACTCTCGGTGCCCGCGCCCTTGCAGGCTGAGCAGCAGTTCCCTCGCCGCCGCGGGTCCCGGGCTGCTGTGGTGGCAGGGCATCGTGCTCGGCCCCGCTCTCGGCGGGGTTTCATACAGCTCTCGGACTCGCCCCGCCGCGCAGGGATGCTGCCGCAGGAGGACGGGCGCCCCATTGAGAAACCCCGCCGCCGCCGGCACACATCGGCAATAGGGCAGCGGGGGCGGCGCGCAGGCGCGGGGCCGCCGGGGCGGGGGCGCAGCCCCGGCAGCAGCCCCCGGCCCTCGGGGGCGGAGGAGGGAGCCGGAGCCAGCCGGGCCCGGGGCGGTGCGCGGCGCCGGGGAAAGGTCGCTCCCGGCCGCCGCACCGTGCCCCGCCCGACTTGCGGAGGGCGCCCGGCCGCAGAACGCGCGGCGAGGGGGCTGCGGGGCGAGGGGCGGAAAGCGGGGAGGTCGGAGGACGCACCCTAGGGATTCGTCCCCGAGCTGCTCGCACCTCTAAAGAAGCCGAGCTCTTTCCATGCAGGTAGCCCGGGTATGACGAGGCAGCGTATCTCGGCCGGGGCAAGGCTCTGTGAGCGTTTCCGAGCGCGCTGCCGGAGCTGTGACGCAAAGGGGTTTGACGGGCGGCGGCGGGCGCAGCCCCTCGGGCCGAGCCGCCGCTGCCTCAGCGCCGGTGGCGGCCGCGCTCCCGGAGCCCCCGAGCCCCCCGGGGCTGCCCCGAGCCCGAACTGCATTTGCGGTTTTGCAGCGCTGCCACAAACACTCCACTTGCACTAAAAAAATCGCATGAGCTGCTGTAAGACAGCCGGGTGCTTACCCCCAGCTCTCAAGCGAGGAACTTGGGTGCGAAATAATTGTATGCAGATAATTTTTACCATCTTACCGTGGTAAGGTTTGGTTTTGAGCATGCACATCAGTGTTTACTACAAAATGGCAACTATGTAGCACGTAAACACTAAAAGCAACTTAGTGTTTCTTTAAGCCTAGGTATAAACTAGGTCCTGGGATTCTATGCATAGGATTTGACCGCATCAGAAATCTGCATATTGACAATCTCTCAAATAGCAGTCAAGACTGAAGAAAGTAAAACTGTAGTTGTCTCCATTGCACGGAACACATAGTGAAAATTTTACTGTAACAGTTTAATTGTAAAGAACTGTGGAACCTGAAATCCTTGGAGACATGAAATGTGACAAAGATGATCACACTGGTTTGACTGTTCTGTAACTTGCACAGGCTTTGGACATGCTGTAAAAACCTGGATAAAACCAGGTTCAGAAGCCTGACCTGGTGTGCATTGATGTATGTTAGGAGAAAACCGGGGTCTCTGTTCTGTCTGCAGGGCGAGTTAAAGAAGTACAGTGTACACTAGGCTGCAGCCTTATTTGTTGTGGGAGGGCAAAAATAGGAAAATGGATTTTGTCAATGCCATAGGATTGTGCTGCTATTGTAATTGTATAGATATACTGCAGTGAGGTACAAACATCTTACATCTTGGTAAGATGCACTTTTTCTCAGCAGGGATGCACAATGCCAACTCAGACAGCAGTGCAGGCTTTAGCCAATTGCACCTGGTTTCCTTGGGTACAACATGCGGAAATGCTCTAAGATGCCCTAAAAGGATCACAAGGAGAAATGTCAGTGCATTTCTCAGGTGCAGTGTGTTTCTCTGTGGAATAGCACTCCTCAAAATGTGATTGGGAAAACCACTTGAGAAAATCTGGTCATTTGGGAGGATGCTTTATTACTCTAAGCAGTCTGAAAGAGGGAAGCAGTCCAGTAGAATCCAGGAGGATGGGAGCATAAATTCTGTATAATATAAAATGCAAAAGGTATACTTTGTGTCGCTTTAATGGGTAAAATGTAAATCCTTTTTGCATCATGGAGAGTTGCAGATTTTTGTATCATTTAATATACAACTACTTACTGCTTCCAAACTATGTGAATATCTTTGTATTTCCAATATGCAGAAGATCCAAATTTAATTTCATTTTTTTTAATGAGCATGAGATTGTCATTGAATTCCACAAGGCTGTGCTCCATTGAAGGGCATTAGAAAAAGGGTTGTCAATAGCCAGTTCCTGGAATCTCTTGACAGAAGTTGAAAAAACATTATTGTTTCCTTCCAAATCTGCTAAAACCTGTCTTTTTCAACAGAAGCCTGCTATTGTGTACTAAAGACTACTGCAATGACATGTTCACATTTTTCTTCTGTCCTTCAGAGCTGACTTTTCCCATTGTCTAAAGTGAATTTAGATAGCACTTTGTTTGCTTTCTTTTCAAAACTTGTACTAACATCTGTATGATTTGTTCACTACAATTTTACTGGTAAAAAATAGCTACTATATGCTGATGATGTACTGAAGGAAATTCCAGTATAAAGTGAATGTCACAAAACGTTTCCTAGAAATCATAGGGGGGGAAAAAGCAACACAATTCTAAAGCACTTTAGTAACCAGAAAAAAGAAACAACCAACCCAAACCACATGACACAGGACTGTGTATGTAATTAATAGCTTGATTCAATTAATATAATTTATATTCAGGTAATATAAACAAAACAATGAAACCAATACAGAATATTTTGTCTTTCGTATGTTTCACTGTTTTTCAAGACTTTCTCTGTGAAAAACACAAGAAAAAACAACAGTCATAGTGTACTAGTAGGGGACGGTATTTAGTCAAGCAAAACAACTGCAGCACACCACGATGCCAGTAGGGGGTAGTGACCAGCAAACAAAATCTAAAAGCTCTCCAGAATCAGAAATTAAAATCTGCCCATTGGCACTACAGTGTTCTGGGAAAGCTGTAAACTTTCTGACCTGGTGTGTTGAGTATTGGAAATTGTGCCAAGATTTTAATACAGGGAATGAAGGTTTTTGTTTTTGTGGAACTAGTTCAAATCATCAGCATTACTGCACAATCAACAGTTGTGACAGTAAATCCTTGTAAGGCTATCATACCTCTAAAGAAGAAGCTTTTTTAATTTATGTATGTCCGCTCCAACACTTCACTTTACTTATGTTACCTGTTAGTTTTGCCTTTGTTTTTGTTTGGATCTGAGTGAGAAAATCCTGCAGCTTCACCTGTTTTACAGCCAAATAAACTCCAAAGATTCGGTCCTGCCTTGTGCTTTCCATCTTTTCCAACAGTGTGGCACTGCTAATATTCCTGAATAGAGAACGAGTTACTTTCTTCAACACAGCCGCTTTAGGTCTATGGAAAAAGAACCAAATGTTATCACCTCCTTCTACTTGACAACTGCATCTGCTTATGTGAAAGAGAAGGGAGATTTCTGCGTATTTAATTTGCTTGTGAAAAACAGCAGGCAGAACGCGCGCCGCCCGCCCTCCGGCCGTCCTTGCAAGCACCGCGGAGCCGCGCGGTGAGGTGCGGGTGCGGATTGAGGTGCGGTGCGGTGAGATGCAGGGTGCGGTGCGCGGAGTGAGGTGCGGGTGCGGTGCGTGTGCGGTGCGCGGAGTGAGGTGCGGGTGCGGTACGGGTGCGGTGCGGTGTGTGTGCGGTGAGGTGAAGTGAAGCGAGGTGCGGC
>QUSF01000024.1:1046957-1064445 GCA_003676055.1 Chloebia gouldiae
GGGACAGGCGAACCAACGAGTCCCGCGGGGGCAGCGGGAGCCGCGGCGGGGCGCAGGCCCGCGCAGCGCCGGCCTTGCGTGGGCGCGCCGCCGGGCCGGGCCCGCCCCGCCCGGGCGCGGCGCTCGGGAGGCCCGGCCGCTGCCCGGATCCCGCGGCCGGCCGGAGCCGCAGCAGGCCTGCGCAAAATGCCGCTCCCGGAAGTGAGCGGGCGTTTGTGACAAAGGTTCTTCTGTACATTTTAGGTGTTGTAAGCAAAATAGTTGCGAATAAATAGAGCTGATTTTGCCAGTATGTTTTATATTGGTTTTGTAGCTTGTGAACTCTTTTCAAAACTTTTTTTTTTTCAATCTATGGAACAGTTCTGTCAGCTTTCCACTTCCTGATTTGCTTTCCTATTCACTAAGTATTAAGAAAGTATGCATGCGTTTGAAGAGTGAAGGACGATGCCACGTGTGTCACTTTACAATACAATTGAATCAGTGAAATTTTTTCTGAAGAGCTTGCCATCAGAAGCCACAAGATCCGAGTTGTATTCCTCATGCCCTTGCGTGGCTGTTAGAAAAATAAATTAAGAGCTCTGTGAAATCAGTTGCTACTTTCACATAGCAGGCTTGCTTTGAAAGTGTTTCTTACTTGGTTGTTTTGGGATTTTTTTTTTGTTTGTTTATGATTTACTTGGGCTTTTCTTCTTGATGTGCACTTCGGAGATGAAATTTATTTGAAAAATTAAAAAGGTTTTTAAGAGTAACGGATATGAGAGGCTATGATCCTTCATAGAGCAGTAGACCTGTAAACTTTGGCCCAGCTGAGCAGAGAGCTGTAGCTTGGTTTTATTAAGCTGCCAGGCTTTCTTGTTTGCTTGCTTGCTTATCTGTTTCTACTCCTGCTGTACTAGGCCTGTTACAACAATGCATTCTTTGCTGCCTGACATGTCGCTGGTAATGCTGACAGTGCTGCTCAATCAGCAGTGGTATTTCTCACCATTCCTCATTATCACCAGTAAGGAACTTCTCTGGCCCCTGTCTTGTTTGGGATTCATTATATTTGTAGGCCTTTTATCACAGGTGGTCACTGGTGTTCTTTTCTCTCCGTGTTTAAGGCAGCTTATGTAAACAATAAATACAAACACAGTTAAACTATTTCACTTGCTTGTTGATATGTGTCTTAGACCTTCTTGCCAGTAATTGGTATCTATGTAATTATTTCATAAGGTATTTATTGCACAATCAAGAGCTTCTGGAAGCCACCGAGATCTTGAAGATGAGGAGCTTACACGAATCTTTGTAATGATACCAAAAACCTACACGGAGGAGGATCTGCGGGAGAAGTTTAAGGTTCTAATTCTCTGCTTGTTGTTATTTTAAAATGCCTTTTTCTAAATTTATTAGAAGGGCATAGCATGTAGAACTTTTCATTGTTTTAAAATATTGGAAATTAATATGTTTTTAATTGTTCTAGATGTATGGAGACATTGAATACTGCAGCATTATTAAAAACAAGACTACTGGAGAAAGTAAAGGTTTGGGCTATGTCAGGTACCTGAAACCATCACAAGCTGCCCGAGCAATTGAAGAGTGTGATCGAAGTAAGAATCCAAGTCAATTCTTTAAATGTTTTTTTGCAATAAGTGTGTATCATCATAATATTTGCTTAATTTTTAGTTTTGTTTGCAGGTAAATTATTCGTGATGCAGAAACATGTTGAGACAAAGTTCTCTTGCAAATAAATAATAGCATTGTTAACATTCATTGAGAACAATCACATGATTATGTTTTTTCAGGACCAAACTGCAAGTAGGATCAGTGAGAAGAGTTTGGAAATGGACAGTTTTCTTTTATGCATTATTATTGGTCTGTAGTGTAGGCTTCATACACAGGAAAATATTTAATTTGTACTTGCAAAGAGGCAGTTTTAATAAAATGAATTTGATATAAAATTAATTATTATATAAAATATATTTAATGATTTATAGCGACTCCGTTGTTATTACATTTATTTAAGAATACATTCATGCTAACTGAAATTAGGGGAAGAGTGCTTGTTTTTGTTTAGTGTGATGATTTATCTGTTACAGAGTGAAAGACTTAGTATGCTTTATTTACTACCAACCACTTGGTGAGGCACTGGAACAAGTTGCCCACAGAAGTTGTGGATGTTCCATCCCTGGAAGTGGGATGGCCTGGAAGTGTTCTGGTCAGACTTCAAGAGTTATAATTTAATTATTCCTCTAAAGCCAGTACTTACTGGGTTTTCTGATTAATATGTTTCTAAATATAGAACTTGAAGAATGTGGGCCTGGTCAGATAGCTGAGATGTGCTGAGATGTTATTATGTGTGGTTGTTTCTTTCAGGCTACAGGGCCATTTTGGCTGAACCTAAAAATAAATCATCTGAGACTTTTGAACACGATTATTACAGTAATGCCATGAGGCCAGAACTAAGAGGAAATACACTTCCATTTTGTAAGTCATAGCTTTTTACACTAAAAATGATTTGTAGTTTCCAGTATGGTCACTAAGTAATAATGTGGTTTGGAGGAAGGGAAGCTGAGGAGGTTAGCTTAGGTCAACACCTAAATAGTAGATTGGATATTGAAGTTAGAAACAAGGGAGGTATTTAATCTCTCTACTTTTATGGCTTTCTTTGCTCTGCTTGGCCAAGTATTTTGTGACCTGCGCTGGTGAAATCAACATGTGACCTTTAGCATATTATTGACTTGGATTACTTTCAAAAGTCAAATGTAACATATGCATGAAATGAAGTCATGCAAGTATGATGACTCAGATTATTTTGTTGATTCTTGAGGTATGCAGCCAGAATTTTGTAGCTTTGAAAAAGCTGAGGCCCGAATTCAAGAGCCAGTCTCCAAGCGCCTGTCTGTGATATCTCGGCTCCCCTTTATTCAAGAGCAGCTGTTCGCCCTCTTCGATTTAGTTCCAGGTCTGGAGTATTGTGATGTTCAGAGAGACCCCCATACCAATAGTGGTAAGTAAAAGTACAAAAGGTTTTTGTCTTGTTTCTCTGAAGGGAATCCCTTGTAATTGTACTTAATTAATTTGCACTTCAAAATACTTGTTGGAAACAAGTGGTGGTTGGTGCTATCACTGGATACATCCAAAAATTCAGTTTTGTTTGAACTCCTCTTTACACATAGCTCTTAAGGGCTTATACCTTCACTTTCAGGTAATAAAAACTCAAGAAGGATGGCATCAAAGTCATGATAAGTGGGTTTTATTCAAATTAATAGTTTGAGGCAGAATAAATGAAGACATTTCAGAAATTATTAGACATTAAAGTAAAATGTTATCTAAACAGATCTTTGGAATTTTTCATTCTGAAATATAAGTGTGTGTAGAAGTTGACATGGGTAAATGGCGATTAAATAATTCCAAAATGGATCATATTTTCTACTGAAAGATTGGTTTCAGTCTTGTTTTTCTGCTACTGAGACAAATATGGAAGTGGTCTCTTCTCCAAGAAACTTGAAATGTTAATGATTCAGAAAGTTACATTTTAACTTTAACAGTTCTTGAAGTTCACTGTTGATGGGATAGTTGCATTTTTGAATAAAATTATGTATCCTTTTGTTACTAGTTCTGGAGTAGCAAGGAATATGTTTTCATGTTTCAGATGGTAGCATAAATACAGCTCACCTGTCCCTAGTAAATTTCACTGACGCTTCCTTCACAAATAAAAATGATGAAATAATAATGATGTGTACTAAAAAGACTTAAGAATTTTATATCATCTATGGCTGATGTGCAGCTTTAATACATTGCTTATATTAGTGTAGTTTGTTCTGAGGATTTTCCTGTTTCCTGCTGACTCTGTGTGCACTGTGCTTGCAGGGTATGCTGTGATTCAGTACAGCACTGCTGCCTCAGCAATATATGCCAAGTACAAACTACATGGGTTTGAGTATCCTCCTGGAAATCGACTAACTGTAATTTTCCTAGAAGATGGGAATGATAGCTCAGAGTAAGTACAATTTATGAACTTGTAAGTTGCGTTCTGGAAAGCAAAATAGAAAATAAACACATTTTTAACATAAGAGGTAATGTCAGTATCGTCTTAACTGTGAGCTTGTGCCATACTTGCTGATACTATTTTCTGAAACTGGTTAGACTTCTTGAATGGTTTAGAATAAGACTTTTGAAACTTGGTAATCTTGGTAGATAAAGAAAATATTAAAATACATATTCTTAAGATACTATGGAAAAATCTAGGATTTGGCAAGAATCTGTCAGTGTATCTGTAACATGTAACAAGGCTGCAATGTATGAGGTTTATGAATTAGAACCAGATTTATGTACTTCATTTCTTGGTTATGTTTGCAGTAGTGTAAGTAGTAGTTTTGTGAAGCACATATGTAGAGTAAAACTTCTGTGTGCTGAGGATCTGATATTGGCACAGTATGGGGAATTCTCAGGTATTTGACCATCTCTGACTTCTTCCTGTGTTTTAAATGCCCAGTACAAGTTGGAGCAGCTAAAGTACTCTCCTGCAGTGAGTGTTTTGCCTTAGTTTCATCCTAAAGGAGTCTAGTTCATGTCAAACCTGGGAGATGAAGACAGTTAGGAAGGGACAGTGGAGAGATTCACTTCAGAAGTGCATGGCTGATCTGAACTAAAACCAATGTTCATTGCAACCTTAATTCTTCAATAATTCCTACATGGTCTTAAAACACAGGCTGTGTATCTATGCAAAAAGAGCAATTGCTTTTTCTTACTCTGCAACAGAACAAAGAAAAATCACTGGAAAGTGTGAGCTGGATGTAAGCTTTCTGTGGTAATATTTTGATCTCTGAACTGAGTCTTTGTGTTCTTTACCAAAACAGGTGAATTTTTTTTCTCTGATTTGCATTCTTCACAAAATGTAGTGGGCTCTTGTAGAGATAATTTAATCTTTTTTTTTTTTTTTTACCTAGAGTGTTAAAAACCCCAAAGAGTAGTTTTGTGTAAGTGGTAATGAATGAATGTTTTCAGTGAGTTGCTGCTAGCATGCAGGGCTTTCAGATCTCTCCATAGGCTGTCATGAAAGCCTGTTTTGATTTTCATTATCTACATAACATTACAGATTTCTAGAGATATGCTGATGTATATTAGAACTTGCTAAATTTAAGATTACTGTAACTTAGCTCTTTCTTTAAAGTAGCTTATTATCACTTCTGCTTGCAGCCTTATCAGGAAAATGGCAACACAGCTGGTGACAGCGCAGGTGTCGTCAGCGCTGCGCAGTAACAGCGCCATGGTTCAGCAGTACAGGACACCTCCTGTAAGTTCCAGTCGTGGCTGCTGTTGGTGTTCTTCTGAATTGTTGTAAGAAACTTCACATATGCCAATAAAGAGCACTGCTCGCTTGCTTCTGCAAACTGTTTTACGTGCTGCGTTTTTAAGGCGTACCTCGGGCTGGTTGGTGCATTTTTATTCCCTGAAACTGTGTCTGACCTTACTTGAATTTATTGTTCAATTTAATGAAATGACTAAAGTAAATAAAGTAATGAAGATTAGAACTCACAGGGCCGATTTATGTCCTGTAATGGAACAAAAATGGTAAGACAGGTAAAATTACTTCCTCTGCCCCCCCACCACCAAGTATAAATGCAACTTATACTTGCATTTTTTTCCTTTGTTTTAGCAAGCATTTGGAGGAACTTCTGGCCCACAGCTGCTACAGCCCCAAACAGATGCCATACTTCCACCACCCAAAAAAAAGGTTCCTCCTGACACTGCTGTGAAGGAAAGGCTTTTCATACTTTTTCATCCCCATCCTTTACCTGTAAATGTACTGGAGGATGTGTTCTGGTAAGACACTGTTTACAAATAAGTGTTCCCTAAAACTGAAATATTGAAAGTAAATATTGAAAATAAAAAAGAGGGCCTGAAAACCCTTTCCAGAAAAGGCAGTGCACAGTGACTATGAAGTCATAAGTTAAGAGTAGATAACAGTTACTTTTTGAAAGAAGTGTGTAATGGGATTCACATTGAAGCATATCAGCAGTATCATCAATATAGCAGCTTTATTTTTAATTTACATAATCTGAAGTAAAAGGTCTAGTCTTCTAATGTAGAGTTTTAACCAAAACATTTATTACTCCAGTTGCTATTTCCTAATTAATTTTGCATTTTCTTTTACTTTTTTTGTAAGACATTTAATTATTTTGATAAATTTCCACAGTAACCTAGGGAGAGAAAGTGTAGGGTGTTGGTTTTTTTCCTGATAAATGATAATGGTTTGCAGCCAACTAACACTATTTCAACCGTTCTTTCTATTTCCCTGTGTAGAGCAAAGACTTGAGATCATTTTTGCCATGTTTACAAAAACGTGTAGTTATCAGTTCTGCGGTATTTTATATTATTAATTTGTAGTATGTTCTTGAAAAAAGAGACATTTCCCTTTTCTAATAGCTTGAATTTGCAATAAGTTTTCAGGAAGCCAAAATGTTTTAAAAGATTCAGGAGAGGAGAACATTTTACGTGAAAGTCAAAGTTGTACCTATATGATATAGTGGAATTTCTTAATCAGATGCTGGGGGAGGAAAAGGCTATGGACCTGAGTCTTGATGCTTCAGTATAACTTCAGTAAGAAGCAAGCAGACTATTTTTAAAAAATGTTTAAAGATCTGTCTAAGAATCTCCTAAGTGCTCTATTTTTTCTAAAAAATAGAAAAAAAAATCTCTATTTTTCCCTGAAGCTGCAGTGCTTGCTTTCTGAGTCATTTCAGTGAGACCTTTTCAAAGATAAATCGCACTGAGTAAGTTCATTTAAGTGAGATGCAGATTTAGCTTCTAAATTTTCTGCTGGCTTGGGTGTGTGTCTTACTTTCGGTTGGTTTGGGGGTTTTTACTTGTTTTACTTTTGTGGGGTGTTTTGAGTGCCATTTAGTGTTTGGGGCCTGCAGTATTGATCAGCTTCACATATTCTTTTAAATAAGACAGAAGTCACTGATTGTGGCTCTGTTGTAGTATTTCATAGGAAACATCTGTGAACTTTTGGTGCTCATTTGTACTGCTGCCCCTAATTCAAGAGAAGGGAATATGCAAATTGGGAGCCTAGAAATAAAAGTACAGTTTTTGCAGTTAACAAACCACATGTGCTGCAGACTGGAAATGTTGCAGGAAAATCTATAAATTACCTTTTCTTTTTTTCCCCCCCTGCCCCAGTCGTTTTGGACAATTGATAAGTGTTTATCTTGTGACTGGAAAAAATGTGGGCTACGCAAAATTTGCAGACAGAGCAAGTGCCAGCGAGGCCATAACTGCATTACATGGCAAGATTGTGAATGGTGTGAGGCTGAAAGTGAGGCTGGCAGACTCGCCCTCGGAGGAACCCAACAAGCGCCAGAGAACTTACTGAGCAGGTGAGTACCCCCCCAGCCCGAGCTCTTACCCACCCTGCACTCCTGAAACAGTGACAGGCAAGGATTTTGACGTTAGGTAATACAAACATCTAATGATAAACTCTAAATCTATTCTTAGCTAACAAATTGAAATAGGATTTTTGATACATCTGTGTGTGTATACACATATATGGGTGTGTGTATGCTTATATATATATACGCACATGCACTTTATTTTTTAAAAAATCAATTTTTATAATTAGTGCAAAAAAATGAGCCAGTTGATAAAATTCAATCTGGATGTTCATAGAAATACCACTTTTGTACTTGGCAGAATCAGTTGACATTGAAAAGAGTATGCAAAAATAAACAATGAAACAGACATAAGCTTGTGTGTGTCTTTTTTTCATTGCTATCATATGCCCTCAGTGGCATTGGTTAAAGGTGAAAAGTTGAGCCCTTGAAGGGCAGAGGAGTGACAGGGTAAATAAAAAGGATGGGGGCGACAGGTAAGATTGTCAGGTGAAACCAAAAGTTTGGGACATTTGTGTTCTCAGAAATCAGGTGTAGCTGAAATATGTGATAGCAGAGAAAGCAGAGCCTGTGTTGAAGGAATTGAGATAGGTGTTTGAGATAATTAGTTTGAGAACTTTATTATTTTATGCTTATGGTCTGTGAAAGCTGGCTAAACTTCTAGAGATGTTTTATATCATACTGCCTTCAGGGACCAAAATTGAATTGTTCTTTTAAAACATTGCTTTGCTTCAAATTATATTGACTTTCATCACATTTTTGAATTATTTTGGGTTCTTTTCAGCATTAGGATTATTGCCAAAGGAGAATATAGTTATGGGACAAAAGCCTAAGCCCTCTTTTCTACAAAATAACTCCCAAATATTACTATAGCTTCCAGATATTTCCAGTACCATACTATTTTGAAGTTTTGATTTAACTAATTCAGAAAGTATCATCACATGATTGTTTTTGCATCAGTATTTTCCCTCTAAGCTTCACTCCTTATACCTTTCTTTGTATAGATGTTCTTTGTGATCCCATAATTGCAAAGACCAAAAAAATATTTTGCCCAAAGTGTTCTTTTTCTCTTTGTCTTCTAAGAACGTCTATTTTGCTGTTCTGATAAGCAGCATTTACTAAACATGGCTCTAGTTTTTATACACAAGTCTTGTTTTAATAAGTTGGATTTCTGGGCATTCTTCTTCTGCATGGAAATATAGCTAAAACTAAACTGAAACTTTTTTTAATCAGCTTTGATGAATGAAATTTTAAGTAACTTGTACCTATGCTCTTATCTTTGTACAACATTTTGTTTGTTTTTAATGTGACTTTTGCTTTCAGCAATAAAAGCCCAGCCTCTGTGTCCCTACAGGAATAACTATAATGTGAAGGGTAATATAATACCAGTCTGCCTTGTGTACTTTTTACTGGACAAGTGTAAATACAACATGCATCTAAAATTAGAAAAATTATTTATCCCCATTTTTTCATACACCAGGTTCTTGATTCCAAGTTTTGTAGCAGATTGTCTTGGCATCTCTTTCCAGGATAGACAGAATTCATTTGTCCTTTAGTTGCTTTCTCAAATTCACATGAAGTGGTATCTAAAAGGAAAGATACCTTTGGGCAATCTTTGCCCATATAAGTGATTTTCCCACTGCCTGACTTTGCACTGGACTGACTGACAAGCTTTGCAGTAATTTGGAAGCTTATATTTTGCTTTTAATTAGAAGTGTTAAATTGTGCATGTGAAAAAAGATGCTATTCTCTCAACCACTGAAGTAGTTGTGGGGATTTTTTAAGATGTGAGAATACTAACCTTTATGATTTTGAATTTTAGCTGTAGGAAATAAACGTCCTAACTAAAACTTCAGCGAGTTTTCACTTAAGGAAGTCATTGCCTCTTAACAAAAAAATCCTTTCTAAAGTCCTGTTGTATTGCTTGTTTTTTGTCTCTAAAAAGGTGATTGGATTTCTGATATAGTCTTTCCTATACAGGATTTTCAGATGAAAATTCATTATAAGACCTGTGAATTCTAGAATCGTTATGAAAACAAATGTCATTCAATGTAATAATTAACTAAAATGTTTATTTTTTAAACACATTTGAAGTTTTGTCCCAACACCTTCTTATGCAAACAGCCTTTTTTAAAATACAATTTACAAAACTGTTTCTTGAAAAAGGTTTTGTGGTAAGAGTATGCTACTCATAATGCTTTTGCAACGCAAACTTCTGACTATAAGAACTTTCTGTTACCTTGCAACAAACTGTGTTTATCAGGAAAATTTGAATACATATCTGTTAATATTCTGAACTAGTCCACCTAATAAATTTTACAGGCTCTGGTCCTACAAGTCGATGAAAACTCAGTTGTTTATGTGAATAGATAAAAGTAACAGAGAAAAGGTGGAAATACAGACCAGTAGGGTTCTCTTCACCACTTTAAGTTCTAATGCAAGTTTTTTGAGGTGTGAGGTTATTCCCTGTTATGCTAAGTAAATATTAATGGATGAAATAATCACTTCAGACTATCTTGTTTTAAATTAGTGTAGGCTTGAGAAGACAACTACAGTGTCTACTTCTAGGCAGTTGTTAAAAGCAGACCTGTCTTAAAAATCTTGCTGACCAGCTTGTGCTCTGCACTCACTTTTGTGAAAAGCTCATGCAGTGTCTGATGCCAGTTACACACACTCTGTCATTCAAAAATAGAAGAGGAAGGGAAGAATTTGCTATCTGTCAGAAAAATGCATTGTGGCATTCCAGTTAATATCTTCATTGCTACCTTGTAGTTCTATTTAAATACCCCAAACTACTAAACAAGAGACCTACAAGCAAACAAAACAAAAACCCCAAACCCACCCAAAATGTCTTTCATAAAGCTTTCAAAATAGTCCTTAGAAAGCGGAGTTTCTAACTAGTGTTGTGTTAGAAATGTGGCTTTTGATATTCTTTGCTGATTGACCTAACCCACATCAGATGGATTCATTGCATTTTTCCCCTGTTGAAAAAAACTTGTGTTTTAAATAATTATTTAGTTACTAAGTTGAAAAAAAATTACGTCATAAAATATTTGGTTTTTCTTGTTTGGAAGAAGTGCTGCATCACTGATTTCATTTGCATTCATTTTTTGACTTAAACCTTTATTAAAATTCTGATGTTAATATGTGTATGTTTTAATGATTTACTGCTCTGCAAAAATGTTTTTAAAAAGTAATAGTATCATAGTTCTGACATGCATAGAAAAAAAATAGCTCTATTTTGTATCAACAGTATACTGCAGAAAAAAATGCTGGCTTTTGCACACTACTCAGAGAAAGAGGCAGTTCTTTAAAAGTTAGAGAAGTATGCTTAAAACTTTAGTATTATTCTTATAAAGATATTGAAAGCCTTATTTATATGATGTTATAATGATTAGAAATTATAATATGTACTTTGAAATAAAAATAGATATGTTGCTTTTTGATACTATTTTTGTACTTGTGTTTTTTCTACAGAAACTAAGTAATGACATGACCCTCAGCTAGCTGACTGACTGACTGAAAACGTGACTAGACATGGTTCCTGTGGACAGTGACATCTTTTTTCAGTGACAACTTTTTTTTTTGTTAATTGTTACTTAGTTGATCTCTCTATGATCTTTTTTCTTTCTGAATATGCAGACATATGGCTTTGAAAATAATGTAGGCATTAAAAACTGTAAACTGGTGGTTATTCTTGTAATAGTATATAACCTTGTATTACAGAAATAGCTCTTGTTTTTACCTGAATTCTTCCTATAAAATGGAAATTACACTAATGGAGGAAATAAAGAAGCCAGCATTTTCTGACTTGAGTGGTTGATTGATAATAATACAGATTCTGTTAAAATAGAAGACATCTCTCATGAGCCAAATTGCATTGAAAAGTGAAGTACAGCAGTTAAGTCAAAGAAAATGAAGCAACTTTAACAATGCTAGCAGTTATTGATGACAGTATTAATCTAGATTTAAGAAAATAATTCAAAGTACGTTCTTAAATATTTTGTTGCTTTGGGCCACAATTATTTTGCTGTTTAGTGAAAGGAACTCTGTCAGACTACCAAAGCTTCTTATATTTATGCTTTCTTATCCTGAGGTATTTTGACTATAACTGCAGGGAAACTGTAGAGTCTAGGGCTGTGGGGTTGTTTTTGTTAGTTTTGAGGGATTGGGTGTTTTGTTTGTTGGGTTTTTTTCACAGAAGCTTTCAATGCATATGTTCAAGTAAGAGTTGGACAAGTTAAGTGTGCAGCAGGATGAAGATGATTTTAGCACTGATGGAGAGTAAATGAAGATAGTTCAAATAAGTATGTGCACAGATAACTTTCAAATGCCATTACTTTTCCGTGTATTCCTGTATACTACATGTTGAATTGGAAATAATCCTGGTTATTAAAATATGATATACAGATAAGATTGATGAATTCTACTTGTATGCACTCTAGAGAAGCATGCCCTTGGGTGCTTCCTGCTTCCCAGCATCTCCCTTATGGTCCCTTCATCAATTGGTTCAGAAGTTTAAATTCAAAGTAGCAAACCATATATTTAAAAAAACATAATTTTTTCTTTTTTTTAAAGAATATTAGAATTCAAATGCTCAAATGGGAACAAGTTTCAGAGTAAATGTTGCCTGAGAAACCTTTTCCTTCCCTCAATTCCAGTAGTACCTGTTAAAATGCAGTCCTTGATGACTGATCAGCAGTTCTTTTCCCCAAGTGCAGTTGTTTCATTTAGCACAAATAGAATTGAATAAGGGCTGCATGGGTTAATCAGACTGTAAAAGGCCTGCTTAATTTGGTGTAGCTGTTAGAAATCAGTGAAAAGACAGATTTATGGTTGAGCCTGGAGAATTGGATCCTGCCTCTGACTCTAGCCCAAAGGTTGGTTTTAAGGAGGGTTGCCATTTCTCTTGTGTTCCCCTGAAAAAGTTCCAGTTTGGGTTTTCTGTTTATTTGGTTGGTTATGTTTTGTTTTACCATCCTTCATGGTAAATTTCAAGTAGCACTTGGGAATTTTCTGTATTTGCACAGGGAAAATAATTCTGACCAAGTTGCCATAAATCCCAAACTCCAGAGCTGTCAGGCAGACATTTACATCCTTAACAGTACAGTCAATGTGTGCAGTGAGTGCAGTATTCTCAGAAAGCATCAGTCCTGTTCTGTGGACATGGAGAGACAGCACACTCTTACAGAAGGTCTGGCACATGCTGCAGAACCTGGATGCTGTGGTGGATCTGCACAGTACCAGGTGAAATGCTGAGAATCCCTGTATAGGCAGCTGGAAAAAAACCCAACTTCTCATTTGTGTGGTAGAATTGGCCTCTTAATGAGTCTCCTGTGCCAAGGTCCCCAGCTTAGTGGGGTGGATGCCTGTAATTTTAGGGGGTATAAACATCCCCAGGAGGGTTAACACTCAGAAATTAACTGGTGGTGGTGTTTGGCCATCCAAGATGGGAAGGAAGAATCACATTGGAATGGTTCTAATGGTTGCTTGAGGGAGCATTCAACACACACAGAGGGTTCAAAGATTGCCTTTAGAGCTTGAAGGGATGTTACAAATTAGAACAGTGCCATTTTCTAGTTGTTCTCAGTCTTGTGTTTATTACTGCTTGTCTCTGGGAACAGTGGGCTACTGCACTCCCTGGGCATGGAAGATCAGTGCTGTGTATGCAGTCTTGCTTTGGGCTGTGGAGCTCCCTTCCCAGCTTGTTCTGTCAGGTCTGCAGCTGAAGAGAATTGGGCTGGAGCTCAAAAGACCTTTTTTCCACTTCCAATGGTTCAAGACACCTTATGTAGAGTTTGGTTTTCAAGTGTCTCGCTTTTAGTCACTGCTGAATCTGATTATCAAGTGACTTGCATGGAGTCATTTTTAGTATTTCGGTAAAGGTTTTTAGAATGCACTTGAATAAAATAATTATTGCTCTCAGAGTTCAGTGTATTTCCTGAAAACATTCATGTTCTGTTCTTTGGCTAAATAGCAGTTTGTGTAAATACACTTTTGATTGGATATGATATCATCACTCCTTGTTTAATTTTTACATAGCACTGCTGATAAGCAGCAGGCTGCATTTCCAGGTTCTTTCATTGGTAAGTAAAAACTTGATCTGCTGTGAGAATGAGCCGTAGGTTCCTGTACTGGAAAAAACCTGTGTCACTCATAATTCCCTTTAGGAGTTTTTCTTGAAATTTTGCAGACCTTGGGAAGGTGGAGCTTCATCCAACACAAAGTATGGGATATCCAAATCCAGTGTTAACATGCAATAGCTAATACACAATATCTGCAGGACTTTATTAAGACTGAAGAGTTAACTGATGATCAGACCTTACCCTATATTTAGAGAAAGTGTTTACAAATCCTAGGCTTGGGAGTGCATAAGTTTAACTGGGAATTCTTCCAGCTCTTCTGACCAAGTTCTGTCTTTGGAAAGTGCTGGTGAGTAAATTTTTCAGATGCCATTTTAAAAGATAGAGGGCAATGTTACAGAGCAGGGTATGTGGACATTAGAACCATTGAAAATGCAAATATATGCTGGGAATATTTTCTAAACTTGAAATTATACGCAGCTTCACAAATAAAATTGCAAGATGGCTGAAAGTTATTTTAAGTATTGGAATGCTGATTATCCTCATGCTGGGCACAGTAAATCCCCTTTCTTATGTGTCTGTTATAGCTAAGGAGAGCAGGAATGAAGTTACGTTTAATCAGCAAAACAAAATCAAAGGCAATGACATGTGAATATATGCAGTGTGTGTTTTGACCCAGTGTTATTTTTAAATTTTAATCAAGTCCACAAAATTCACTTCTGTTCTGAATTCACTTCTTATAATCATGCATTAAAATTTGCTGCCTTTCTTCTATGTGGTAACATACCAACTAAGCTACTTAAAATTGTGGCCAGAATTTTAGACATGGGTTGTCCATAAACAGCTGTCACTAAGTTTTACCCTTTGCCTGTTTAAAGGCCAAGGATACAAAAATGGCCTCGATGCCCATATATTACAGCATTCTTGGGATTTTGTCCTGGAGACAGTTTGAAACTCTTTGAAGGTGGGTAATTTCTGTTTTTCCCATACCACTGCATATATTTTTTCAGTTGCATACAGGCATTTTCTAGTTTCACATTATCATATAAAGGACCTGGAACTGTACACAGCGCTCAAGCACAAAGACATTTATGCAGGCTTGTAATGAGCTTTCCTACTTGGTTTTGTGCTGCTTTGGAAGCACTTTCTAACACTGTTTGCCTTTTGGACTACTGAGTAGCAAACCAATGTTTGCTGAAAACTACTCACAATGACTCCAAGTAATAAAGGCTAATTTATAGCCCATTATTATGTAAGTTTAGTTAGGGTTATTTTCATTACTGTTTTCTTAGTTGCTATTTATTGACAGACTTTCAGCCATCATCTCATTACCCTTTTGCTCACTATTGTCAGATCTTTCTACAGCTGCTGAATCAATTTTTGTTTTGCCTACCATGAGTAATTTTGCATCATCAGGAAACTGTTTTCACACAAGTAATTTTAAGCTACTCAGGTGCAACAGTGCTCATCTAGAAGTATTCTAAGCAATTCAGCCCTAAAGAGGACTCAAAGAGGAAAGTAGATAATGTTGTGTTGGATGGTCAGTATCTGTCAAAAAGGGGAAGTTGATCTGGTTACTGGATGTGGTCCTAATGGCAGCTGTGCTTTCTTCTTTCATCTCCAGTCACTCCTGGAGATGGCTTTTCACTCCTGTGGCACTCCCCTACTCTAGGGCACATCCAGTTTCCATCAGCTGGTGCCTGCCTTTTCTTTTCACAGCTTCTGCCTGCTATGAGCCTGCCTCCCAAGGTCTCCCTCTGCCTAATTTGTTTATTATCACACACTCTTAAATGCTCTTTGGTGCTCTACTTCATGCTTTTTCTTCAAAGCAGTTCCATTCACTTGTTATTACTACTGTACTCTGTACAGATTTTCATCATTCAATGAATTTGCAAAAATGCAAAGTGTAATTCACAAAAATCTTCATTAAAAACATGTCTCTTACCTATGCCTTGCCTAAGGGTACCGTTTTGCCAAACACACACCCCACTAACAATAAATGACAGCAATGAAACAAGAATATTGCTTATTACAGGAGAAAATATAAATATTTTCTTAAAGTTCTGTGAATATTTTCCATGTCCATAGATCTGCTTATCCTCAGCACAGGGCTGTAAGCAAACATTTCATTTTATATTTAGTAAACTTCCCTGCTGCCTGATGTAAAGAATGGGAATGATTACAGTTATCTAAGAATCAGTTCTGTTAAAAACTGTAAGTTCTATTTAAGTTCTATCAGTTAAGACTTTAGAAGATGAGGGTACCTGTGTGCGTACACAGTACTTTGTCATCCACCATCTACGTAATGTTACTGTGTTATTTTAAAACAGTATTTAAGCTGCCCTTCTACATGCTTGTTTCTCTTCGGTTTAAGTATAGTCAAATCAGTGAAAAAAAACCCCAAACTCCTCTGTACAATAACCACTTAAGAATTTGATATCAAGATTTTTAGAATATTAAAGAATAAGTTGTTTGGAAACAAGTGAGCAATAGAATTTTCAACTTTTTCATCTCTAACAGTAGAGTTTTCTGGAATTCCTTTCAGGTCACAGCGATGTCTTGTCTGAAATGGTGTTTTTGAATGAACCTTAAGACACCTCTATCTCCCCGCCCTGCTATTTATTTCTTTTAGAAGAAAATTAAGTGACTACATTCTGGGAATTACTGTTTGTAAGAATTTTAAAAATCATAATTGTGTTAAACACTGTTACAGTCATCAAAGGACTTTGCCCACTATGGCAAAGTCTCTAAAGAAGCTGCATGAAGCCCACCCTGCCTGAATCTGGGAAACTGAATTGTGAGTTAAGTTTCTGTGATGGGAAGGATAAAGGGGGTACTATTGTCCAATTATCTCAGGCCTAAGGAGAAGTAAACAAGGCTGGGGAAGAAGAGTGTATCCACAAGGAAAGCCAACTCAGCAGCTGTGCTGGAACATCAGCTCTGGCTGGGTCTGGGGGGGGAAGCCATAGCCACAGACTTATTTACTGAGGTGGGGTTTACACTCTACCCCCGCGTCCGGAGTGGATGGGGAGAGGTTTTGGGGATGTGGTGGTGAAGCTTCTGCTCCACATGAGACTGAGGGAATGAAGCCCCACTCTTGGAGGCTACAAGCTGGGCTTTAAGCCAGGTAAGAAGTAGACCCTCCAGAGAAGGGATGGTGTTGCCAGCTGTTGTCAGCCCAGCTGTGACATTTCTGCTGCCCCTCCTTGGGGCAGGTCACATCCACACGGGACATAAACATTCACGTACATGCATCCCTTGTGATGGGGCATAACTGGCTTGACTTTGCTGATGTCAGAGGCAGATGAGTTTACAACCTGCTGCTCCACAGCAGGGTGACCTGTTCCACTCCATGGGTTCTCTACACAAGACAGTCCAGCTTCCTGTTTCCAAAGGTGTGTTTTAACTCTCAAAGATGTTGAAAAAGCTGTGATGGAGGCTCTACAGGGGAAAAAAGCAACTCCGCATCCCCAAAAAACCAACCTACCAAAACAAAACAACCCTCAGAAACCTAACACAAATCAGAGGAGTCATTGCTACGGCAGCTTTCTGGTGTGTGTAATGTATATTTTTACAACGTCCCATTATCAGATGACAAAGACTGATCAGCTAACGCAGTGACCACTGCGGGAGGGTGACGGTGCAAGAGGCTGGGTGTCTGTGCTTGTGTCACCAAGGCAGGGTGGGGAAAGGCGCTTAGGCTGCTGCTGCCAGCCCGGTCCCTCGGCGGCACCCCTTTGTCTGACACAGTCCTGCCGCCCCTGGCACGGAGGTCCCTCTCGCTCCAGCACAGCACGTGCTTTCCCGTTTAATTCCAGACCTGATGGCATGACCGGAGCCCGTTCGCGGTCCCCGCCGCTGCCCGGTTTCTCCGACGCGCCGGCAGCATCCCGACTCGGGGCTCCGCTCGGCGCCCCGGGGCCGGCCGCGGGAGGGACGGCGAGGCGCCGCGCCGCCGCTGCGCGCAGAGGGCCGCGGCCGCGCTCGGCCGAGCATCCCCGCGCCGCCGGCCCCTCGCCAGCCCGGGCCCCG
>QUSF01000024.1:1069445-1154388 GCA_003676055.1 Chloebia gouldiae
TATATATATATATATATATATATATATATATATATATATATATATATAACCCTGTGGAATTTCCAGATAGTCTTTTCCCTCTTATTTTGAGATGCTGAGAATAAGGTGGGTAAATTGGATCTACTCAGAATTTAGCAGATAGCAGTCTTGGTTAAGATCTTTCACAGTGTGATCTGCTTACATTTGTAATTCTGCTAAAATAGTTTTATTTTCCTTTTTTTTTTCCAGTGGAAATTGAGAGATGGAGATGCTTCTAGCCTATAAACTGCATAAACCCCTCAGTACCTTTCAGTTCTCATGAAATTTGTGGAAATTCCAAAAATCATGCTAAGTCCCTATTGATTTACATGTTTCTAGCAGAGATGCAAAGACAGTGATGGATTCTCTACTTAAAAGTCTGCATTAACAGAGCTCTATGTGGTATCAAACGTACCCCCACTCTCTAGTGCAAATGCTGTTCTGTTGGTATGAGGCTTTTCTAGAGCCCATGCTATTCCCAATGAAATTAGTGAATTATGATTGTGAAGGATGCAGAGGTGTTAAAATGATGCATTGGATCCTTTACATCAGTTGAGTACAGATCTGGGATTGCTTGTTATGAAGACAAGTCAACCCAAAGTAGGTAATATTTGTCTAAGAATGATCTAAAGATCGATTGCAAGAAACCTTATCTTAGAATGTGATATGCTTTTTCAGATGATGAACTGAAACATTTCTCAGCAGAAAATCTAACAAGCTCAGGTTGCCCAAAGAAGAGTCTGTGTGAAACCTGTGCCATGGAGTGAAGCCTACCTGCTCAGGAAGAGGGGGCCTTGGCTACATCTGCCCAGCAATAGCTGACCTGATCAGTTCCCAAAAATGAAAAGCAATAGAAGGACTTTGCTCTGTAGCAGCTCCTGCTTCCTGTACAATGTTTGCAGTGGGAGCCTAAAGAGTTACAGAAACCTTGGTGGTGACTGCTAATTGACCTTAGATATGGGCAGTGGAATTGGTGAGACTTTCACGGCTCACGCTGACAGTTTAAATGAGAAAGTGCTAAATAATAAATAAATGAGAAAGGAATTAAAGCAGTTGCCCCAGGTGTGGGGGAGCATAACAAGGGCCATGCTACTTGGAAGAGAACGGCTTGGTGTGAGGTCCAGGCCACTGGTCAGGACTTGGACACACTGAGCAGCTGGAGTGAGCATTCTGTTCCTCAGGGTCTCTTGTGCCAGGGTCTCCTGGATCTTGATTTTTGTGTATCATGGAATAGACAAGCTGGGATAGAAATGCCACACTCATCCTGCTTAATATAACATGACTTTATTTTATTCAGATTATGTGATGCAGTGGTGTCTCAGTTCTTGCTGCCACCTCAACCTCTTCCCCTGTGACAAACTCAGTATGGATAAGGTGATGTTAAATGGAATTTGGGTCAAGAGAAGTTTCTGTTAACATCCTACAGGAATGGTTCCAGGCTGATGATCCTTCCTCCTGTTTCACCTCTGCCTTTACTATATCTGTCCTTTGTGTAGTCAACCTGCATCTGCAGCGGGACTGCAAGTGCACTCTTTCTCCCACTTCTATTTTATGAGGATTTTTATAGCTGACCTTCTCAGGGATGTGTGGCACCCTTTTGATCTTTTTTCAGGAAAACAGTGTTTAACTGTTTCTTCCCTTCTGCCTTTGAAAATCAAATTCAACCTTGTTTGGAAAGAAACAGCAGTGTTATAGGAGAAGTGGGAGAGAAATTAACCAAAGAGACTGTGGCTCATCTTCTTAGATTACAATTTTTGAGATTTTAGCCAGAAGATAAAAGTTTCTTAATTTATTTTCAGGGAAAATGGAGGAGAGCCACTTATTTTCTTTTATAAATTGGTATTTAGGGAGCCAGTTAGCTGTGTTGTCACCTGGTAAGGATAAATCTAGGGAAAATGTAAAGGTAGAATCACTGATGGAGAGCTACAGAAATGGCAAGAAATTGCCTGGATAAAGGGACTTTCATCTTGAAAATGGGAATCTGGAGTGGTTAGTTTAGTGACAAATGTTTCTTTCAGAGTAGAGTGGGTCAGCTGGGTGAGAAAGTGGTGGCTAATGGTAGCGATGATACTTAGTTAAAAGGAAGCAGCTTCTACATGAAACAGCTTCCTGAGATCCCGAACAGCAGCAGTTGGTGTTGAGTCATCATGAAGTCCCTCTGACCTCAATGTGAAAATGACATATACATCCCTCTGGTGAGTAATTATGTTGCTTTTCTGTTTAAGTCCATGCTTCTGGAATTTATTCTGTTTCTGGAGGACAAGCTTCATAAGATGCTTGCCAAAAACAGAAGGATAGGAATGATATGAAATAGAGCTGTAGAGCAGACTGTCTGTAGCCAGACAAATTACTTTTCTTTCTGTGTAATGATTGAAGAAGGCTGAAATCCATCTCAGTTCCCTACCTCTTCCTGTCAGTTAAATACAAGTTGTCTTTCCACGTTCACTTGTGCCTGACAACTCTGCTCTGTTTGTAACTTCTAGGAAGTATAGGCAGATCACAGTTGCTACCTGGTGTAATATTCCTGGGTGACATAATCATGCATTCTCTGACTGAAGGGAAAAAATGAGTTCTCTAACTCTCCTTAACTGTGACCTATATTGTGTGGGTGTGCAAATATGCTGTGGAAAGCTAAATGTAAATTACATGCTGTTCCACTGAGCAGGCTTTTCTCAGCTGTCCTAATAATTGCTAGCGTAGCCGACATACAAAACCCCTGGTCAGTTTGCAGTATGCAATTCAGTGACATGCAAGGCAATGCAATTATTATTTGCAATGCAAAATAATTTAAAAAAACCCAAACAAGGTATTTTCTCTAGTCGCTGCAAAATCTGCCTCTTGCCCAGTCACCATAAATACTGTTTTGTGACAGGACTTAAAATTAATAAAAAGAGTGGTTTCTATCTCTAATTAATACAATAATGGTTGTTCTTTCTTTTGATGTGGATTGAGGATTACTGGGAGAGGCCTCAAACCAAGTCAGAACTGAGGGTTAGAATTAGCCCAGCTGACCAACCCTGAGACCCTCTCCAATAGCTCCACATGGTTGTACAGCATCTGTGAGTTTAAGGCAAAGAAACAGCTTCAGAAGTAATCTATGAAATGCTTTTTAATTGCCATTTCTGGTGGTGCAGAGGTTGTGGCTGGATTTGTTTTTTTTTTAATGCCATTGAATAAGTTTAAAGGTAATGAACATAGTTTAGAAATGATGGTTTTGTTTTGTGTTCTGCTTTGTCTGTTGTGGGCACTGTGCTCAATACTGAGAAACACTGAACATGCTTGTGGGGGGTATGGCAGCTTCAGAGATTTTATTCTTCAGTGTCTGTGGCAGCCTTCCCATTTTGGAAACTAGTGGAAACAAACTGCTCAAAGGCTGAAGATATCTTGAGGAACACATAGTTCTTCTTTCTTGGCTGAATCTTGGGAAGTTTGCCATGAAAGTGTGTCATAGCTGTGTGATATAACCAACATTGCTAAATCTGTTTGTAGGTGAAATTTATTTTTTTTTACAGAGAAATGTAATGAGTACAAACTTATTTTGAAACTAATATGTTAAAATACAAATTTACCAGGGGTGTGCTCATCACTTCTGGCTTTCCAGCACTGACACATCTTCCCCCCTTTATCGTTCTGTCTGTCCTGCACAGGTCACTCCCCAGCTGTTAATTCACTGCTCTGGGGGTTCCAGACCTGTGCCCAGGCTCACTGCTCCTCAGGTGACACAATCATGTCCTCTTGGCCAGGCTGAGGGTGCTCCTTGCCTGCTCCCTCCAGCTGCCACACCTGTGTGCTTCTCCTGGGGTCCTCAGGATCTCAGGACATCGCTGGGGGTAGTGCCAGGGGCTGGGGGGATAAAAGAAAAAAAACCTTGGAGAACAAAAGGCCTGGATAGTCATAGTGTAAGCATACCATGGAAAATGTGTTGTTTTCCTACCAGTTCTTGTGCCTAGAAGCAGTGTGAGGTGCCGTTTCTTAATAGCAGCAAGTGAAATATTTCTGCACTTTAGTTTGGTGCTCCTGTCAAGGTGGGTTATACATCTCAACCATGCTGAAGCAGATTTAAATGTAATGGTGCATCTTCCAAATGCAGTTTTCTCATTTAGGAGGACAAGTCTGAACAGGAATAAATGTCTTTATGTGTTGTGGGACCCAGAAAGTAATTCAAGCAGACCTCTCTGAAATTTTTCCTTTTAAGCAATCTTGGTATGCTGCAAAAATGAATTTAAAATCTTCAGATACCCACAGGTAACAGCACAGAAAATCAGTACTTTTTCAGTTAATGTCAATTTTTTCAATAATGTCAAAAGATAAATGAGGAAGTGTGATGCTTCCAGTCATCTCAGACTTCTGTGTGTTTCCCAGACAGCTGGTTTTAATTTATCTTTCTATTTTGTATAGTGTGTACTCAGTGCTTGTCATTCTCATGGCCAGCTCTCGCTCATGCTTAATCAAATAATGATGCAACAGTGGTATGTTTTAAAAGCCTGTGTTCAACTAAGAGGGTGAATTTTTTATTTGAGAAAACTTTGTAGGAAACTGAAAATGATCCCTGTCATGGGTTAGATTTTTACGTGGAAATGTGCTGGCTCTCTGTAGTCACTGAAATTTATCAGTGTTTAAGTCTTGTGCTTTGGAGGGTCTGGTTTTACATTTAATTTTTATAAACAAAAATATTATGAGACAGGATGAGCATTTTACAAATAATTTCAAGGCTAAAACAAGTATTTGAAGGGAATGAATGTACTGTTGGCTTCAAACTTCTACTATAGACTTCTACTCTACATAGCCTTTTGTCTTCTGAGGGTCTGACTGGAGTGATGGGGAAGTGGAGACCACTGCCCTGGAGAGAGTGAAAAAGAAAAGGAAAATAACCTTCCTAAGTTTTCCAAATGCATGGGCAAAGGCCTGCTTTTTAAAATAGATGCTGTTTTCCTTTTTCAGGATGCTTGTTAAAGGTCAGAGAAAATAAGAATGAATTTTACATTTTCTTTATATAACTGCAATTTCCAGCTGAATATCTACAGTACTTTTCTATCCTCTTTTTTAAGCTGCCTTTTAGAATTTTTATAATTGGAAAGCTGTCCCAAAACATATTTATCAGGTGTCACTCTGTAGCCATAATGCAATTAACCATACAAGTCCTTTTTACTTCCTTAGTGTATTTGCTTGGTAGTCTTTCAAGAATTATTTTACTGCTATTTTCTGGTGTTGATTAATTTTGGAACAGGTATTGCATACAGCAGGGGAGTTTCTCTTCTGAGTAAATAGCTGTGGGCATCTTGGCTGAGGTTACTGACACATATTTGGCTAAATGCTGATTTACCAGATATTGTGAAGGACTGAAGAATGTTGAAAAAATTAACTGAGTTACTTAAGAAAATTACTGTTGTCCTTACAGCAGGAGTGATTTCTCCTCTCAAGGAAGAAAATGAAATTTCAACAGAAATTGAAAGTCAGCACTGAGTTAGAACAAATGTCAAGGGTAACAAAATAATACGTTGAGGTATGAAATTGTCCTAAAGTGCCTTCACAAAAAAATGTCTTAAGTTTAGTATCTTTGTTCATTCTGTGGCAATATATACATTAATGAAAAGTTTGAATGGAAAAACACTAAGTCTCGATTTTGAGTAGAACTTGGATGCTCTAATTCAGTTTTCTGTTATAACTTTCTCAATATATTTTAATTTATGATAATGAAAATATTATGAATGGTGATAAAAATCTTTTTGGGATAACATTTATGTATATCGCGATAGATTTTCACTGTTTAAATGATAGATGACTCAGAATCAATGCTTTTTATTCTAATGAATTTACAAATACTGACTTGTCTTTACTTGAGTTTGTAATTTGGAAATGGTAACAAGGAGTAGAAGGAGAAATTTCATCTCTATTTCTAAATTTATGGTACCTTTTATGGCTTTTAATATTTTATTAGCATTTTATTGTTTATATATCCTTGGCAGTGTTCAAGGCCAGTTTGGACAGGGCTCTGAGCAGCTCCATCAGGTTTAGTGAAAGGTGTCCCAGCCCATGGCAGAGAGTTGGAACTTGATGATCTTTAAGGTCCCTTTTTACTCAAACCATTCTGTGATTCTATATATGTAGAGGTTTTCATTGCCAGCAAAATATGAAGTGAACCCTTTTATTCTTTTTTCTGCTTTAGTGGTGGTGCCTAAATCTTCTGTTTCATAAATGTGTAATTCCTGAAAAGAGAAAAGGGGTTGCTTGTATTTTGGTCACCAGTTTTATTCATGCAAGTTTATCACTAGAATCCTGCCCATATTTTGTTGAGCCTGTTCTGGAAAATCCAAATTAGTCACCATTTTACATGGGAATAAGGAACTCTGAGTGGGAACAGTGCTCCCTGATTTGTCAAAGTCAGTGAGCAGAGGGAGGAGGAATACTTAATGAACTCAGTTTGTGTCAGCCAAGACATCTTCTTGGCTCAGCCAAGATCATAGATAAAATCTTGTGGTGGTTGTTAACAGCAAAGTTGGAGGTGTGGATGGAATCCTGGCAACTGAGGGATTTATGTTATGTGAGTGAAGTCAGATGTCGTCATGAAAGAAAATTTTTAGTATCCTGTCTATGAGTATACATCCACAGCAGTGATAAATGCCCCATTTTCAGGTTGAGAATCAGTCCTAACAGAATTGCAGATGAAGGCTGAGCTGCTTCCTTCTGAGAAATCATGATGACAGTAATTGAAGCGATAAGATTTATGTTCAGCTGCTTACTGCTGGAGGTCTTTTTGTTGTCTTTAACTCAGTGTTAATTTAGGTCACCCTTTAGTCTAAGTAAAAGAGACCACAAATGCTTTTTCTCTTGACTCTGTCTGTACAGAATGTCTAGAGGATGCTGTTCATTTTGGTGCTAGTGTATTTTATGAAATGTCTGTTTGATATGAAAATGAAAGGGTTTTTAAAATAATTTGATAGTTTAGAGTATGCATTTATTTATTTTGGGCATCCTCCTGTATTCCTGCTTTTATGTATAGTATGAAGGCCTTAAAAAATGCTTGTTTTATTGGCAATCATCAGGGATGTTCAAGTGCAGCAAGAGCCTGTGAGTCTTTAATATCTCTGTCCTGCAGCTTGAAGGGTGCAAGCAGTGTCCTCCTTGAGCCCTCCTGAGATAGATGAGGAGCCATGTGTGCAGTAAACTTTGGGATCTGCCCATAAATACTGCACAAGGAAAAGGGTATTCCAAAAATTAGCTCACAATTGAAAACAGAATGCAAATAGAAAAAACCCACAAGAGTTACCTTTTTTCTTTGTAACACCAAATTTGTGCAAGTAAAGTTGTAACTCATCATTTGCTCACACAGCTCTTCAGAAAATTAACACACTTCCAATAGAAGTAGTTGTAAGGACAAGTCTTTAATTTTCCTGTTCTTTATCTTCTGAATACAGTCCACTAATGTAATTTGTTTCATTAATGCTTTAGAGTGCATAATAATTTATAATAGAGAAATATGACTGTCCTTGTCTCTTCCTCCAGGCTTAAATAACAATGTTTTGTCATATCTATTTATATTGTATATGTAAAAGTGTCATTATGAAACTGAAAATGACTCTGACTATGTTTTGTGGAAGTTGAAAGCCCCTGGATGATAATGGCAGGACATTGTTGACCTTGTTGGTGTGTTAAGTACCAGTGGCTGTGTTTTGGGATGCAGAACATCTTGATAGTCAGTTATCTGTGATGTGGGCCTCTCAGATGGTCTTGTTCAAGTGTTCTCAGTGGTAAAGTCTGCTTGCTTATGTTAGAGAACTGGAGTGCTTTCCTTGGGTGGGGGAATATGTCTGAAAAGGTGAAACACATGGAAGGAGCCACCCACTGTGGAAATACTGGAGGCTAAGAAAGTTATTTTGCCAAAAATAGTTGCAAGTACATGAAAATCTAGCTAAACAAACAGTATATGAGAGCTTTCTGACCAGTTGTGGATAAATAAATACAAGATTTCTACAGTTATATCTCTTATTCTGTATAGTAGGAGCTATTCCCAGGCCCTGGGAACTGGGATTATCTGGGGGGGAAAAATAGGTAAGACAGCATCCTTTGAAAAATACAGCTAATGAGTTTGAAAAGATTTTTTGCCTCCCCTAGACATGGAAGATGAGCACAGGCTGGATGTGGTGCATTAGGTCTGCTGAGCCTGGTGTCCTGCCCATGGCAGTAACTCAGAGCAGGGAGCCCAGCATCCTGCCCTTACCAAGCCTCTCCCTGTGCTGTTGGACTGGGAAGTATCACAGGGAGCTCAAAATACCTATTTCCCCCACCCAGCTGGTCCAGTCTCTTCCTAGATCTTAAATTTGGCACGTGTATGTTTATTCTAGAGTGCTACAGTGTGTGTAGGCTTGAAGAAAGCCAGAGACATTGCATCCAGTAATGGGGGCTGGGGAAACCTCGGGTACAGGGCAGATACCAAGGTGAAAACAGAGTAAACACAAGTAAAAGAAAAATTTTATATCCTTCTGCTAGTCTTAGAGGATAGGCTGTAGGTTTCTGCATGGCTCTGGGGCCAGGGGAAACCAGAGAGGTTCAGGTGGATGTGTGCCTCCTGCGGGCCCTGCAGAAAATAGAGACAGTACAGTGATCCACAGAATTTGTGACAGGATTTGTGACTCTGTTAGTTTAGAAATTGCAAGTTATTGGTTTGTTGTACTCTGCAAAATGTTTCAATTTTGTGCCATTGTTACTGAATTTAGATCAAGTTTAACAATTATTTTTCATAAAAGGAAAAATGGAGACAATTTTGAAAACTTGAAATTTTGTCTGAATACATTTTCAATGAAATGTTCATTTTTGGTGCGTCTTGATATTTAAATGTTTTTTAATTTGAAATTTCTCTTTTCTTCCTTGTCTCAGTCTCTGAACTAAAAAAGAATCTGCTTTCTCATGCAGCCAAAATAGATTCTTCTTTTGAGTTAAGGATTTGAGGTTTATGAAACATGTCAATAAACATGCCCAAGGAAAAACTTGCTTGTTCCAAAAATATAAGGCAGACTTTTCTAGTTAAGAAAAGTCATCCTAGCATATGGTGTGTTTCTTTTAAGATGCAAAATATATATATACTGAGATGAACCCTTTGGAGGAACTTTGAAGCAGGAGCTCTTGCTCTTAAAGCTTCTGTCTTCATTTGTTTCAGCAGACATTTACATTCTGAAGATTTTTCTTCCCGATTTCTAAAAGATGTTAATGGTGCCCTGCCAAACTGTTGTTGACAATCTGTTTCTTGTAGGATACTGTTATATATAAATAGCGCCTTTTTTGTGTTTAATTTTTCAAGCCAGGAGAAACATTCAGATTTGCTTTCAGCATGAGTCTAGAAAAACATTGTCTCTGGCATAGTAGTTTTTGCAGTCGTGTATGACAACTGTTGTACACATTGTTTTACGTGACTGAGGCTGCAGAATAGATGGGGTTTTCTATGTGATTGACATGTTTTTACTTCTAGGGCAAAACATGCCTTGTTTTATACATATATAGCCTGAAGTGTTTTTTTCAGTGCCTCACTTGCTGTGGCAGTAACCTGTGTTCAGTGCCACCGTGCTACTGTGACCTTCACACAGACCAGCAAAAAAAATCCATCTTGTTTTCTCAGCATCCCAAAAGACAATTAGGAATGGTTGCCTGAGCAACATAACATCGTTGTCCAGTGCCACAGGGGTGGCTGTGATGCCAGTTGGACTGTTCTCTCAGAAGTGGCACGCTTCCATGCACAAAACAGAGGACCAGCAAAGGAATGTTGTTGTTTCCCATTTGTTTTTCATCTTTGCTTGGACTCTCTTCTGCTGAAGTGGTAGAAAATAAGCAAAGGCACAGAGTAAACAGAGGAGTAGAGGCAAAAAAGAAAGGGCTACATGAACAAAGAAAGAAATCCTGTGGGAAAGAGAGGTGGGGATGCTCTGCGTTTTGGATATAGGAACAAAGCAGTGGAAAAAATCCGTCAGAAAAGATTGTCAGTGTGGAAGAAGCACTTAAACAGAATAAAATCATTTAGAAAAGGAGTGAGGGAGAAAACGTGGGCAATGCTGGAGGAGCAGTGTGAATGGGTAAAAATACAAAATATCTTTTTTTCAAGCATGTAATAACTCTTACATGAAAACTGTATTAACTAATGAGATCTGTTAAATCGATTTTGCTGAAAAATCTGTATTTCAGGTTTTGGTGTTGTTATTTGTTTTAGTTTTTGTTAATTACAAAGAAACCAGCAGACTTATTGATGCTTTGATACTTGGATAAGTTTCCCTAAAACCAAACCTACCAGCGATCTCTTCTGGATGCAGGTTACTGATCGATCTTGTGTGGTTACGGCCCACTTGTATTTTGCAGCCAACAGCTCACAAGGGAGCAATATGGCTGGGATCACATCTGTCTGCCTTTTTTCTTCTCGGCTTGAATGAAGAACTACCTATTTACAGCTAGGATAACTGTGGGGAGGCCTTGGCACCTGTCCAGACAAAGGGCTCACAGTCACGTCTCTACATCACACAGAGATGCTGTAGCTACTTTCCTGCTGTTAACCCACCTAATTTTCCTTGTTTTATACATATATAGCCTGTGAATTTTTGGATAGGTCATGTACCGTATGAAATATTTGTTCCATCTGTTCAGAGCATTTGAGTTTTATTATAAATTCTGAGCAATTCATAGGTTTAGAATTTGGCTATTTTTTTTCAGCCAGTAAAGAATTATATGGAAGTCTTTCAAAATAAAAGCTAAGCTGTGAGAAGAGAATAACTAAATAGGGAATAAGGAATATTGAAACTAAATGTTTTTTAAGGTCCCTTCCATCCCAAACCATTCTATAATTCTATGAGATATTTTCTTTCATTGTTTTTCCTGAGAGGGGTGTATGTGTTTGAATTTTAACTAAATCTAAATCAAGGCTAAATGCAGATTTAGGAGGTTGATTTTTGGATGCATCTAGCTAAAAAAATTACTGTTATGCCTAAGGTAGAAATAAATAAAATGAAAATACTATGTATGGTTACACTGTCCTCAGGATAAAGCATCTGTTTATATATATATACAGATATGTATTTATTTGAATTAAGAACAATACATTTTTTAAGTGTAGTTGCAGGTAAAATTCTTCATATCTTTTATGAAGATATGTATAAATGTTATCAATAATAAGCAGAGAGACCCAGGGTATTTTCCCTAATATTGAGGGAATAGAAAAAAGTTTACTGAACTGTTGGGTTTTTTTTTTTCTTTCTACATTGGAATGAAAATCTCTTTTATGTTACGTGCACATCAAGGTTTATAATTTTTGTCTCTTGACTAAAAATATAAATATATATAAAAATAAGAAAATGGTTTATTTAGTCTTTACTACTAAAATTGGTTACTTTACACTTTTCAAAGCTGTATATTTTATGGGTTGTTCATTAAATTCTAAGTCCTACACCTAGCATTTCTGGTGTTTAAACAATACATTTATGATGGTCTCCTTTTGAAAACTAAAATTATGATTCTATAATTGTAGAAATATTTTTTTCTCTTCCATTATCTCCTCATGCAGCCTGTGTGATTTTACATTCCATTCTTCTGACCCCATATTTCCCAGAAGATCTCTATGTATTATTATTTTTATTAGATGAAAATAGAATTCTGGATACATTCTCTATATATCTGCTATTAATGTGATGGGAAGGAACTGTATGGGCTTTAAAAATTTATTTACTTGTGTGTGTTCCTATGCTGGAGCCCCTTGTCATATGCAAGTCAAGTGGCTGGGTGAGTCACTGTGGTGTTCACGTCAGATTACAGTCAGCCTCTCCCATCTTACTCAACTCTTTGGTGGTGTATGGTCACTGCTAATGAGTCATCTCTCAACTTCACTGATAAATTCCTGTTTATTTCTGAAAATTTGTTACTGGGGCAGATACAGAACAAATTGGGATGGAATATTTGTTAGGATGCATGCCAAAACTGAGAGCTGCTAGCTCAGCACTGCAGCTAGCAGTAGAACTTTTGTGTGCGGTACAGTTCAAAATACGCTTCTAGGACTGACACTTAAAACTTCTTTTAATCGCTACATAGTGAGTTTTTATACTTGAAATTAGTCAAGTAACGTTTTTTTTCAGGCAACTCTCAGAACTCTCAGTGCAAGAGCTGCACTTTTATAGGCATTAGGGAATTTTTAAGACTAGGAAGAGATGATGAATGTCTTGCTTGGTGTGCTACATGAGACAATAGAAAAACCTCCACATATAATTTCTGCAACCATCTAGTTGATCTGCACTGTATCATCTGCAATGATTACTCTCTGCTTACACCAATTTAGAAACATAACAAGATAGAAGCAGAAGTAACTATTGCAAATGTGGAATATATAAGATTTTCTTAAGAAAGGATGTTCTTCGATGTTTTATCTTTTTATACTTTCAAGCCTAAATAGCAAGAAGGGAGATTTGATGCGTGAAACAGAGAGCAGCCAACAAGCTCCAAGTGATGCCTAGGTGTTAGAAAGACAAATGATTTGTTGGTAGAATTGCCTTGTTAAGGTTTAAGGTTGACATGTGTCAGTGATCTCAGTGGGTTACCAAAGCTTGGGAAGAAGGGTGGTGGACACAAAGAATGCAGAATTTACAAGCCACGAGGACATTTGGCAGAACTCTCAAGATAAAGAAGCAACTAATAAAACAAACTCAGCAACTGTGCTGAATCAGCTCTGGCTGGGTGAGAGGTGTTTCCAGCAGGGGAGGTCAGGACCAGACTCACGGATCACCGACCCAAGAAACCACCGACTCCAAAGACGTAAGAGGGAGCCCGTGGGTTGCTTAGCATAAGAAATGAGAGAATCATTATCCAGTGGAAGACAGAATACTGATTAATAAGAGAGCTATGCAACTTGTAGTCAATAAATATTAATTTGTTTGCTAAAATGTACAAATTGTAAAAAGTTTTGATAGTTGGTGTGTGTGCTTGATTTGTGGAATACCCCTGAGCACCCAGGCTTGCCAACTCTGTCTCTCAAGTTATTGTTGGCTAGTGCCACTCTGGGTAATGAGAATGAATTTGTGGACAACAAAACCATCCATGTTATTGAATTGCATCCCATGCAATTCTGCAGTGGGCAAAAATTCCTGAACATCTGTAAAAATACCTGCTGTGGCCAGAAGTCAGAAATACACCCAACATCATAAATCCTATTGCATAAAAATCCCAGTGATAAAAGCATGGCTTATGCTACCAAGAAAGTAAGCCTATCACCATTGTCTTGAGGTATCCCAGTGCCTTGGAGGCATAGCAAGGAGCTCATACTCACAAATCACATACCTTTCTCCTTTCTTCCTTGAAATCTGAACAATGACTGACTAATGCTATACAGTTGGTCAGTGAATATGAGCATGTGAAGATCTTTTGAGAAATAGTAATTTGATTATCTGTACTAAGAGAAAACCATTTTAAATGATGTTTAGAATACTCACTTTTCCATTCTGGTACTTGAATAATTATGACTAAAATGCTTTCCCGAAGAAGTAACAATACAAGGATTTGCTCATAATTCTGAGGGTTTTTTTCTTTGATGATTTTTGTGTGGCAAGTGTGAAGGTGCTCTTTAAGTGATTTGTATTTTGCCTTAGCCTGGAGCTGCTGCACGCCTATCTCCCATGTGGCTTCAAAGACTTGGTTTGTAGCACTGCAGATGTAAAGATGATGTATTTGGTCATTATGTGCTCTATTTGTCCTGGCTCTAATAGTGGCTTTTCTGGTTCAAGAAAGGCAATGCAAGCAGCATCTGCGGCTTTGTAGCAGTTTTGCAGCAGCTTCAATCTTCATAGGTGTGACAGATTCTTCCAGTGAATAAGTACTTCACAGCACTGTTTTCTCCTTGGTGGATTTGCTTTATATGTGATATGTTCCTTAGGAAACAAGTCTGTTTCTTTTGTGTGATAGATCATGGTGAGGATTTGTGTCTTTTCCATGTATCTTTTGGAGTAAGGAATGAGACCCATTAAAAGCCAGTGTTGATGTCAACAAGCCTCACTGGTAACAAATACACATGTGTAATATCCTTGAACTGGCTGTACTAATACATAGACTTTTTTTTTGTTGCAATTTTCCATGGTGAGCTTGTACATTAAAATATACTAGAGTTGTCTTTCTCTGAAGAAGGCATCTAGGATTCGTTTCTGCTTCTTCATCTGGTGTGTGAAATATGCTACTTAAATAATTAATCTAGACTTCTGTGATGATAGGTGTCATGTGTAGAAATAGTATTTATATAGTAATTGTCTGGTGATGCTTGTAGGTGTTCACGAAGGGCTGGCATTTCTGGTGGTGCTAGTTAATTCCTGGAAAGAAGCCTCGTTCCTGTAGCTCCCTACCTATTGCAACCTTCACCTGTAGTTCAGAAGGACAGTGTGTCCCAATACAGGTGTGGAGTTTCTCCCTTTCTCTGAAGTTTTGTCAACACTTCAGTTTTAAAGCATTTATTAAATCATCTCAATTAGGATGCATTTTTCATATTATGGGATTAAAATCTGTATATTAGAGCTAACATATTTCTGTAATAATTGGCCTTTGAGGCCTTTCAGCCACAAAGGATGGGCAAACAGTAAAAGTCTAAAGCATTCCAGAATAAATATTTCAAATTTGAATAGTTAGCGTCACTGTGACTAAAACTCATAATTTTTCTGTGTGCCTGTAGTGTTTAGGACAGTGCAGAATATCCCTGATATCTGCAGTGTGGAGTGTAGTTAGTTATAAATTCTCTTCTACCTTAACAGTCTTCAGGAGGGAGGATAATGAAGTGTGGTTCCTGAGTCCTGGCTTCTTTCCAGGGGCTTTCAGGCAAAGCAGAGTGACAGTAGTCATGGTGGCTTTTGTGTTGGGAAAGCTTTTACTGATTGCATGGGTCACACCAGCACCTTTTCTGGGATGGTAGACCACTAATTGGTGTAAGTGAAGAGTGAGATTTGGTTGTCAGTTTGCTTTTAATATGTGACTCAGTGGGCTCTCACTATTCCCAAGTTTTGAATTACTGCTTTTGTATTTGACATGAGTGTGCCAGATTTGACAGGTAGGAAATTACTAATATTCCTTTTAGAAATGAAATTATGAATCCTGGGTTTCTGCTGATAATGGAAACATGCTAAACCAAACAAACATGGGAACTTTTAAAGATCCCACATTCCTCTAATTTCAGCCTCTTATTTCTCTTTTCTTTCCCAAGCATAATAAAAAATATTATAAGGGCTTTTTTTTTCCTTTTTTTTTTTCCTGGCATGATATGGTATTAATTTTTTGCAAATGCTAGATAAGGACTGTTTGGATATTTGCAGATCCACAACCTACTACCCTTATTATATTGAAAAAACAGCTCAAAGAGGGCTACTTTAACCTTCTTACATGATTAAAATACCATTAAATAGATACAGGCCTGTAGGGACAATACTGCAAAATGTAGGTGTTGTTTCTGTCCTGGTTTTTAGTTGTAGAATGTCACTTTGGTTTTACATCTTAATAACCTTCCCATGCTTAGTAATCCACAGAGAGAAATGTAATTGCATGCAATTTTTGTTTCTCTTGGAGCAGTAGTTAATATCTTGGGGTGTGGGTTTGGTGGTGGCTTTTTCTTGTAGGGGAACTGTGAGTTAATTACTCAATTGCAGCGAGCTGTATGAAGAGGACAAGTATGGACCTGATGACAAATTCCTCTGTTCTTCACTTTCTAATATGCTGCCTTGAGCTCCCCACTTTCACTAAATCTATTCTACTGGAAGTGGCCACTGCACTTTATCATTTCCAAGCAAACAAAAGGAGATTAGTCTCCTGGATGGTCTGTGACAGGCATTCACTTACCACTTCTCTTGTCAGGGTGTTAAAGCAGGTCCATATGATGGCTAAATAGAGATGGTGCTGTACAATGTACATAGCAGTTAGATCAAGGAGAATTGAACTGACAGTTGTGGACTACCTAGAAAATTCTATTTATAGCTTCTTCATGGTAAAGAATAATAGATTTGTTTTCAAATTTGTGATTACTCTTTGTCATCGTGTATTGCATCCAGGACAGCATAAGGAATTAGAGCTTTTTCTACAGTTCTTTTTGTCTTTCATTATTTTTAGCTTCAAAATTGTAGAGAGAGAGACATCCACGTAACTGATCCTATATTGGAGCTTCTTTCTGTGGCAGACTTTCACAAGACATTAGTTGAGGTGACATTTTCCTTTTGATTTTCAAATAAACATCTTATTCCAATGTTGTGTAACAAAAAGTAGCAGTGTTTTAGCTGATGATGTAAACCTAGACCATTCAGTGTCAGCAGGTTGGTTTTGCCCCTTTATTTTATGCAGTAAAATTATAATTAGAGCTTTTAAAGGCAACAGTAGTAACTTGTTGTGCCTCTCTGGAACAGATAATATATTTATATTTGGAAGATTTTCAATAAAGTGATACCTCAAGTCTTTGGCTCAATTCCATTTGATTGAATGTACTGTTATTGTAATTTTTCATCATAATTTAGGTGATGAGTCATTTCTGATTAGACAAAGAGCAAAGAATCAATCTATAAAGAAACCCAAGATTTGAAATGAGAATGACAGTCACAACAGAATAAAATAAGGAAATTTTGGAAACCTGCCTATCAAATTCTGTAGCATCTCCATTTAGTATGCTTTTATTTGTCTAGAGAATGAGGTAATAAAGAAAACCCTTGAAAATCTATCTCCAATTAATGAAAGCTACTATCAGTATGGTAATAGAATAAATGCTTTAATGAACTATTCTTAATCTAGTTCTTGTATAACCAACAGTAGTTCACTTAATGCAGTAAAATATATGATAGGCATTTTTCAGCTAGATTCTTTTGAACTGTTAACTTTCAGTTTACTTCCCTTGGGATAGTGAGGTGATGGTTGCCACACAAATATACAGAGGTGGTAGCAGAAGAAGAAGGTAGCAGAAATGGAGTGACAGCCCTTTTGCTCTGATGCATAGACCATACAAATGTGAAGCCTTTATGGTTTCTTTGATGTAAAAGTCACAGAAAAAGGCCTTATTACTTGTCCTTTATCCTGGTGTGAGCATTTACAGAGCAGCTCATCAACATCAGTGCCATTGTCCTTTTTGCGCAAGGTAGAGTTACAATCTGCATTCCCTGTTATTGGCCTTGCCAGCATTCACAAGCCATTTGAAAATCAGTGATTTTTTTTCTTTGAAAAGTGACTTACTGAAGTACCAGCTCCAGTTTGGTGAAGCCCTCAGAGCAACAGGAGATGGAAGAGGAGAAAGTAAGATATGTGTGATGGACAAATGTATGTCATTTCCTAAAGGACTTGAAAAAACATGCAGATACTTTAATCAAGTGAAACAATATTAGACTTATACATATATATTGGGTACTTGCTTTTGCTTAATGTTTTAAAGTCAAGGGAGGTAGCTGAATATTTGCTAAATACACACAGAAAAATGAAAACTAGGAATATTTTACTTGATGTTTCTTTCACTGGTGCTTTCTTATGCATCTTCCCCATTTAGATGACAGGCTGGGTTAGTAATTTTATTTGTCTGAATCAAATTCCAAAGAAAATGTCTAAATGTTTTATAATGCATCCCTTCACTTATTAGCTTCTGTGTTATATAGTGCTACAATTGTGAATATTGCAGTCTTAATCTCACATTGAAGGTGCTGGATAATCCTTTTATTGGATTTTTGTCTTCCAGCTGAAGCCATCATTACCTCATCTTAGAAGGACCCAAAAAAAAAAAAAAAAACAAAAAACCCCGTTCCATCTAGGTGCTTTTATTTCTATTTGTTGCTGCTTTATGATTTTGCTGCTTCCTCCTCAATGTAGGAAGGAGATGACTGTGTTAGAAGTAGCATCTCAAGAACATGGTCTATCCTGTCAGCACTTCATCATTCAGTTTTGCTATGCTAAAACTAAAGGAGGATTCAACACAATGTTGATCCTATGGGTATTTCTGGCTTTGATTATAAATTGCCTTTCCTCAAGCGTTTACCATCCTTGATAGTGCTGGATTCAAATTTCTGTATATGTTGGAAAGCTGTCTCTCCCAAAATGTTTATGACCACTGAAAACTTACTTCAGATTCCTTTCCCTACAGCAGTTCATTACTATGCAAATGCCCTTGCATAGTTGCTGTGGCTCTCCACCTTCTTGCTATGTCATTTCTTTGTCCTTTTAAGTTCTCTTCGTCTAATGGATGTGATTAAAGAAGCTGATAGCATTAGCAGGTAAAATGAATATTTTTGTCATCTCTGTGACATCCTTAGCCTTTGATTTTTTTGGCATGTGGATTAATACAGTGTATGGCAAATATGGTGTTGGCACTTGGCTATCATGGGCTCCTAGGGGTAACCACTGAAGACTGAAATAGCTTTAAGCAAAAAAACATCAACATTAACTTTGTTAATTAATATAAAAGTTCCCTAGTTTTATATGACTTCTGTTTTGGATTCATTATGACAAGTTAGAAATCATAATTATAAATAATGAAAGAGGATTTTTATTTAAACCTCTTCATGAAAATATGGTCTGGAAAAGGAGGCTTATCTTCTTTATAAAAATGGGGTTGGGAGTTAGCTCCTGCTGTGCTGTTCTCTGGAGGCAGAACTTGACTTAACACCTTGTGCCACAAACAGCATTTTAAACAGGGCAGCATTTTATTGTGAGAAGAAACAAGTTTTTTGCAGATCACGTTGACAAACACAATCTGTTAATGGTTTGCTTGTGTATAGAACAACACTTAAAAAGCAGGCAAAAATAGTTCTAAAAAAACCTAAATAGGCCACAGCAGAGTCATACCCAGCTATAATTTACCAAACATTGACAAAATCTTTTTCACTCCACCATTGCCATGTGGAGAGCTCTGTTGTACATTCTGTTTTTACATCTCTGTGCTGCAGCAGCCAGACTTTATTTATAAACAGCCAATTATCTCTATCATCTCTAATTTATGGAATATATTATGTCAGGGAAATACCCATCTGAAATTTGATACCATTATTCTAGAAAACACTCAGATACAAAGGATCTACATAATTTAATATTCCATAAGTCTTCTCCCTGCTTTTTCAAAGTGACTGTAAAATTGTAGATACCACTTTTGATGTAAAAGGTTCCTACACTGGCCTTTCCTGTCAAGGATAAATAATCTCAGATGTTAGGAGTTATTGATCAGTTTTATTTTTGGAATGTACTAGCTGCACAGATTTTTAATCTCTAATTGGATATAATTAAGAGATTTTTTCCATTGAGGCCTGTGATATATATTAATGGAACTACTGAATTAATAGTAATAGCTGCTGTAGCACAACACACACAGCTGTGTTGGTTTAGTTGTTGTGTGTGTAGCTTTTCAGTGCAAACTAGATAGGTAGTGGAGAGTAAATGGAACCACTGTACCAGGCAGTATTCCAGAAAGCAAGGGATGAATGTGGGGTGCAATGCTTCTGCATTATCAGCTGTGAAACCTTAGGTGAAGATTGAGGCAGAGGTACCACAGGAAAAGTGAGATATGTGCAACTCAGAGCCTCTGAGAACTTGCTAGTGGGATTTTATTGCAGCAGTGGAAGCACAAATATTAGTGACTTATGTAATTTTGTAACCAGGTTTGTGTCAGTACTGGATAAACAGGGTCACATTCTTTTAATGACATATTTTCAGCAGTTGCTGTACAATAATCGAAAATTATGTATTTCTGGTTTGTTTATTTGGGTTTTCTTTTCCATTTCTTTATTAACACAAACTCAAAATGCTTCACATTGTTTCTAGGAAGTCACTGCCTTACATGGTCCCAATAATACTTTCAGATTGTAAAAGCTTCTGATGGCAAACTTGAGAACTGTTACAATCGTATTTTATTACTTTTTTTGGTTTTTTAAAGACAGAATGCTGCAACCTGCCAGGCTCTGTGCTGGGAGTGGTTGGCACTTATGCAGCCATGTCTCTGGATGTTGTTGTACAAACTATCCTGTGGGTACAGCACAACAAACATTTCATCTCAGTGGTTTGAGGCACCTGGTGCATGCTAATTCAATGATTTTTCTTTGGTGCTTTATCCACTGCTTAAGAATTTTATACCTCTGAAATACTTTTCACTGTATCTTTTCATTACAAACCCATCATGAAAGAAGCAACCATCCTTCTCTTGAGCAGGCTACTCCAAATGTCAGGAATTACTAAGGAAGGTTAAAATACTGCAAAGTCATACTGACTTCATTGCATCTGCAGTTACAGTTTGTTTGCAGTTGCTCACTGTTCTAAGTGCAGAGGTCCAATTTATAGCTATTTGCTTACTAAATTTAGATGGGACAAAATTAGAATTTATCATTACTCGTCTGTTCAGGAGGTAAATATTTCATACCCTCATTATAACATGATTATTACATTATACCATGCAGAAAACAGAGGTGCAGCATGGCCATCTGATGCAGGGATACCATAAGGAAGTGAGGATGTGACAGTCCCTGCTGACATCTGATTCTGGTACTTTATCCTCCCGTCCCTCTGGGATTTGGAGGCTCTTTGAGTTCAGTGAACTCTGAGTCTCTGTTTTCCTAGCTGGAAAACAACTGTGCTTTGGCTAAATTTAATTGAGTTAAAAGTACATAGGGATCATTTTGCTATTCTGATTTCTATTTCAGGTATGATGAAATTATAATTAACAAATTGATAGAAAATTGTTTTATGGGCTATATATAGCAGAAGAACATCTGGGCGTTTACACACAGAGGTGAAACAATCCCAACACTTCTGCCATATCTGGGACTGACAGTGTCATCCAGAACACGAGGAGAGGGGAGAGTCCCCTCTGTTCAGGGCAGTGTGGTTGTTTGAAGAAACCACTTTCAGTGAAATGCTCATTTTCTTGTGTGGTCTTCTGGATGAAGACCACCTCTTCAGAGAAGAGAGGTCAGACAAACAACTGAAGACAAGTAAATAAACTAATATTTAATTTCAACTTTTGGCTTTAGAAAAATATTCCAAGATTTATGAAGTATTTTAGTGCTTTCCCACTTTTTTTCCTTTTCTGTAAGAAGTGTGTATATAAAAATTGCATAATGAAAAATTAGCCATAATCTATGTTCCAACAGTCACAATTTCTATAATTTATAATATATAATTATAACTAACTATCCACTGCTATTACCATTTTGTTGATTAAGAGATGATAGTGCTTCCATTGCAACAGTCCAAAAAAAGCATACTTTGAATAACTGCAGTACCAGAAGGCAAAAACAGTTTCAGTTTGGTTTTTTTTTCCACCTTCCCTTCTCCAGATTTGTTCCTACAGAGTTCATCTTTCCATGAGCTGGAAAGGCAACATATTTAGGTCACCTGCATTGTAGTTTAGTCACTCCTGGTCAATCTCACGTTAGCTCATCTGCTCAAAAGAATACATTTTCTGAGTCAGTAAAAACCCCATGGAGTTCATAGATTTATTTTGTGACTTTTTAGACCACCCCATTCATAGGAACATCAGCTACCTTCTAAAACAGGAAGCACAGAACAGTGGAACAGTCAAGACTTTCTGTTATATCATTGATGTTCACAACCATCAGAGGACAAGATGTTATTTTAGATGACCTGAGGTTTTTGGTTATTTTTAATTCAGACAGACCTTAAGTCTAAATTCATCCCTGACTGACCTCACTTTTAACTGAATGTATTAGAGAAAGAAACCTTACATTTCCTGTATGAATTAAGCAGAGTTGCTGTTCACTGGTACTTGTGATTCACCCTGTCCCTCTGACCAGTGTGGAGATGGTCAGACCTGCAGGTGAGCTCTCTCAGGGGTCCTGGTTAACATCATGTTTTCTGCACTAGAGCAGCAATTCTGTTGACTGCTAGCTTTTGCACCCCTCTCTTGCTGTGCCCTGAGTGCAGCTGAGTCACTGCCTTTGGCCAGATGCTGGATTTGCCTCTTGGCTGTTCCTTTCGGTTGTAGCGTTTGCAGTGACGTTAATGCACATCAGCCAGCAAAACGCTGTGTTGCTTTCACCACTGAACCTCACTTCTGGCTGCTCATATTTGATTAGCAGCTGACTAACTCTGGGCTTGCTCAGGAAAGGAAGGAAGCAATTCTTTTTATTTCCCCAGTATTATTAATTTGCTTTCTCTTTCACCTTAAAATAAACTTTGGTTTTTCACCCTCCAAGTTCTGTGGCATGTGTGAGAGCTTGCTGCAGGTTTTGCATTCGGTCTACCTTACTGATACTCTGAGAAGCTCTCCAAAAGGCACCTCTCCAATGATATTTACTTCTACAAAACTGAAGTGTTGCAAAAACATTGTACTTGTGCACTAGCAAATTTTGCATTTGTAGAGAGCTCTTCCGTGTAGTAGGCAAAAGTTTGACAAAGACTCTTGACTAAGACTAGAGTTTAGACATATTTAAAGGAGAAATAGTTTGCACATTCTTAATAATGCTGGAAAGTTAATTTTTGCAAGAATTTTTTGGATTTGTGGTCTGTTTACAGCACTGAAAGCTTTTGTACTGGAATGATTTGCTATGTTATATGGTTTATTTCAAACAGGAGCTAAGCTGGAAAATTCCTTTGGTCTTTTTTATGTTATATGACTCCAATATTCTATTCTGGTTTTATAATCTGTGTATGTACAAGAATCAATACATATTAGCAGTCATTTTCTGGCTTTAATATGTTTGGGAAATCAATGACTGATGAAAAACATGCATCTTTTCAATGATAAGAATATTCTAGAACTAAGATATTTCCTTCTGTGCCAGGTGCCTTAGGGCATTGCTGTCCTCATATTAGATCATGCTTTGTGCACAGGCAAAGGCAATTCAGTGTGGTGTAATTTCAGCTGAAATTATTAGCAGTGTTAGAAATAGAGAGTTTCTTCTATGAAAAATACATGTTACTTTTCAGTACACTGCAGTTTTGGTCAGTGAAGCTGAATGTTGATTCATTAGTATTCCAAAGGTAGGAGGAATTAAGCATATCTAGCAATTAATGTGTGCTGGATTTAGAATGAGGATAGGAAATCTTATGTGTTTCCCTCATGGAAGAGAGTCAAAGGATAAGCAACTAAGCATTAGCAGAAAAGGGATTTTTTTGTTGTGGGGTTTTTTTGGGTCACTGATTCACTCTGTCAGGAAACTACTTTTGAGCAGCTGCCTGTTTTTATTTTCAGTTTAATTACAGTCAACATCTTAAACTTTGCAGGAACTTCAAAAGTGATTATTCCATCTCAGGCTCTTTTCAGCCATGTCTGTGATTCCTAATGTATTTTCCAAGTGCTCAAGACATTTTTGGTTTTTTTTTTTTTTGCCATGAGCAATAATTGTCTATTTTTCTTTTCTGACTTTCTAATGAAAAAAATCTCTGAGTGAGGTGCAGCTAAATTTGTATAGTAATGAGATAAAAAGAATTACTTTATTATGTGCTCCTGGTCTTCCATGGTAAGTTAGGTTTTAAACATGTGTGTCAGTAAGAAACACAATTATTAACAGTGATCAGAATCTATCTTTCTCTACACTTGAAGAACATTTAACATCGTTCCATACAAAAGATCAGACTTAATAAATGCCTAGTGACAGATGAAGATAAAACTGGAAAACCTTAAGTGGAAAAATAATTGGGCTGTACCAGAGGTAGAACTAATAAAAAATAATAATTCCTTTTATTGTATCTCTTTTTCTGTGTTGCTTTGGTTTTTTTCTTGGTTGGTTGGTTTCAGTTGCAGAAGGAGAGAGGCTGCATTACAGTCTAACCTGAATTCTTGCCATGGAATGGGTCATTAGGCCACCCAGAATGAATTTCTTCTTCCAAATCAGCAGTGGTGACTGAGCTTTGAATGCATTAAAAAACCCCCCAGATCTTGAAAATTCTGGTCTGAATCTGAAAACATCTTCTCATACGTCTACACAAATACCCATTGTAATCCACAGTGTATTTTATCAGTATTAATTATCTTCACTATTATAAATCTCTGCTTTCTTTCTAACTGGCATATACTTATCTCCCTTTTTCCCTGCTTAGATTTTGCTATACCTTTGAGAGGAATTCTAACAATAAATTCCTTCCCCCCATATAGTGGGCCATAGATTGTCATCCAGTGACACTTCAATCTTCTATTTGACAAACTAAATAGACTGACCTCTATAAATCTTTTATTAGTAGTGATGTTTTTCAATCTTGTGGTCATGCTTATGGTTCTCTCTTGAACCCCTTTGTGAATGCCTTTGAAATGCTGACATCAGAACTGGATGCAGTGATTTAGTAGCAGTCACAGAGGCAATACAGCCTCCCTATTCCTTCTCAATATTTCACAGATTACCTATAAGCCATTAACTATATTATCCTGTGCAGCTGTGATCTCCTTATTTGTCAAGCTAATTACTTCTAGGAATAAAACTGCATTCTGATTTTTGATCCTGGATGTGACTTTCCCTGTTGCACCCCAAAAACCTTGGTTGGTGAAGCTCTGACTAATCTGCTGGTTTTGTGTCTCTCTCTGTTCTCCATGACCTGATCAAAATCCATCAATTCTAGCCTTTTGTTTGTTCCCATGAAAAGATTCCATTTATATTGAGACAGCACTGATTTTTTTTTTACATCCTTCCTACAAACATACGTTAATAATGTTCAAAATCAGTAAAATGTGAAGCTCTTAATTTGCTGTGAATCAAAATCTTACTTGGTAGTTTTGAAACATATAGCAAAAATGTAATGTTTTTGTGGTAGTGGAAATAAAACATGCAGAGAAGCAAGAGATAACTTAATAAATGAAGGGCAGTAAAATGGAACCAGACAACATGAATTTCAAGGGTCACAAGAAACTTTCAGCCTCCTATGCTCTCAAAGATTAATACAATTTTTGTGAAAATATGTTATAGCTCTTTTAGAAGGGAAATTAGTTTCTTTGCTTCTCTCAGTTGAGATTTTATTAAAAAGCTGCTAAAGTGTCTTGAGGGTTCTAATCTATTTTTCTTTTGTTCAAGTTGCTGAGTGGTAAAGAAAAAAAAAATTAGTAAAATAAGGAAAAAAAGGGTTTCTGATTTTTAGTTTTTAAGAGCTTGTTGAAAATTGTGAGGGTTTTTACAATGGAAAAAACAAAAGCAGGATGCATGAAAATTCTTTAAAGCACTTCCTGAGTTTTGATTAAAATTTTTGGCTTTTTTTTTTCTTTAATAGAGAAATTCTCTGAGAAATACTGGATGGAAATGGAAAATTCCCCATCAATAGTTTCAGTTTAAAAAAAGGGATATTATAGCATATACTCCATTCTTTTTCTTTGGTTTTTTATTTTTTTTAAATATGTCCTAGATTTAGGTTAGGATCATCCTAGAAAGGATGATAACATCCATCAGTTAGTTTTTTCTGTTTGATGTTTAACTGGCATAGATTTCACGTTTGTGTTTATATGTTTGTGAATCTGTGTACCACTGAACCCTCTGCTCTCAGCAGTCTGTTCCAAATGCCTGTGCCAGAGGCTGATAATGCTGACTCTGTACTATGCAAAACATTTCCGTGCCATACAGATCAATAGTCCTCCATTGCTGTAACAGCCTGAGGAACATGGAACAACAAAGATTTCCTCATGAAAATCCTGGCATCACATCAGCTGCTGAGGCACTCCTCAGAGGCTGCAAATGGGTTAAGGGTTTATTTTGAAATTAAAATCATCTAATACTGCCATTAATTTGAAATCATCTAAACTGGAGGTTTGGATATACTGGGACTCCACTAATTGCTATGAATGCTTCAGGGCCTCTGGAAGGGCAGGAAACCCGGCTTAATCGTGTAGGCAAGCAGAAAATAGAAAAGACAGATGTTGTGCCGTCCTCTTCTTGTCTGAATCTGATTATCTGTTTTTTGACCTCATCCATCTATTTGATGAAATCTGTCACACGTGTGAGATACAGAGATACATGCCCATGCAAGTAATTTTCTTAATAATGTTACAGCGTTTATATTATTGAGACATGCTTGGACTAGCCACTTAGGGAAAAAAATACAAATCAGAGTTAAAGAAATTATACCAAGTGTTGGGGCACTCAATATTCTGTTAAGGATGATATGAAATAAGAGTATCTCAAGTTGTTGGTACAGCAATCTCCTGTGCAATATGCTTTGTATGATGTAGGATTACATACAGAAGTAGACCTTAAAAGCTAAAAACCTAGATTTTCTCACCTGCACACTGCCTCCCTCAAAAAGCAAACAAACCAAAACACCCTAAAAACAGAAAATCAAAACCACCCCTTAACCTGAGCATCAAAACAGAGCCTAAGGACTTTTTAAAAACACTGCATTTAATACACTTGGTTGCACTTTTGGGAGACACCATGTTAATTTATTTTAATTTCCTTGATAATTCTTACAACAAATGCTTGTCATGGAAGGTTGTGAAATGTAGGGCTGCAAAACATGACATCTATGAAAAACTTTATATATTCCATTACTTTCACTGCATTACTGAATAACAATCAGTCAATGAGATGTGGTATCCTAATTAAGAATAGTGATACTTTAGACTTTGCTCTTATTGACATAAACATTGTGTCTCAGCCAATTAACTATTTAGTCGTGAAAGAGTTTGCAGGAAACTGTATGTGCAAAATAGGTAAGTGCTGTTCTTGTCTGTCATCATATTAAATAAGACATAACCCCTGGGGTTTTTTATTCAGTTGAGTTTAGTGGTTGCATTGCTACTGTGTACGTCTAGTCATATATTTTGCTAAATTAGCAGAGTAATCAATGAGGTGAAGGAGATGAGTGCCCACATCTAACCACACAGCAAGGCTTGCAAGCAAGCTCGAGATAGCAGAGCTTTGCTGAAGCCCAGCAGTGGGGTGACTGTAGAAGAAAGGCTGAGTGTGTGCCTTGATCAGCCTGCAGCAGAGGCACTGCTGATCAACACCATGATCTCAGGCAGATCACCAGCACTGCTGCTGACTCTTTGGTCACCATAATTTGCCTTTTCCATCATTACATGTGGAAAACATGTGGAAGATCATAGAATGAAAACACAATACTACCAAGTTCACCACCAAACCACGTCACCAAGTACTGCAGCTACATGTCTTTCAAATGCCTTCAGGGATGGTGACTCTGCTGCTTCTCCGGACAGCCTCAATGTCCTTCTTTTAGTGAGGGACCCAGGACTGGACACGGGATTTGAGGTGTGGCGTTGCCAGTGCTGCGTACAAGGGGCAGCCACTGCCCTGGTCCTGCTGGCCTGGTCCAGGCCAGGATGCCCCTGCCCTTCTTGGCCACCTGGGCACACCCTGCCTTACATTCAGCTGGCTGTTGACCATCACTCCTTTTCCACAGGGCCTTCCAGATGCTTATTTTCAAGCCTGTAGCATTGCATGGGGTTAAAGGTTTTTAGACATGATCTAAAAACATGATATATTTTCCGACCTAAATGATTCTGTGATCATGGAGATTACAAATTGTGCTAAGTGCAGCAGTTTGGTCTGTATCGGAGCTCCTTTCCAGGGTAGCGCTGCATTGCGACTCATTTCCTAGCTAACAGGCAGGATCTGGAGCCTCTCGAATAAGGGATAGAGAATGATTTATGGCATTATTTAGGCACTGTATGCACTGCTGTATATAATATCAGACTGAGATTTTGCATATGGTAATGTTGTCATGAATGCTTGAGAATAGACGTGTACATTTGTTATCCAAACCTTCAGTAGGCAGTTCATAAGAATACTTGAAAAGAGCAATGCTAATACAGTCATTTGAATTCTAATATCTTCTACCTTAAAAATAATTTAGTATTGTTTAGATTTCCCATTTTTCCTATAGCACCTAATTTATTCCAACTTATAAATATCGGACCTCAAAATAAATAATGATATTCATTAGATCAAGTGTTGTTTTGCTATTTTTTAATCAGTGATATAAAATTCACTGCTCAGAGGTCTGCAAACAAAACTTAAAATGAATTTATGAAAACCTTTTCTTAATAAGTTAATACTTTGCTAAAGTAATGTGGCTGATTCTCAAATAGTGTCTGTAAAGGGATTGGCTCTCTTGTCTGTTAAAAAAGAAAAACAGCAAACTGCTTATTTCTTACAAGTGGTCTATTAAATCAAATCACTGCTATTGCATTGAGAATTTTGTTTCCATTATATTTTTGTGCTAGCAACATTCATGTACTGTAGCAAAAGCTGGTTATGATTTTCCTGCATGGAAGGTCAGCAGTGAAGAGGGAAAGAGGCAGTTGCATATTGCTCATTATATGAGAACAAAGGTTGGCCTTCAGTGAGTGCTCGAATGTTGAATGACTGTGTTACACAGCAACACAGAAAACCTCTTCCTTCCCAAGTGAAAAGCAGCCCATGATCAGTTTGAATATTTTCCTTGAATGAATGCCAGTGACTATTGCATACTTTTGTTTCACTTATGTCTAAAGGCTGATCTCTGCATTCTGAATTGTCTTCTCAAATTACTCCAATACCACAAAGATATTAAACACTGAAGTATTCTGGGCACTCTTGCAGAAAAGACTCAGAGTGAGAAGCAACATAACATTAATCACAGAAGTTTGTTACTTGAGTCCAGACTTCATTTTGAGCTACTGATTGAAAACTTTAATTTATCTTTTATATGACATGCATTTATTCATAACGCTGGATTTATACAATTTACATATCTGTACCTTTTCATCATTTCTGCTAATAGCTTTTTCACAAACCTGCAGTTGATGCAGTTGCCCAGGCTTGGTGGAACATTTTTAGATTATGGGACAGGACAGAGATTTCCTATTCCATGTCAGTGGACTTGCCATACAGCAATGGCTTATTAAAGCATGATAGCCAAATATTCCTACCTTTAATTTGCTTATATTCAATTCCACATGCTGCTTTTCTGCTCTGTGTCACCCAATTATTTTTTGCAGTTTATACAGCTTGTTATACTTGTGTTTCCAAGTCTTTGCCCAGTTTATTCCCTCACACAATGTCTCATGCCACTCAAAAAATTTTTTTTTCTCCCCAGTAAAAATAGCCTTTCTCCATTTCATTACTCCCCCTCTCCCTTTTTGTTTTTCAATTTTAGCACGTAACAAAAATATTTATCAATTTTAAAATGAAATTTTAAATAATGACAATCTATGTAACCTCAAATACAATGTACTTTGTTCATTGAAGAAAATTAGGAGTAATGAATTTTTACAGATATTCAGTGTCTCCTTCAGTATTTTGACACTACTGAGCAGTTCAATATACAAAATTCCAAGAAATACTTTTAAAATATGTACATCAAGCATTGTAACCCAAGAGAAAAGGCGATGAGAAATCACTAAGTAGGTCTCAGCGCTTCCTTTTCTTTCTAGCTATTTAGTAGTATTAATATAAAAATAATCACACTCTACAGCTCAATAGTGGATTAGCCATTTATTTTAGTACATTTGAAATAATTGTGTTTCATATGATAGAAAGCAGGACTTCTGGGAAAGCAAAATTTCTCTAGTGTAAAAATTAGTGGTTTCTGATATGAAAAATGAAGTGTCATTTTCCTTTGTTTATTTAGACAGAAAAAGACAGTAACCCTTTGAAGACAGAAAAGAAATGAATAATGAAGTTTTTTTGGATCTGTTTAGTGTTTGATTTAGGACACCAGAGGGTGTGGAGGGTAAGTCTCAAGCCACACCACTAATGAACTGAGAATAAATGAGATAAAAATAACTGTATAGGAAAAAAATATTCAAATCTTAGTTGAAGTAGAGAAAGGATGAAGAATGGGGAATCTGTAGCTTTTTGCTCCCCAGGCCCAGAGAAGTTGTAACAAATGAGATCCAGCACAAAAACTTTGAGAAAACCCTATCTTGACTTCAATTCTAGCTTAAGGAATAAATATAGTAGGTATAAAGTGCAAGAAAGTGGTGGAATAGCTGTTAGTTATAGAAGAGATATTAAATTCCAGATATTTAAGAAACTATAAATGATTCCTTAACTGTACAATAAAGAACCTTTAGTATATTAAATAATTTCTTTTTGTCATTCCTATATGGTAATTTTGCATTCCTTTATGAGTAGAATTAGGTATAGGTGTTTATCTCATGTGGAGTATGTTAAAATCATGGCACAGGGTATTTTTCCTTATGCATCAGAGTTAAAAGGTCTCATTGCATGTTTTGCTCATGAGACTTCCCCTCTCCATGATTTTGGGCATATTACTTTTCTTTATACGTCACCTTATATAAAAAATAAGTAAAGAACTTAAAAAACAACGTACTGCAGAACCAGTAGATAATTATGCTTTAAATTCAAAATAGTTGAGATGCCAACAAAAAGAAGTTGACGACAAATCTTCCAGTTGGGCCATTGAAACTCTTGAATGGCCAAAATCTCTCTGCAGTGTCTGCTTTTTGCATTCCAGGCCGTCTGTCTCTTCTTGTGTGCTAGAAGCAATGAATGAATCCCCTGCCTTGGGAACTCTTGGCAAAGCAACTTTCAAGCAGGCCAATGCCCTGTCGCATTTTCTGGGCTGAATCCACTCATGGTCCTGAACTGACAGGTGGTTCTGAGCAGGTCATGGGTGATTTAGTTGGTGCAAAATGCAGCCTACAAGTTGATATTACTTGGATATACAGCAATTAATAACCAACAGCCAATGCTGTTACCCTTGCCTATGTCATTATTTTTTTTCAGATTGATTTCCGATGAAATTGATTAAAGTACTTCATGTAGAGGATATATTTGCTGTGAAGTAAAGGGATAATAAAATTTGCCTTATACTTGTCAGGAAACAGTATCAGAACAAATGCACTATTACCAGGAGGTCATCCCCACTCATCCAAAACCCCTCATCATAGTATTTGGATGTGTTTTTAGATATTCTGTAACTCTCTAGAAACATACTACCATGGTATATAACTTGATTCTGTTCCCTTTTAAATCAATAGCAAAATTGCCAGTGACTGATGGAAAAACCCGTTAAAAAATGTTTCAAAAGCATGATTTTCATTTTGGTAAGTTCAATTTGTTGGCCAAAAATTAGATTTCTATTTGTTTGCTTCAATCATAGTTACAGAGAGGCTGGCGTCTCTTTATATCAATTCCACTAGATTTATTCCTTCTAACATGCTCTAAAAAAGATCTATTACTCAAATTTTAAGCAAAAATTGGAAGATAGACCCTTAGCAATATAGAAAGAATCCAAATTCAGCGTTTAAGAACAATGAGAAAGAGCTCTCTTATAAATCGTGCTAATTTGTATAATATTTGTTTTGCTGCATTTACAAGTCATATTTTCTTAAATATTCCAGTTGTCTTTTTTTTGACTTTTAACCCTGAACTGCACTGTTTATTAATCAGAAATTTCTATGTATAAGTAATAGTGGTTTTGTATTGAAGCTATTTTTGCTGTGAAATAGGGCAAGAAGAAATGTTTGCTTCTTTTCTTTTCTTTGTGAAGGGGGGTAGTTTAGTATTTTTGCTGTTTTTTGTTTTATTGTGATCACAAGTCAGTGTGGTTTGAACAAGTTGCTGGTTAGGTTCTTCTCTTAGTGCTTGGAGAGCACAACAGAACCATTGTGGAGCTTGGCTCAGGTGTTAGCCACTACTTTTATTTAATACCTTTCAAAAGAAAAAGTCCATACTTGATAGAATCCCAAACTTGGCAGCTATTTACAGAAAGAGCTTTTCTTGTGTACTCCTTGTTAGCATTGTGGTTGCTTTTACAACAGCATCTACTGCTTCCAAGAGCCTTCAGAACACACTTGAAGTGCCAGACCATTGTCCTCTGTGCTATTACTAAATATAAATTTTTCCACTTGAGTCAACTTGAGTGAAGATCAGATGTTTTAAAAAGGGCTTGATTTTTATTTGCCCGAAGGCTACTCTGCTAAAAAAAAATTCAGTGACCTCATAGCTGAAAGTGACTGCAGATTTCCTATTAAATAACTCAAGTGTTCTGCACAACTCTATGAACTAGGATTATATTTTTGTTCTGATTTTTTAATTTCATTTTTGATTTAAATGAAAATTGCATAGGCCTTGAGATATCCCTGTTGGTACACCTCCTTGACTAAAATTTCCCTGATGCATTTGTAGGATATGAAAGTGCTGTTAAACTAGACCAGCAGTCCCCTGGTATGCTAAGATAAAAGGAAAAGCCTTTCTTTGGGTTTGTCTTGATTAGGTTTTCCCTCTGAAGTTCTGAAACAAATGTGCTGTGCAGCTTGTTTCTTTCTTCCTGCAACCTCTAGTCTTGTTGTAGCTGGCTTTGGCAGCTTCAGCATAGCCAATCTTGTTAGACTTCTTCTAGCAGGAACTTGTCATCCTGAAAAGAATACAGAATTTGCCAAGATATTCAGGGAATGTGGGCAGCTTTTGCTGTTGGAACAGCTATGTCCTCCCACTCATTGGGATGCTGTGTGGCCTCTGTGGGTAATATGTGGGTTTGTAATTCTATGGGAGTCTCCTTAATGGAGATTGAAGCTCATTCATAAGATATGGATGATATTCATACTGCAAAAGTACTCGTAACTAATAAACTGAAGTAATTCCACTCTCCCTTAGTACAGCAAGCAGAAGATATTTTGAGTAATCACAGGTCTTGGCTCCAGCAGGAGCATTTTTCTTAGGGTGAGGTATTCAGAAGCTGGTGGCACTATGTAAATAATTATTTAGCTGCCTCTGTGTGAGTGTCTGGGCTCAGGATGATATTCTTCCATGGTTAACTGTCATGTCTGGAGAAGCTAGAGTTTTTTCTTCAATATGGCATAATTTCTTGAGTGTGCAGTCATGTCTGAGTGTTAATGTATGTTTGTCCTGATCTGATTTAACATGATGCAGGACAGCACCTTTCTCCACACCATCTGCAGCTAGCTGTGCTGTGCTGACCCTTGGTGTGCTGTCAGCACAGTGAATGTGGAAGGGCACTATTTCAAAATTAGGAGGGCAGTGAAGAAGATATGTCATCTGCCTGAAGCTAACATCTCATTCAGGGAACAATTTTATCCAAGGTTAATGTATCAGTCAGCTGAAGCAAGATCCCGGTGATCTGTTAAACGTGGAGAAGTGTAGCTCCATTCCTGAACTGTCATGATGTACTTGCAGCATTTTGATAGGGTTTGACAGGTAGTGTTTGACTATTTATTGACACAAATATCCTCTGTGCTGCTCTAAGTATCTGTTTTTCTGTTTGTGGGTGGAAATTAAAGGTTTGGCTGGAGAGTAGTGAGAGAAATTTCCTGCTATTTGTAAAGCAGCAGTGTACCTAGCAGTGGCTGAGTAAACAGAAAAGGGAAGGCACTCTGCACTGAGGTGGGTGAGCCCTGGCCAGCAGCCAAATAACCCCCCAGCCACGCACTCCCCCTGCCTCAGTGAAGCCTTTGATACTGCAGGTGAGGGCACCACCTTTGAGGGAGGCACCTGCTTTTTAAAATACTTGCAGGGTTCTTGATCTAACTGCAGGATTTTTGCAAGGTACTGTTTATAATGGGGTGTTCAGGGGTATCTGTGCTATAGGGAAGGGAAAGCCTGAGGAGTTACTTGATAATATCATCATGTTATCAGGGGTTTTTAAACTTTGCCTGAGAATTGCTGTAAATTACTTAAGCCTTTCCTTAGGGTTTTAAAAAAAAATCTTCAGTGGGAATGCAGAACAATGCATTTGTATTTGTGCTGGGTAGCTGTTGGGAAGGGGACTAAAAGACTGGGAGATGTGTTGGATTAAATAGTCAACAAATTTCTTTGCTGCAGAGCTACTTTAGAGTGAGGGTATATTCATTCACTCTTTCTCCCACATTTTTCTTTATTAAGGTGGAGTTTAGCTCAGATTGACTTCCTCTTTGGCTGTCCATAAACTGTGAAACAGAAGGATGCAGAAGACTATTCCCTGCATTTTTGTCCATGACTGATAAGAGCACAAGATCATTAATTCAAGTTTGCTGCAAAGATGAGTTCAGAGGAGAAGAGTATATCTCCAGCTCACAAAACATCCACTCCATCACATAGAAGTGCCTCCTCCTCATCATCGTCTCAGAGAGACAGGAGGCAGGTAAGGAAATACTCTAATTGTTGGTACCATCTGGTGGGATGATAGATTTATTCCTGTAATGTGGCCGTTCTTGTTAGCTCTAGATTTGCTTGCTTACAGCATTGGATGATAGCACTAGAGCCAAAAGTTGTTGATTTTTTGAATTTACTTTTTCCACTTCCTAAAGTGGCTTGAAAAAGATGTAGAAGCAACATGAGCACTGTGTACAGCACTGGAACAGGAAGCATATAATCTCATGGACAAGTAGGAAACATGCTCTGGAGTCTCTTGGGAAGTGGTTTCTTGACAGCCTGAGCCCACAGTTGCTTAAAGTAGTTTTGTATCGTCTGTGAATATCTCTTTTTGTAAATCCAACAACAGAGATACAATATTGTTTTAGAAAGTGGTATTTCAATTTAAACACCATATTGTTCATCCTTTCTGTAAGCACCTAAAGTTTTAAGTATTATTTGTTTCACTACAGATTAACACTGATTGTACTACCTCATAGAGTACTAATCCAGTTATGTTAGACTTCCATTTTTAAGAGACTCTTGTTTGTGTGGATGTAATTCTTTAGGATCTCTTTGAGATGAAAACTGTATTAATTCCCCTCAAGACAACTTGAGATTTCCTGTGGGGCTTTTTTGAGGGCTGGGTGTACAGTGTGGCCATAATATCAGTGGGAGCACTTCAGAAAATATCAGAGCTCTCTACTAGATTTCAGATAAGTTCTTACACATATATTTTACAAATACAAAAGCTGATACAGAAAAATTGGTTTAGAATAGAAACGTATTTTAAGCTGTGGTCCATGAAAAAGAGGCAAATAATTTTAAAAATTCAAATAAAAATAATTTGCTTAGGAATTTTTTTCCCAGCTACTTGTATGGTAGCTCTGATACTACTTTCTCAGCTGCTGCTGAGGAAGTTTCTTCCCCTACCTCTTAAAAAATTTTGAAACCCAAGAGTTTTTAATGAAAACTGTAAAATTTACTGTTTTGAAATTAAATAAAATGTAAAATAAAATGTAAATAGTCTCACCACAAGATACTTTTTAGATGTTAAATCAGGAGAAGAATTCTGATGTATGCTCAATAACAGGCAGGAAATGTGTATGGAATTTTTTAATAATTTCCATTGCTTAAGTAGGTCCAAAAAGTATTTTCTCACAGGTGATAAATATTTTCCCTTTCACAGTGTACAGGACTTTGGATAGCTGTAGTTAGTTAATTAAGTCTTGGTTTGGATCTAACCTTTTAATTTTTCATTAGCTCCATCTGGAGCAAGAATTTTGATATCATTTGTTTAAAGTGTCTGTGTATTTTATCTCCTACATTTAAGCCCGAAGAAGGTAAATGCAAAACTTGCAGGAACTGCTGGTCTCAGCTAAGAGCATATTCTCTGAATTTTCTTTGTAATTAATTTGACACAACCATGCAACTAGGAATAAAAAAAAAAAAAAAAGAAAAAAAAAAAGCCCAACCCAAACCAAAAACCTCCTGGGAATACATTTTACGTAAATCTAATGGCTACCACATCTGTTACCCTAGCAACGGTACAGAGCAAGGTATAGCTGTCATCAGAATGGAATGGATGCTTAACTTTAAGTCCATAGTTGATCATGGAAACGTGAAGCATGATTTTAAAATAATGCTATAAAGGTTGATGGTGTGATGCATCCAGAGGATCCCATAAAGGGTGATGATGCTTAATGAGTACTTAGGCATGTAAATGTGGGCTAGAAGGGTTACTCCGAGGTGTTTGGTTTTTTTGCCTCAGTTCTTTCAGTGTTAAAACAGGAGAATGAGTGGGTGAGCAATTTCTTCTGCAGAAAGAAACTGAGCTGCAGCATGCAATGCAGCATGCAATGCAGCATGAACTGCAGTGGTGCTGTACCCAGGGAAAGGAGCATGCACACTTCCTCTCTGCATGTAGACACACTAAAACATCCATTTCATCCCACCATCTACTGTAGCAACTGTATTTGTAATTTTTTCCATGCTTGTAGTATTATTTTTATATGTTTTTGTTTTCATTGGCTTTTGCTCAAACACAAAGATAGCTAGGGGGTAGGGGATTTTGGTTCAGGGGCTGTTGGATTTTGCTTTGAAAAGGCTTTAAAATTCTGTCTTGCTGCCTCCTTGGACTCTTCAGAGCAGCTAGTGGAAAAGCACCCTTCCTAAATTGGTAATATAAATGAATATGAAAAGTGATGTGACTGGATGAAGTGCCGATGTAGCTTTTATTGTCATATGTGAGGATAACACTGGATATTTCTAGATGGTTAATGATTGAAACCTTCTCATCATATAATTCTTGTCAAAGTCATACCAGCAATTATGGAACAGTTTCCCAATAAATTATGGTACAGGAGGCTGAATGAGTGTGAACATGACTATGATAAATCATTTTAGGGAGAGTGGAAACTGTCGTGCTGTATATATTGCTGGCATTTTAATATATCTTTTTTATTTGTACAATATACATCACATAAGAGAATTAGCAGTCAGCAAAAGCTTTGACATTGCCAAGTTGCAGGCTCCATGACTAATAGATAAATTAATAGACTAATGAAGCCAACAATAACTAAAAAACTGGTTTCAGATTTTTCTTATTCATTTTCATTAAAGGGTGTTTAATTTGGATGATTAGACAATAGAAGACCCAGAAAGAACCTGTTTTGTTTAACCCCTGAGTTGGACAGGATGGTAAGGCAGTTGTGATACCCTTGATAAGGAATACTTCAGAAGGGAGAAGCAACAGTTTTTCCTACTGTGGAACTGCTGCAGAGCATGAAACCTGTCACTTACACTGTCAATAAGAGTCTTCAAACAAAAGGTAGCATAAAAAGTTAAATTCTGATAGACATTTGTGGGCCATACTGACAAGGCAGGTTCTTGTGTTTCATCCCTTAGGAAACTCTGAAAACTCTGGCTATATACTGCTGCACATCAAAATGGAGGAAACTAACAACTCTTAGAAGTGCAGCTGAATATGATAAAATCATATGTTTTTTATTCAGTTTTATGGGCATAAGTTCTTTATGAATATTCTGTATTTTATTTCTTGACTAAGTATGCAGCTCATAAGGCAGACTGTAATACATTATATATTCTCTGCAATGTGTGGGTCCTAATATTGTGCTGACAAGAAAGAAGCAAATACATCATAGGGTTAATAATGTGGAGTTTGGCAAATTGGAGCCTGACCTCAGGCTACTAAACTGACAGAGTGATACAGAAGGAGAGCAATAATATTGAAACTGTGAACAAAGGGGTGATTTTGAATTTTCTGACCATCACCTAAAGGCTAGCTAATACATGATGTAAAAATGTATATAGCAATATTTTCTATTTTAAGTGTGAGTTCTCTTCTAATGTCTTAATTTTCCTTTTGGTCTTTTATGGGGGAGATCAACATTTACTCTTTTTGTGTTTTTCTTTACCAGCTTGCTTTTTCAACAAATCCTTGGTTCTTTTCCTACACAGCAATCTCAAAAGAAGAAAAGGTTTTAGCCCTATTGTATTTAGCCTTTGTTGTCACCTCTCTACCAGGAGAGCTTTTATATTTCAGACAACTGTTGTCTTTTCACCATATGTAAAGAGTGAAAGGTGAGGCCTTTGAAGGAAGAGCAAAAAAGATTTGCCAGAGATCTGCTTTTCAGGTTTTAATATGGCTTATTGTTGTTTGTTTTGGGTTGAGGTGTTTTTTTCCCTTCTGTACAAGCAGTATTGACTAATAGAAGGGGTGTACACAAGGGATTCACAAAGGACTGAGCCGGGATGAAAATGTTTACCTGGCCATGGAATTTAAAAGCAGAGCGTGATTCCAAGGCTCTGGTCTTGCCTAAGAGTCTGCACTGGAAAATGCCTACTTAGCTGTTTGCAGCCACTGTATTTTAATTGTCCAAGTGGTCTCCTGGATGTGGTATTTCCTAAGGTGGGTATCACCATTTTGGAGATGCTTAGACAGTGCTGCTCATACAAGATTGCAATGTGACATAACCTAATGTATTCCATGTGCAAGAGACATCCGAGCACATTTATGTACCTTTTTATTCTGAAAGTGGGTAGCAGCCTACATGCTTGCTCATGGCTATCAGCCTGATGTGACATCTGGGAAAAATATTCTTGGTTGGTTACATGTAAATTCCACTTGTTCCTGTCTCTCTGTTTCTCCAAAAAAAGAAAGGCAAGGATGGACATCTGGTAGACATACTTACACACCTGAGAACATGCAGCCATACTCCTGGCTTTGCTCTGTAGCAAAGCATAGACTTTTAGAAGCCTTTTTATTCTGCAGTAGTTTGTGAGAATTATTTTAGTAATAATTATTAATCTTTCTGAGAGTTTCAAACTAAAGAGGCTACTAAATGCCAAGTACTGTTGTTACAGTGATGTAATTCTCTTTTGCTCACTTTCCTAACTAACTCTCTTTGCATAAAACTATTGAAGCAGGATTAGAGCAGGAAGTGCTGAGTACTTTAAAGGCAACAACTCACTGGAGCAAGCAAATGTTCTGAGGGAGCCAAGGAATGAAATGGCAAAATTGTTAACAAAAACATGCAATTATTCTTTACATTGATTAGTTGCTGCTACTCTACAACATTTTTTTTCCTGCGCCCTTGATAGAGTGTGAAAATTTTCCTGAGGTTTAGAAGGTAGTGGGTCTTACTTCAGTGTCTGATGAAATGTCTGAAGCAATGTAACTTTTCAAGCTGTATAATACTCATGTGAATGTTATCTTAGGTTCAATCCCATAGCACTTTTGAAAAATGAAATAATTAATTTCAGAGCAGTAAGATTTTTAGAATTTAAGTGATAAGAATGGTGAGTGAACATCTACACTAGACACAATCAGAAGCTGGCTAAACTTACAAAGTGAAGCTCTCTGGACTACAGGTTTGTCTGAGAATGGGATAGGAACCCCTGCAAGGGAGACTGGGAGGGAGTAGGTACAGGCTGATCCCAGGTGTGAGGCAGACCCCCAAGTAGTGATGCTGATGGGTGCATTGAAAGTCTGAGACATTCTGCATACTGGGAAGCCTTGTGGGAAGGCTGCTGGCTTACCCTGGCAGCAGCTCATGCCCAGGATCCCAGTACACCTGGGTGCATCAGGCTGGCTGTGTGTGTGTGTGAAGCTAGCCTGCAGGCACACAGCAGATGTCCTTCACGTTGTGCCTGTCTTTCTGCCTAGAATTTACCCAAGAGATAGACAGCAAACAGAAGAAGTACATCTGTCCATGTGCACAGGATGGGCCTCTGCAGTCTGTGCTTGGATCATGACTGCTCCTGCCCTTGGTAATACTAGAGTGGTGTAGAGACAAGATCCAAAGCACAGACCTGGAGATTAATAGATGGAGATGCTGTCTCTTCATAAGAAAGACTTGGCCTTAAAGCTTTGAAGAAATAAAATGGTGTGGAGCAGTCAAGGAGAGGCAGTGATAGCATTCATACCAGGCTGTCCCAGGGGGCTGTGTGTACATGTTCTCTGAGCTTCATAAACTCTGCTATCTTTTACAGGTTGCATGGAGAATGCTGAAGTTCAGATGTGGGCTATGAATAAAGATTTATTTTTTAAAAATATGTCTGATTAGTTTGATTAGAAATGGTGCCTGTAGCTATCTTCTATTACAAAACCAGGGAAATTGCTCTCATAAAAGCTTAATTACCCATGCAAATTATGACAGATAATTTAAGGCAGTGTTTTCAGAACATGGTCAGTTGTTCATTCCTCTTGTCTCATTTTTTTCCCCTCATGCATACATGTCCTACATAAGCATGTCTCACTTTCCTTCAGAACACAAAAACTCAAAGTGCAACACACATACACACAAGTCTGGAAGGAAATAGTGCAACTCTTCTGAAGTGTCATTTGGGATTTCTGGGAAACAAATGGGGGAGAAGAAAGAGAAGCATTATTTTATTTTAATTTCTTCAGTGCCGAGGAAAAGCACAAGGGTAAAGAGGGAGGGTGATGGCAGGTATGATGTGGAGGCTTCTGTTTTCCAGACAGTAATGTGTGATTTGGATTATCCACATTATATTATGCAAAATATACAAATTTATTAGATAGATAACTGTGCCTTAGTAATGCTATTTGCTGTTTTGACAGTCTGTGTTCCTGTTTGCATTAAATACTTTACCCTGAAATTGAAAATGAAGTGATTACATAAAAACTTTTTTCCTCTAGTAGAATAGTACTTCATGTAAAAAAAATCAGATTAAAAATTTTTCAGCCTCTCTTTTTCCTGTCTCCTATATTTTTATACTGTGTAAATTGAAGTTTAAAGGCTACTGAGGAAGGATAAGTAGGTAGCTTACAGAAATGAGTGAAAGGGAGTCACAGGAAAAAAGGTCTTTCTTCTTCTGAACCTATGCACTTTTTAAAGTGAGGTCCAGCTTCTTCATTTATCATTTGTGTTACCATTGACTCTCTTTCATGTCTATAATATTTTCATTAATAAAAAAACCTAACACATCAAGGAATTATTTTCTTTTGTGTATGTAATTTTATTTTCCTCCCTATTTTCTTTTAAACCCTATCAGCATAATTAAAATGAACTGGTAGCCTGAGACTATTTAACAAAATATCAAGCCTTTTAATTGTGATCATTCTCTAATCATAAGGAAAGCTTTGTATCATTAGCTAAAATTTGAATTCTCTCTGTCAGACACTGTAAATTTATCTGTCTGTGCTATCTTAAGATAAGTGCAAAGGGAGAAGATTGTCGTTAACACTCAGGCTATGACTTAGCAGTTGTTCCAAACCATCATTTTGGCAGAAGAAAGGTTGCTGGTACAATGATAGATAGCTCTTTTCTGCTTTATCCAGTTGAGCTAATGATTCCCTCCAAGAAGCTCTTCATGAGAGCAAGAGCTTATTTGTCTTCAGAATTTGTCAAAAAGCACCTTGTAAAGCAAAGGCTTCCTTGCTGCCAGAGCCTAAAAGCATTGGCATGAAGTACAATCCAAAGCTGGAGTTCTGAAAACGGCTGACAGAGAGCTCCTGAGCTAATAAATCCTTGACATTTCTGTTACACAAGAAGGGTTTACTTTGCATATCCCAGGAAAGAAGTAGGCATACATACCAAGGTATTATTCATATGCTACAGAACTGCATCTTATATATACTTGTCTTTCAGTAAAAAGGTTACAAAGAGAAAATGTTGCTCTTAAGTACATTTCTGTACAAGATGAACATGTCTTACAAGAAGAAAAAAATGTTAACTGTGTGTGCTATTCACAAAGTATTGCTAAGTTCCTTTGTCACTTAGTTGATGCTGAGATTGCTGAAAACAGCTGTGGAACCATGCCAATAGAAGAGACTGAGGATAAGAATAGGACCATGACTGCTTTATAAAAATTTAAAAACTGTGCTAGAAGATAGAAAGATATACATTGATGAGATATGGTTGTTTTGCTTTGCACTCACTCTTCAATTATATTGAAGAATCTGTCTTTCTTCCAACATTAATAGGAGGAAAGCCAGAACTGGCTAAGAAGCAGCCTAAGAGAAAATCAAGTTTCAAGGTTATTCCCTTTGCAAATAACTTGGCATGTATCACAGCTTGTTTAGAAGGTAGCAAAAATTGGCATGTATGCAGTCAAATCTGTGTCTACCTTACTACTTTGCTGTGTTTCAGAGAACCAGAAAATAGTGTGGTTTTAATTGAGAGAAAGCGATTAAACATTGCACTTCATACTAAATGGAATTCAAGTAAGAATACAGTTTTGTTAGGTTGCAGAAAGAATTCCAGTGACTAGCAAATAATAAAAAATGCACTACTACTTTGGATTGAAAAAACACCACAATAAACCCAGACAGAAAAGCTCTGTTTTGAATTGCTGTTGAAGGACAGTGTATGCCTAGGCCCCATGGTTATGGTTGTTGGAGATTGCTAGAATGCTGTGAAAAGCAAAATGATCCACCAGATCTTTTTTATTGATTAACTCTTAACCACATGTTGTGCACATTTCTGAACTACAGAGAGTCTGTGTCCAATGTAGGTGATAAAATCCTCACCAGTTTGTATTTTTCTTGGAAATTAATAAATTATAAATTATAGAGACCTCTTTGCATTAAATATAATTCATTCCCTTAAGTAAATAAGCAGCAAAGCAGGAGAGGCATGAGTGTCAAACTTGTCATCCACTGGATTTTCTGTCTCTACTCAAAATCAGTTTTCTTTCCTTGCTTTTCCTGTGAAAACAGTTGAATGTCTTTTGTTTTATTGGGAAGCCAGATTCAGTAAAGTTAAATTAGGGTCTTCACCCTCTGGGCTGATGGAGACCAACCCTACCAGTGGAATGGGGAGAAGAAGCAGAGGAAAGAAAAGGGAAAACCTGAGAGTTCCAAATAAGAACAGTTTAATAATTGAAATAAAATACAATAATGATTGTAAGGTGTTGTATGGCGGTCAGCCCCTTTGGCCGGGATACCCCCGAGCGGGGCGTGGTGGGCGGCGAGGGAAGAGAACGGGCGGCCGCTCCCCCTGTGAGCTCTGCAGCCCCAGTGTCGGTGTGGGGACAGACAGAGGCGACACGGGACTTGGGGGTGAACAGGATGGTTTTATTCAGTGAGTCCCAAGATGCCCTTGGGAGGGTGAACTAAGGTTTTATACCACAACTCAAGAGGCGGGGTGTAGGAACAGCAACCAATGAGGGTAGGGCTGGGGATGAGTTTAGGGTGGGACTAACATATCATAAACCCATCAGGGAAAACAGGGGAGTGGAGTAACACAAAGTAACCAATGGGGTATGGAGCCTCACTAAATGGGCAGGGAATGCTCTGGAAGCAGGGGAGGGAACTATAAGGATTGACAGGGAATGTTCTGGGGAAAAGGGCAGGGAAAGGGAGGATGGACAACTTGGAGAGGAAGGGGTTTAGGGAAGAGCTTGGGAAGATTGACAGCTGGGGAGGGGAGGAGATTTGGGGGGGGGGGCGTGTGAACAGACACTGAACAAATATCAAATTAAAGAAAAACGCACCACCACAGTAAGGGAAAGAAAGCACAAGAAAGAGAGAAATAAACAAACCCCAAGAAAAGCATGTGATGCCCAGTATAATGGCTCACCACCTGCAGGCCAAGGCCCAGCCCATCCCCCAGCAGTGATTGCCCTCTCATGTCCAGCTCCCCCAGTTTATACACTGTCCTTGCCGTTCTGTGCTGTGGAATATCCCTTGGACCAGTCCAGGTCACCTGTCCTGGCCATGCCCCTGCCAGCTCCTCATGCATCTCCTCACTGGCCTCTGCCAGAAAGGCAGGAGAAATCAGAAAGTCCTTGATTTAGGGTAAGAGCTACTCGGCAACAGCCAAAACATCACTGTGCCTTCAACGTTGTTCTCATAATAAATCCAAAACACAGCACTGTACCAGCTACTTGGAGGAAAAAGAGCTCTGTCCCAGCCAAAACAAGGATAACGAGCTGTATGAGTCATTAAACTCCAAAGTGAGAAAAGAAGTTGGCAAGATACATGGAAGGATATTGTAAAATCTGTTTTCCATTCTTGCCTTCCACAGAAGATGAAAATATGATGCAACATCATAGTGCTATTTTATTTTCTCCGTGAATTTCCTTCTCCCTCATGTCTTTGGGGAAAAAAGGAAAAAGAATACAGGGCAAAACAAACATTTGTGTTCCCCATATGGGCTTGCTAGGGGTATTTTGAGGCAAATGCATACCACCTAGGTCATGTATGTGTGGATAATCATAAAAATGAAGATTTTGCAATAGAATTATACAGTAATTTGAGTTAAACTTGGAATTATGTTAAATTAGTTTTCCAGAGCACACAAAATTTGCTAGTGCTGGTGTTTTTCTCCAAGACAAACTAGCTATAGTGGGGTGATCGTGAGATATGAGGGGAATCTGGAATGTAGAAAAGCCAACATTGATTTTGCCTGTGTATTTTTAGGATGAGAGGAATAAGAGTAGTATGTTGATTGATGTGCCTAGTTTAATGGATTATTATTCATTTTTTGGTTTGATTATAAATAAACCCCAGAAACACTGTTGACCTGCCTCTTTATTCCTTCTTATGAGCTTTTTTTTTTAGTGCTTCTTTCCCAACTCCGTTTTTCATGTTAAAATACAAAAAACCCGTTGGCAATAAAGTCAAGATTTAAATAATTTTTATTTCTTGATTCTGAATAACTAAACTCTTGCACTGTAAAATTAGCTGCTTTTCAAAATGTCAAGCAATTGTGTCATTTCTAGCTGTAATTTTGCAGAAAAATAACATGTTTTAATGGAAAACATTTTGTACCAAGTAAGGTCTCTTAGTATTATGGTAGAGATGTCACAAAGCTAAAGGAATGGTCTTGTATCAGTGTTATTATGGTCATGAGTAAAGAGAATTGAAAAGCAAATATCTATAGACAACAAGCCAACACTCCTGGAAGTAAGGAATGTAAAGAAGGCAATTTTACTTAAAAGGGGTTCATTTTCTAATTTTCAAACAAATAGTTGAATAAGTCAGCATTCATTAAAGTGCTGCTGGCTAATAATGTATTTCTCAACTGAAGTGGAACTGTAATGACTGAAGGCTAATTAAAAAAAAAAAGGCACAAAACCTTCCTGACTTAAAATCATGTAATTAAAAATGTCACTGGAAATCTGGCAAGCTAAGGGCTGTTGGGCTACTCCTCTCTAAATATTGTGCAAAATAAAATTGCAGTTACGTAACAACAAACTGCACCAGCTGCTACATATGAGACCTTTAGAACATCTGTGTTGGGCATTGCTCCATCTCGGGATGGATGCATTCCTGCCTGCCAGACAAAACTGGCAAGAAAGTTGGGAATCATCCTGATTATGCTAATCAAGAGACATTTTAATCTGCCTTGGAAGAGCAGATTTAGGTTCTTTTGTATATTGTTAAAATGTCATACTGTGTACATAAGTAGCATTTGCTTTACTTGGTGAGAAAGCTTATCATTATCATTAGGAACTTTGTGGTTCTCAGCTCAAATTAGTTTATTAAATTATTTGATATGTAACATAGGCACTTGTGCTACATATATACACTTTTTTTTTCATCATCTGACTAGTAAAATACACTGGACTAAATAAGTAGGTTGAACTTCCTTTGAAAAAAGGAGAAGCTTTTTTCTGGCTGGCCCTGGAGTAACATAATACCATATTTCCACATTCTTCACTGTAAAACTTAATTAAAAGTAACTGAAAATAAATGCTGATTATTGTTGCATGGTGGTAGGGATGCTTATTAATCTCCACTGAAAACAGAGACACTCCCCACGTTTTCCTATTCTCATTCACAGTTGCAACTTGAAAAAGAACAATGAAGGTCTGTGTGTGTCTCTGCAGCAAGATTGGGTCTGTGTTATATATATGCATGTAAATGAATAGCTGTGTTTATTTTCATTTAGTTTGGTTATGGTCCTTTTTGTATAATTTATATAAACAAAAATATTTACACTGCCATTCATATGTACTGTTACATTTCCTGATTGTTTCTGCTGCTGCTGGTACCTGGGTAATCTCTTCAGTCAATGTAAGGAAGCTTAATTGTGAACAAAACTTAATTGGCATTTTCAGCTGAGAAAAACATATGCTTCTCAGAGGGTAATTGCAATTGCAAGTTTGTCATTGTGCTGTATGTCCTAGAAATGAAGCAGTTTTATTTTATGCCAAAGAGACACTAATGACATGTTGTGGTAGAATTCTTACCAAATAGTAGGATGAGATGTAGCAAAATTTTACCAGAGAATGAAATGCAGATGGTAAAGGTAATTTTCTCTTTTATCAAAAATGCTTTTTCTTTTATAAAGTAGGAGTTTTTGGAAAATGGAAAGACATGTTTCCATTTTCTGGAAAATGGAGACATGTTTAGATGTGTTTTAAGAATAGCAGTCTTTTCAGGGCTAGTTGTGACAGGTATTTCATTTTTATTACAATGCTTTGAAGATGCAAAATTTTATAGTATTGTCATATGTAAAAACAGCTGCCATGGTTTAGGATCACAGTGTTCCATGAACGTTCACCTGCAGCCCAAGCTGAGACAAAGTAATAAATTTTTTTAACACCTGTAATTTAAAAGCATTTGTGTAGTGTGTTACTTTTTCTCAGCTGAGAAGCCAATAACAAAATGCTAAGGTGTGATAATGAATATTTTCGAGGCAGTAATATTTTATGTGAAGTGAATGTAGAGCAGTGCTGACTGCAGAGTATGTGCATTCAGTGTCTTGTATATTAACAGAAAACATGATAGGTCTGGTTAGGAGCACTTTGAATCTCTTTAGAGGTAAGAACTGCATTATTTGTCTTTCCTGGCTTTTCCTTTTTTATTTCACCATCATTTCTAGGTTAAACAAGAGTAATTAATTAAAAACCAAGTAATAAAGAAAGAGAAGTATATTGCCTCTGAAGGCAAACCATTTGTGCATTTAAGTCATGAGTGGGTGGTATTTTGTATGTTTTTGTTTTGATCCATGATATGGTCTTTAATTATTTTTTTAGAGTGTTCATATTTTGGAGCGAAAGGCTTCCTCAGGAAGCACAGACCCTTCTTTAAGTAAGCAGTTCCTTGACAGTGATCATCTCTCTCTATCCAAGGTAAGCAAAAGCCTGGCATGGAGTCTGGGCAGTGAGTTTCCCTCTAGAGTTACAAAGTAGTGTGACTAATACTTCAGGGCCAGTGTTTTGTATGGTTCTACCATTAAGTATGTGGTGAGTCTGCCCTGGAGCTTATTGTTCTATAACTGAGGAGTAAGAAGAGCCAGTTGTCTTTAGTAGATGTTATATTCAAAAAATTAGGGATTGGTTTGGGTTTTTTTTTTTTTTTTATGTGGATGGCACCAGGAACAAATTTTACTTTCTCAGAAAATGGGGCTATAAGGGACTTTGATGATCCTTGTGGGACCCCTCCAACTCAGGATATTGCATGATTCTATGACTTTGAGGTTTCCAGTCCAATCCTCTTATTAAGGTAGAGCAAATCATATCCAAATCTAAAATTGCTGCCAATAAATATTAGTTTAAAAAATAAGTCCTAATAACATCCCTTGTGTGTAGTTTGAAATTGAAAAGCTTTTGCTGAGATTTTCTTTCCTGAGGCAGAGTAAAAGATGCAACTGCAGAGGTGACATCACCTTTGTAAAAAGTGAAGCCTTGTGTGTGTTGTTTTGAAATCAACTTCTTTCTGGGTAAATTGCTCCGTTTTGGAATAAGTGATTGCAAACAAGTCTAATTCCACATAAAGAAAGCTTCATTTTAAGATACTTCAGATGCAAAAGTAAGGGTGCAAAAGAAAAGGTGAGGGTGCTGCAATGGAATATTTGGTGGAAAATAAAAATCTGAAACGAAATATCTGTATGTTTTGAAACAGACCTAGTGAAACAATTTTGAAAGGAAACATTCTGTTCATCCAAGGAAAATTAAATGGTTTATTTGTTTTTATGTGGAAAATAAATATTTTACAGTCAAAACTTGAGAAAGCAGTTGGTAGTGGCTCCCTTAATCCCCAAACATGGGGCATGTGTGCAGAGCCAGGTACCGAAAGCTGTGATTGTGTTCCCCCAGTCATGCTGCTTTGCACAGGGCTGTTTCTCATGGAATACCTATGGAATCACTGAAGTCCTAAAATACTGCTGCTGTGCTCGAGAACTGGCCCTGGATGAGGACTCTTCAAGTGTATCACTTTCACTCTGTTTTTTCCCCATTTTTGTCTCTCCTTCATAATGGCCTTTGTATTGGGCATATCTCAACACCCCAGAACTGCGGGGTGAGGCACAGTTAGGATTGTTAGGAGGGTTTTAAAAACAGATTGTGGCACTGATGCAGCAGGAGACAAGTATCCTCACTGCACTGAATAATTGCTCATTTTATCCCTCTCTATCTGGTCTTTTGTTTAAATGAATAGCTGTATGAGATTGTGTAGTTTCTAGCTGAGAATTAATCAATACTGATGTTATCTAGTAGATAAAAGACTTATGCCTGCAGCTGATCATCTAAAAGAGAAATCAATATGGTCAAGAATCAGTTGGCAGAGATGCAGAGACTCTCTGCTGGAGTATGACTTAGAGTTTAATTTGTCCCCCTCAAGTGCCAAATACTTCCATGTAGGGAGAAAATAATACATATATGCTTCCTCTATAGAATTGGAAATAGAACATTGAAGCAAAACATGGGGAAGTACAACAAAGCTGCATATTGAGTAGGGGATTTACAGACAATGAGATAATTAGTTCATGGTTATTCAGGGAAAACTAAGCTGAATAAATAGTTCTATTATAATTTACGGCAGTATTTATTATCTGGGGTAGAGCTTTTCCCCTTCTCAAAATACCAAGACCTTATTCAAAATTTAGTTTTGAAATTTGCTGTTACTTTTGCAACTATATTTTCATAATAGTAATTTTGATGTTATCAGGGCTGTGTAGTTTATTAGGAGGTGCTGTGAAAGACTGACAGCACTTGGCTCTGAAGAGTTTTGTTGGAAATATGGAGACAATTTTTTTTCCCTTTAAATGTTTGATGCTATATGACCTCCTTCCTCTCTTATTAACTTTTCATAACATTGCTAGGAGTTATGATAGATCAGCTGAGAAAATCAAGTTTACAGCTTTGTAAGGTATAATTAGTAAAACATAGTCTGAGGAATCTGGCAGTAAGAGATTTTTAAACTGGTGCAGAATGTTTTTTATATACAGTAGTAGCAAGAGGATAGAAATACACTCTAAGAGAAAATAGGACTCCATCTTTTTCTCTTTAGAAATATTGTTCTTTACCTGTTCCCTGTGTTACATTGTAAATCTGGCTTGAGCTGCACCAGTCACCATGCAAAACAAGTGATATGTACCAGAAATATGCTTTAATTGCCTCCATGAAAGGCATAAAACTGGTTGTATCTTGAATGATTCTGTTCCTCCATTTTTCTCTAGAGAGAAAATTAGTTAGCTTTCCTATAAATTTCTCATAATACAGTGAAAATGAATGCAGGGAAAAAAATCTTTTTGCACATTTCTGAAGGCTCAATTATCAAGTGAAACTCTGTCATAAAATGCCTTTGAAGATTATCACTAGCTATGCTCAAAATCAACAATAAAGCAACATCTTCTGCTAGTTTTTCTGATTTGGAGGAAAAACTGGGGCATTCAGAACCAATGTAGCTTGTACTTTAAAGATCAGAAAATTTGAATTTCTTTATAATTAAGAAATATCACAAAGGGCACTCTTACTATGAATCTTACCTGGTAAGGGTTAGACATCTAAAAATGTTTGTATTTAGTAGTTTTAAATGAGATATAGCTAGACATAATATAGTGACCATATAGTTTGGTACCTAAACAGATTGATTTAAAAGCCTGACTCCTCCTCTTTGTCTTGCATTGAAGAATTTGTGCCATTCCTAAATGCAATTTGTTATCATGTGTGTGCAAAATTAATTAATCAATGTGTCTTTATGCTTTTTCATCAGGAACCTGACAGCTGGGAAATCATAGAGGGTCTGAAAATAGGCCAGACCAATGTCCAGAAGCCAGACAAACATGAAGGTTTCATGCTGAAGAAGAGAAAATGGCCATTAAAAGGTTGGCACAAGGTAAATGTCTCATAAACCAGCCAGAATATTATTACCTTATTTTATGAGCTGGGATTTTTTTTTGTCTAGACAAAATTAGGATGTCAAATAAATGCCCATGATTTTGGTGTATGACTATTTCTTACACTTCTGTATGGAATTAATTTGCAGATACAGTTCATGGCTCTCGAATCACAGTCCCTGCTGCCTAAGGTTGTATTCAAAATCCAGAGGGAATTTGTGAATTAAATTGATCTGACCCTCCAAAAAATCAATTAATTAATTTAAGAATTTATGGAATAAACCACTGCCCCCACACTTTTTAAAATGCATTATATTAATGTGTTGCTATTTGGCGAAGTGTCTGTTTTAGTATGGAACTAATTTATAGGAGAGCAAGAGAAGTCCAACTTTCACAGTTCTGTAAAGGCAATCACTACTGATGATCTAGATGAATTTAAAGCAGTTACCTCTGTAGGTAATTTTTAATGTAATTAAGAACTTCACATTTTAGCATCCCACTCTACGCTGCCTTACATTTCATCTTGGGAACTATGCTGAACTTAGGTTTTCAAACTTTGGGTTTATTAATAAGTCACTAACAAACTTCATAAGAACATGAATATCATGTTCTTATGTTTTTTAGAGACCATACCTATGGGAAAAAAACCCAAAATGTTCTTGTTGTTTTGACATCTTATTCAAGAAGTTATATCTCCAAATGTGCTGGTTTCAGCTGGGCTAGATAAAAGCACTGTTTTCCTGCCCTGTGTGAGATATTGCTACCATCTTTTGTATGACTGACAGAATTTCTAGAACCATGTTTGAGGGGAATTTTCTGCAGCCTAACTACTGACCTTGCTCGTAGCATTAATTTAGCAGGTTTACCTAAGGAAACCATTGTCCTTCCTTCCCATGTCATGACAGCTTTGAGAATCATGCAGAATATTTTGCTCTGTTCCGGGATTTTTACATGGATTAATGCTTTCAGCTACACTCTAAAAATAGGAGTTATTTGCTATTACTTTGCATGTTTTTAAAGTTAGTGATGATAAACACAAGTTAGCACATGTAATTTCAAGTCCAGTTTCCTGCTAGGCTTTATGCTGTATGCTAAAGTCTGCATTAACTTGACTGCAAAGCAGCTTGAGTGATCTGGTACAGACAAGCTAGGGCAGCTTTAATAGAGGGAGAAATACAATGTGAATAGGGGATTCTGCTCAGAACAATAAATGTGCAGCAGCAGCACTGGCACAGGCATCATCAGGTCAGGCCAGTCCTGGTAACCATGGCAGTGAAGATGCAGTGGCTCACCCTGTATCACTACCACCTGAAACATCAACATCCCATGACCTGGGATATTGCTGGGAATGCTGCAATGTTTGTTCTGGTACTAATACCTAGATTAACACTAGACAAGGTGTCTTCAGCACGAGTTACAATCTCATCTGTATTTCACTGAGTACAGGTCTGTCATAAGGCAGTTTTGGATGGTAGACCAGGATCTCTCATATAGTCTTCCTTTTGAGATGTAGTTTCTGGATAGGTTGCTAATTTGAAATGTGACCAGCTTTCGTGGGAAGAAAACAGGAACAAAATGAAGAAATATATATAATTCTCTGTCTCTTTCTTAGAAAGTTGATTGCATTGCCTGGAAAAGTGAAAAAACAATACCCTTCATTATCAAAGTTCATAAAGATAAACGTAGAACTGAGGCTTTTTTTTTGTTTAGAAGATAATTGTTGTCAAAAAACAAGGAAGAAAATGATTTAGTACTGTATTTATCCTCTCCTTCCAACCCCCAAATGTTCCTTAATTGTTATAGGGTAATCCTTCTCCAGATTAATTGTTGTACACAGTTTAAATTGCATCTGCTCATTAAGAAAGAATGTTTTAGGATTTTTTTCTTATAATTTCAGAGGTTTTTCGTCCTGGATAATGGAATGTTGAAATATTCAAAGTCACCAATTGATGTAAGTAGAGCTGAAGACTTTAAAACTTCTAATGAAGTGCAGCCTGCTCATACTCAACTCTAGGCATTTTTATGAAAGTACACACATGAAAGTTGTTGATGGATTTAAAGATAAATAATGTAAGATTTTGGTTATGTCTTTCAAGAATTCTACCTTTTTTATTTCTATGGAAATATAAGTTAAATTACTAAAGGTAGTTTCTTGAATAAAGCTGCTTGAGAGATTAACCTGACCATGTCTTTTTCTTTTCTAATTTTTATGTCAGCCAGAGCTGATTATTCTGAGACATGTGGATAGGACAAAGAATTAATACCAATTATTTATATTTGATACCAATAGATACCAAGTCATAGAAGTAGGGTGTCAAGTACTGTCTAATTTTCTCTGCTTCTCACTTACCTGTACCTGTGCACTGGTGTGAATAACTTAACACACCTAAATTTTGGAGCTGGCATTGTACCAGCATTTCTTGTGAGATACTTTTCTCTAACTATAAACATAGTAAGTGGTTAAATGGTTAGTCTGAGTGCAGCTTTATTTTTTAATGTGGCTTTATGCTATAATGTTATAAAATGGGAAACCATTTCAGTACTAGATAGTATTCTGTTAAATATATAGAAAAAGTGCATGATACTTCTAAATTTTTACCCTGATGATTTTATTTTAGATACAGAAAGGAAAGGTCCATGGGAGCATTGATGTTGGTTTATCAGTCATGTCTATTAAAAAAAAGGCTCGTAGAATAGATCTTGACACAGAAGAACATATCTATCACCTAAAGGTAAAAAGTAAAACTACATACTGTTTTTTTCATCCTCATTAGAAACAAATAAAATTGTAAAAGATTGTGCAGAAAAGTAGTATCTTGATTGCTTTCTTGATAGTAAATTTTTCTCCAGGTGAAATCCCAGGATTCATTTGATGCATGGGTTTCAAAGTTACGGCACCACCGGCTGTACCGTCAGAATGAGATTGTGAGATCTCCCAGGGATGCCAGCTTCCACATATTCCCCTCAGCATCTACTACAGAGTCTTCACCAGCTGCCAATGTGTCAGATGGAAAGGTGTGCCAGCGTTCCTTGCTTGAAAACTCGTGGCTTGCCTGTGGGCAGTTTCAGTGGGCTTTTCTTCTAATGCCGAAAGGACAGGAGCTTCCAGTGTGGGAAGCGATGGCCAGTGAAAAGCTGTGAGGGTGTGCCACTGAAATCAGCTGAAATACTGTCTAATTTAGCCTTACTTCATTAGAATGGGCTGCTGTAGAGATCTTGCAAAGTATTCACCGCCCATACAGTTTGCACTAGCCTTTGCCACTAGGTATAAATCTGTCTCTCTGCTAATGATGTTCTTCCTCTTAAACAACAGCTTTCCTAAGTGGTACCTAGCACAGTCCACTTGTGAAGTTCCTGGTTTGATTCTCCCACATGCTATTCTGAAAAATCTGTGTCTTTGGGAACTGTGGAGATAAATCACAGATTTAATTGAAAACACAATGAATAATTTAGTTTCTATCCTGAAGTAATATAGTCATTACCCTGACAAAGCAGCACAGCCACAGTAAATGTAAGCATTTTATTGTGCTTTAGGTGCAACAAAATAACTTCCCCTGGCAGCCTCCTATACCTTGCAGTAACAGCCTTCCTGTCACCTGCACTACTGGTCAGAGTAAAGTAGCAGCCTGGTTGCAGGACTCTGAAGAGATGGACAGATGTGCAGAAGGTTAGACTTTCTATTTTCATGCCTTGTTCTTTCAGCAAAACCTCTTGTTGATATAAGAAAGAGTCCTGTAAGGTGGTTAAGTTACATCTTTACATGAACATGTAGTAGCTCTTCAGTTAATTGGAAGCTTCTACACAGTGGTGGGAGCTTTGCTGTCTATATGTTTTGGGATGTTGATTTTAAAATTTATTGTAATAATCTGTGCTATTTTGATGGATGTCATTATTCAAATATGATCACTTCTTGAAGTCCGGAGTTGCAGTTGACTCCTATAGAAATAACTAGTGTTCAACAAAAGAAAACTTTTACTTGGATGCCTTACTACAAGGGCTTTGAACACTTTTGTCATGCAATTAAGTGCAAGCAATCGACACCATGGCAATAAAAAGTCTGAATTGAAGCACTTAATGTATATTTATTTTATATCTCTTAGATCTTGCTCATTGTCAGTCTAACCTTGTGGAACTCAGTAAACTTCTTCAAAATTTAGAAATTCTACAGAGGACTCAGTCAGCACCAAATTTCACAGACATGCAGGTAAATATGCTTGAACATTAATCATTACACTGAAATATTTGTTCTTTCTGTTAAGGGAAATATAGAGGTGTTGTCTGTTAACTCAGAATATTTATCTGAAGTAATAATGAATCTTGGATGAAATGCTTATATGTCTATTTTAATCTTGTGTAATATTGTTTCTGTTTCATGTGTAAACAAGTAATTAAGATGAATTCAGTATTTGAGTTAAATAGAACAAATAAAATGATTAAGTAATTTAAGCAAAACAAAACTGAGGACTCTTACAATAGAACACATGTATAAATTGAAGTTATATTTAAGGAGTTTTTGTTGTGTTAAGATAATATTTTAAGTTTTTTAAGGATTGGAGACCCAAAGACCCTCAAAGATGAAGTTGCATGCTCTAGAAAAGGGGGCATAGTACAAAGGTCCCAAGTTTTGGACTGTTTCCCAGTTCAGGGTGAGTTTTCCTCTTACCAGAAAGCAACAGCAGATCCTAAATCATAAATACTTTCTTCCATTTTCACTGAATCTTCTTGTCTGTACGAATGTCTGAGTAGTACCACAACAGAAATCCATGAGGATTTCAAGATCATGTCCTAAATATTGTGCACCCATGAAAAGCAAGGGTACCAGTAATTTTGCTAAAGCAGCTAACTGTACCACATGTTTATGAAAGTGTATGGATAGCTACAGCTGATCACTGCTCCAATTTCAGGCCCCAGTAGCAGCATTCTTCTCCTTATATTCTAATTTATACTTGTCTAATGCTACAATTCTTTACTAACTTGCTGTATTTTCTGTGTTGCTTGTGTCAACTTAATAGCACTTTGTTGCTTTTAACTATTTGTGTAATGTAGGCTAACTGTGTAGATATTTCAAAGAAAGACAAGCGGGTCACGAGACGATGGAGAACAAAAAGTGTCAGCAAAGATGCAAAAATTCAACTTCAGGTACTGAATGCACTATATTTTACTTTTCACTGTACTTTGAGATTAAATTCTAAGCATGAAATGATCTTTTAGGTGAAAGTAGGAAGTCAGTGTGCTGTCTTTCATGTTTCTGATGAAGTAAATTAAATCTAGGTTTGTCTTTCAAAACCTAGAGAAGACAGTGAGAAAAGTACTGATTTTATTTTCATTCATATGAAAATATTGCCATCTAGGGAAAGAAGTGGGATCTGAATATTAGTCAGTTAAGGAATTCAAAACTCAATATACACACACCATATGGGGATACTGCTATTCCATATCAAAGTTGCAAAGAAGGGCAACTGCCTTCAAGTGAACAAGTGACATCAAGTTAAAAGCAGAATGAAACACTAAACACACTAGTAGTCTTTATCAAGGCCTATACTTAGAATATTACCAATTATAAGTACTTTCACAAGCCTCCTGTTATGCAAAAGGCTAATATGGGAACAAATAAAATGGCCAAGAAATAAATTATGTGAAGGAAGAATTTACTCCATCCTTCCCTAGAACTGAAAGCACAGAAATAAGTATAATGTGCATATATTCCTGCCTTGTGTTTTGTTGGAAGCAGTTGTATATTCTGAGGTTTGATCTAAAACCTGATCTTTTTTATAATTAAGCAACTGATAATGAGGACTATTCAACTGGCTTTGAGAGCCAACAATCACCACTGTGATGTCTGCTACTGAGTAAATAAATGTCAGTAACTTTTAATCCATTCAAATATCTTGAAATTAGTACAAACTTTGAAAGCTTTTAATATGTCTCCAGTAGGCACATTAAGGAGTTTCATTTAAGATCAATAATCTTAAGGAAGGAAGAGGTGATAGTTGCATCAGCTTTCTCATTGCAGCTCTTGTAGTTTATTTTTCTTTTTACCTATTATACTTTGATAATCACAATTGGTAGGACAATGAGATATCTGTCTGGATTAAAAAGGCTTATTAACAAAGGAATTTTTGTGATTGATGTCATGTCATGCAATTGAATGGTTGCAGTTTTTCCTTGGTACTGAATAACAGGGAAATTAAAATATCAGTAAAATGCATGCAAGTACTTCAATGCCTATGAAGAGTCAGTCACTTCTGCATGTTCTTCTTTCATGCCACAGTAACCTCAGAGAAGTCCTATGCACAAAAATTATGAAAGCAGGCAATGTATTGCAATTTATGGTTGGTCATAGTGAATAATGACCTGTTCCCATGTTACCTACACTTTGCTGAAATAACAGCGGCCTGGGCTTCCATCAAAACTGCTGTTTGTGGTTTGGCAGGGGTGTGCCTCAGCTCCTGAAAATTTCAAATAGGGTTGCAGGTTCCTCTGAGAGAGTTTGATTGCATTGTATTGCTCTACATGGGTCTGTCACTTCTGGATTGATAATGAACTCTGCCTAACTTGGGTCAGCATTAATTCCTGCCAGAGTTCTTGCTGCAAATATAAAGTAAAACAGAAACAATAAAATTGTTCTAAATTATATGGAAGACAAAGAATACTTGATGGCTACTCCACCATCTTGCCTAGTTTGATGGACTCAGTTTATTCTTCCAAGGGCTGTCCTGTCTCCTGAGTGCTAGAGCTGTGGTCTGGAGGAAGATAGCCTCACTGACTCATTGTGTTATTCCTAATTTGCTTAGGTTGCCACTAAAATGTGAATGCCCTCTGATGCCTACAAACCCTTTAATCTATTTCCCTATTTCCCATTTTGTTCTTCTATTAGAAATGCCTTCTACTTCATTGGTCTTCCTTATTGCTCATTTTTTCAAGACTGCTTCAAGTCTTTCTGATCTGTTGATCAGGATATCCCCTACTGAGAATCATTTTGTCTGATTTGTGATCATTGTTTTCATGGTGCTTACACATAATTTGCTAGAATGGTTGACATTTGGTACCAGTAAGATTTCTGTTGTACTATTACTTTCCTCATACCTTCCTACATCTTGTTAGTTTTACAGAATAATGCTAATATTAACAAACTAACTTTCAGCTAGTTTCACTGTTAATTCCATTTGGAATACTTACACCTGTTTTTTTCATCATTGAAGTACTTTTCATTTGGAGTACTTTCAGCTATTTTTCAGAATGAGCAGTTTTTAACTACATCAAAGACGTTCTGATAGTACAATATTGAGAGCATCCTTCTGGGAAGCATAAAATTAGGGAGCTTTATATAAAGGTGTGTGCTTTGTGTGATGGGGAATAGGGTATGATTTCTGCTGGCTCAGTATCCTCTGTATATGAGGCAAGGAAGGAATTTTTCCATCCAGGTTTTGTAGTATACTTGTTAATATTCTTTTGTTAATGAGATAGCTTTTGTTGGATTCCTGCTAACACATTCTTGCAGTTTGAATGCTAGGTGCATAATGTATTTAAAACGTACTTTTTCTTGTAAGTAAAGCTGCTTGATTTGTTTCCTAGACATTAATAATTAAATATGCCAGTTTTGTATGCAGTTGACTTTGCTCACACAGCTAATCCCTGTAACTTGAGTGGGGTTACCCCCTGAAGTAAAACTGAGTATAGCATGTGTCTATACATTTGCAGGTTTGGATGTTTACTATTGCTAAGTTGTTTAGAATTAACAGCTGAATTTACAGGCCTTTACTCAAGAGTAATACATTAATTGCTTCTCTTAAGAGAGATTGCTTTTATGAAGGAGGTTAATTTTGTTTTTAAAAAGCCTGTTTAAAATCTTGTGAAAATGGCCTGCAACAACATGTTAGTTGACCTGTATTAATTCATTTTACAAATTATACTTTTGTACAAGAACCGAGTAGTGGGTTTTGTTTTGTTGGTTTTTTTGGGAGGTTTTTTGGTTTGCTTTTTAAAAAAAAATTATTTATTTCCCTTTGGGTAACAGGGTAAGTTATTATTCTCATAACAACTTCAAAGAACGAAAAAAAATTATTGCAAAGCACTAAAGAACCAGTGATATTTTGGTTTCCCACAAAAGCTCAAAGTTCTAAAGTTCCAAGACTTCACAGGGGGAATAGTTTAATAGAGAGCTGTGTATTATGGAGTAATCTGAATGATCATCTTGCTTTACTGAGGCTTTCAGCTCAGAACTGAAACCAGATCCAGACTAGTTATTACTTTTTCCCTTAAGTAAATATTTCTTTTTATGGTAACTCAGATTATGACCTCACTTTCTATTTTGTTGAGGAGAGTGTGTGCTTCTGCAAAGCTCACTCTTCCCATGTGAATAATGCATACCTGCATTCATAATCTTGTATACATATAAATTTGTGTATATCTCTCTCTGTAGCTAGTTTTGTCCCTATTATTTAAGTAAGAATATTCCTCCATACTCTTACTCACAGAATGGACTTCCTTTTGGAGCACAAAGAGCTTTACATTATGCATATGATCTGTTCTCTGTTTTAACAGAATTTGTTCTCAGTATTTCAGAGGTTATGCACATGTCATTTTAATGTGAGAATTGTATAAAATATTTTAAAATATCCACAAGTCTTTTACTGTGATCATTAGACAATCCTTCCAGCTGTCAGTGGCATTGCCACTAATATCAGCCAGCGGGTGAAGTGTTTGGCCATTCTCCACTGTTGCAACCCTCCTGGGAATGTTACAGAAGCAAGACAGTTCAGCTAATAATTGAAATACAATGTCCTGTTCTTCAGCATGATGTCCATTTGTTTAATCTACACATTGTTATTTGTATGACAATCAGGCTTCTTGCAGAAATATAGATCTAAAAATGCTGTAGTGGCTATAGGTCAAGAAATATGTAAAGGAGTTGAGAATTGTTTTCTAAAAGCAGAAACATGTATTTCATAGTTTTCCAAAATCTTAAAATTACTTAAAAATAATGGCATTTTGATTAAAGATTAAATAGAATGACTTTATGACAGATATGGAGCTCCTCTGTATTAGACAGTTACTTGCTTGACTTTAATGTACAGTGAAAAAATTTCTTGCAAGTAAAATAAATGTAAAATAAAGCAGGATGAGGCCAGAAGTTAGACATGAAGAAAAGGAAGCAGTTATTGAAATACTTAGTTTTTATTTGTGCTTCTTTATCTGAGTTTTTGCCTTGGTTTGGAAGCCAAGCCTTCAATTATGTGGACAGGCAGGTGGAACTCAAAAAAGTGATATGTGGAGAAAATTATTCAGTAGGCTCAAGGATGGATGTGGAAATGCCAGAGCTGTGTACAGGAATATTTACTTAAGAAAACTCTCTAGATAACATACACAACATAGATAACATACACATACTCAAGGATGGATGTGGAAATGCCAGAGCTGTGTACAGGAATATTTACTTAAGAAAACTCTCTAGATAACATACACAATGAAAAATTTTACATTGAGCCACATACATCTTCAGTGACCACAGTTTATGCACTTCCACTATTGCAAAGTGATCTCTTTCAGAATTCATCTTCTAGATGGTCAAATGACTCCAGAAGGAGTTTGATTTTTGTTTTATTTTCTGGCATGCTGTAGCATCCTTTTTGTTCTCTTATTCCATTATTGCCTTATTACTCTGAATGGCAATGCTGGTTGATTTGTTTTTTGTAGCATTAGTGAGTGCACTGCAGTCCAACTCATCTGGAGATAAATTGAGTGAAGTATCCAGCTTTTTATGTCTCTGGCATGCACAGCTGAAAACACATGATATGTCCTCAACATGTGTAGGCCATAAGAGTAAACAAAATGGAAACCCACTTAAAGACTCTCCCTCTCCCTTTTCTGATCACCTTTCATCTTCCTGTGTCCCATCACCCCTTCCCTTCTCTTTTTCTACTTCCTTCTTTTCTTGCATTCACTGTCAGGAAGGGCCGGCACCGAAGGGCCAGTTCAGCACAACACGACGCCGGCAGAGACTGGCAGCTGCAGTGGCTACAACAGTGAGTGGATTTAAAAATCAAGGGATAGCTCTAAGGATGGGAAGCTGTGTAACTTGATTGTGTAATAAATAAGCTTATGAAAATGTTTCTTGCATTTTTTGGAGGTGTCCATGCTACCCCCTTTCAGCTGAGTTCCTTAGAAGTGGTCAGACCCAACACAAATGTGCTCCATAAATGTGGGTCTGAGCTTGTGTACATGGTACATGTCCCTCCTCCTTTATGTAAGTGCAAGTGACAGACTCAAGCCCTGCACACATAAAGTCTTTGATGGACTATACAGAATAGAAAATAAAAGATCAAATTCTGTTAAAAGATGTTGTGACCGTTATAGCAAGACAATAGAACTAAGGAGATTTGTTACAAATAACCATGAAATTATAAAATTTCCTGATATTTCTATAAGTAGCATAAAGTTAGCCTTTTCATTTGAGGCACTTTCTGTTTATGTTCCATAATCCCAAAAAGTCATATTACTACCTCAGTGTCTGTATGTAGTTTTGCTAATTCTCTAAGTCTTTGTCAGAAAATAGGGAGCTATGAAATCAGTACCCGGGCTGGGAATTAGTTGTGGGAAGTCCTGTTCGTGAAATTGCATTGCCATCAAGAGGATATCTTCAGCTGCTGCTGTATCAAGAAAGTACTCATTAGGAAGGCCCAATATAGACATTTGTACTAATCCATCAACAGATAAGTACAACAGCTAGATAGGGAAGACTGTTCAGCCAAAGACTGAAGTGAGCTTTAATACAAACTCCTTATCTATCCCAAGCAGTGAATGTCTTCACCAGGATGAGGTGTTCCGGGGTCTGCTGTTTCAGGCCAAAGCTAAAATCCCCTAGATCTGACATAGTTTCTGGTTAAGACTAACTACCTCAAGCATCTGCTACTTGAACCACAAACTCAGTTATTGCTATGTTCTTTTAAAACATTCGAGACATATCAGTGTTTCTCCAGCTTTGAAATTAACTCATCTAAATTTATTCCTCTGTAATCAGTTGATGCTGAATGTGTGCTCTGTAATTGATTGCTGTGTCGGTCTGCCTGCCTAGCACAGAAACCTCCTGATTCCCAGTTTACAGGGCTGAGCAGTGTCGGTGGGAGGCTCTAACCAGAAGGCTCAGCAGCAGTTAAACAGCTTTGGCAAGGGCTGTACTTCTTAGCTAGGGAGTGCTTCAGTAGACAAACGCAGCTGGGCTGGGGTTGGGAGGCACTAAGAGAACGGGGAATTGCTGAGATGTTACCTGCAGCTCGAGTGAGGACATGTTAAGGGAGGCTCTGGAGGAGCTGGAGAAAATGCAGGAGGAAGGAAAGCTAGAGGCACCAAAATGACTCTGTGGCTGTTGTAGTGTTCCTGGCCATGACCCGTTCTTCCTGGCTGATGCACAAAATGGTTGTTTCTTCCAGACAGTGAAGCTGTACACACGGACTGAGGGATACAGAATTATATCAGCTAAATGTACAGCAGAAAGAGTTTTGCCTTACAACCCACTCATCCAGGAACAGTCTGTTCCTACGTGAACACATAATTCTGAGGAAGGTGATGGATGAGTGGGTACAACACCTCTGGTGTAAAGCAGGAAGTTGGGACAAGGTTCATCTGAGGTTGTGTCTAGAAGTGTCTGTGTGGGGAAAACTAGAGGGATGGATCAAGAAGCTAAATATTTTTTCAAAAACCTTCAAAACAGAAACAATAAAAAACAACCAAAAGGAGAATGGGTAGTAAAGTCAGGATCAAGTCACCATTACTCCAGAGAGAAAGCACAGCCATGTAGAGGAAAAAAAGGGAAGATAATTATATTGGCAGTGTTTCCTGGACTGTTGCCTATTCAAGAGAATGAAAATGGCTGTTTGATGTGGGTTTTTTTTCATCTGTTACGGAAAGTAGCTTGGAAACTTTTCTAAAAGAGTTCATGTCAATCAACAGTTCAGTATTTTTGGTTCTTGAAGTTAAAGCAGTCAGCAAGGCTACTTTTCTCTGTCATGTGATTGTATATTTCTTGCAAGTAGTGTGACATATTTGTAGAACACATAAATTACATTTTTAGGGCTTAATTGAAAATAGTATTTTTTTTTCAATAAGCATAATTGCAGAAACCTTTCTTTTTAGCCTGGCCAGCTGAGGTTTGAGGCAGAAATGGTGAATCTAAAGCAGATCTCTTCAGCTTGATTAATAAGAAAATGACTAAAGAGCCCCCCTGCATGTGTGGGCAGCCTGCCTGCAGCTCTGCCAGTCCCTGTGGGTCTGGGGAACCTCCCCCATCACCACAGACATGAGGAGCTGGGGGGACTCTCCCTCAAGCTCTGACTATAGCTGGTGTCAGCTTCTTTCCTGCCTTCTGGATGGTCTGGAGGGTTGGGTATGTTCTCCATACACACAGGTACAGTGTAGATACCTACTTTGCCCTTCTGGAGCCACCTGGAACAGTTGAAGATTTGTGATGTTCCTATCCAGAAAGTTCTGGAAGCATGCTCTCCCATTTAAGAAGGGGAAAGGTTTTGGAAAAGTAATTTGAAATGAAACTACGTTTAGCCACAGTAGTCCACTAACCTAATGTTATGCTGGGGTCTTGAGACAGGCAACCTGGTAATTGTGAAGAAGATAAAGTGTTAAATACCCAGTATGAATAGAAGGAATTTATTCTACATCTTCTGTTAACAAAATCTTCTTGATATGCTGCTAAAATGAGGTAAAATAAAAAAATATGTACTTTGTTGATATAACTGGAAATCAAAATAAACGAGAGCAGGAATAAAGCTTATATGAGATAGGTGCCATAGACTTACTATTTAATGTACTACATGTATCTGGAAACCAAGAAAGAACAGCAAGGAAAACGTATTTCACAGAGTACACTCATGAGTGGAATGATTAATAGATCCAACAGGATTTTGAGGGTTTAATTGGATAATCAGAACCTAAACCTAAAATGTGTATTGATGTCAGTTTTTACAGGAAGGAATTCATAAAACTGTTTCAAATAACAAAGTACCAAGTTCAACCACTGATGACAGTGATTCTAGAACTCATCTGTTGATAATAACTCTTAGTAATATGACTTTTTATGTTATCTTCTGCTCTTTATCATGCCTTGGAAGAGACATTTTATATTTTGACCCCATTTTTCATATTTGAATGATTACATTGGGCTGCAGTGTGAAAATGCTTGATTTATGCATTTGATCAATCTAATGAAATGAAATAGATTTAATATACTAAACAGTGCTTGACACATTAAACTGTGGTTAATATTTAAGTGACAAAATAGAGTTCTGCATGCCTTTCTGTTGCATTTACAGTTAAAAATTTTGTTCTTGGCCTGATTTTCATATAAATGTGTATAAATGGTAACATTAAAGTAAAATACAAAATACTCTTGCACACGCATCACTTATATAGCAGTGGTAGCCATACAATGCATGTAGCATACAGGTAACTGCTCAGTACATGATACATGTATAAATAATTTAGAAAATCTTGCATTTACTTTTTTTTTTATTACTGTACCTGAAAAGTAGAGGAAAAAGCAAAGTAGAAAGATAAGAAATGAAATTATTTGCTTGATCTTTCTAAACTGTATCTCTCTGCATTTATTTGTGGTCTATGTATTTTAAATGAAAATCAGGTGGAGTTTTGATTTTAATGTGTTGTTTTTATTGTTTACTTGTTTAGTTAAAAAGATATTAGAAAGACTGTATACTTCTTCCATCTTTATAATTGCCAGTACAGTGAGTTTCAACTGAAGATTTATGAGTAGTTTTGAAAAACTTCAGTGATATATCTGTTAATATTATATCCTATTTCTAGATCCGTGGAGGAATTTTCATACTTAAAATGTTGGTATTGCAACAACAGACTCATCTACAATTACTCTCAAATGTCCAAATAGAAAGGAGCATGTCTCATGGTTCAATTTTCTAGTAATCATCTAAGCATTAGGAAATCATCTTTTTTTTTGTAAACATTAGAATTTAAATACTCCATCATTAGCTGTTAGATGTTAGGCCTTCTTTTTTATATTTCAGTGAAAAAATTCAAGAGAAGTCTGCATCAGCTGTGTTGAGATTTAGGAGAGTAAGAAGTTACGTGTTCACTCTTGCCATATTCTTCACATTGTGAACTAAGTATTTTCAGAAGAAATTTATGTTTTGCTTCAACAGAGTCAAAAGTTTGGCTACACCTTATGCAACAGTTCTTCTCTGTTTCTTGCTGTAGGTCCCTTTCAGTGCTACGATGTCACCCGTTCGATTGCATTCATCCAACCCCAACCTTTGTGCAGACATTGAGTTTCAGGCTCCCCCCAGCCATGTGACAGATCCTCTGGAGTGCTCTGCTGAGTACATGAAGCTTCAAGAAGAATTCTGCTTGATGGCACAAAAAGGTAGGTGAAGACACCAAGACTTTTTCTGTAATGTGCTTCTCTGTTGTGTTTCTTTATTGGCCTCACTTAGTTATGGCCAGGGCTTTCATCTGTGTTGGGTGATACTGTATAAGAGTTTTTAGCTGTTCAGGTTGCTTACACAAAGGCAGTATATATTACCCTTCTTATATTTTCCATGCATGTAATAAATGTAGAGATAGGCAAACTCTGAAATTGTGTTTGAAGTCTTCTGAACTGCATTCTCTGTTCTGTAAATAAGTGACTGAATTTGCAAACATCTTTTTTTCCTCAACAAAATACATATTTCTCCCCAAAGATGATTCAGAATGTAACTGCTGCACATAATCCTGTGAATTCATTTTTGTGCAATGTTTTCTGTGTCAATGGGATCAATGGAAAAAGAGCTTATTACAGGAATGTACTTTTTAATTGCAATTTTATTGCCAGTAAGTGAATGGTCCTACAAACTGAAAAATACCATTTTAAAAAGGTTTTCTTATCAGTTTGCTGTTCTATAACAAGCATAGAAAAAATGTGAGACTGACATCTTAAAAAATTCAAAACCTGTTTAAAGACCAAGTAATCCTCTTTATTCGTACAATATTAGTTCAATCGGACAGAACTGGTGTTTCTGTTACTCTGAAAAGTACAAATAAAAACCAGAAAGAAAATAACACATACTGGACACAATTTTTCCAAATATCCACCTTTCCATATGTTCAGCACCAAGAATATGCTCAGATGAGATATGTGTGAACATACAGTGCATTGCAATCGCAAGCTGTAAGTGTTTGTATTTAATTTGGCATGGATTACTTGAAGTTCAGGCCCTTGTTTCAAATGTCCATTACTGTGGGATGGAAGTCTCACTCTCTGTCTGTATTGCTGAAATATTGTGAGATGTCGATGTGATTTCTGTAGCCAAGAAAATACCTCTTTTATTTTTTTCTTTTTGCTTAGTGCATTCTCTTTTGAAGTCTGCCTTTAACAGCATAGCTATAGAGAAGGAGAAGCTTAAACAGATTGTTTCAGAGCAGGATCTTACAGGCCACAATGCTCAAATAGCTCACCTCAGACAGTCCCTCTCTCAGGTATGTTCTTGATTTGATTTCAAGCACATCTGTCTTGCCCAGTGCAGTATTTCTTTTGTATGTTGGCCATTTCCTTTCACCTCAAAGAAGCCAAGAAAAAGCCAAGTTCTCAGCCAGAACTATGGCATATTCTGTTATAATGTAAATCTAGCCTCACTGCATGTGGAGGTGAAGGATATCATTTGTGGAAGCATGTATCTGTTACGGTTTTCCAAAGTAAAAGAAAAGGATCAAATGTTTTTATACAAATGCTAAATGTCTTTCTTGGAGTTGTCCCAGCACAGCCAAGGGAATATTTTTCTTTCTGTAATTAAGTTTTTAATTTTGACCATATATGTCAGGTTTGTTTTATATGTCCATGTCTCTAAATGCAAAAGGAATCCTGGGTTGCATTATAGTAATGGGTAAATTGGATTTCCAGATACAGACCTGTAACTCTCCAGCATCTCTCCCACTTAAACTAAAGGAAAAAATATAATTTGCTTTATTGGGGGAGAAGAAATTAGCAACAATAAGTCCTCAGGTTGCTAAAGAATTCAATTTTTCAAAATTCATTATCAAGGAAGCATAAAAGCATTTGCTGGATTGGTGTGGAGGACTACATCTGCAAGAAATATCAGCAGATATTTAAAGACAAACCTTTCTATAGATGCAGATGCATAGCATGTTATGCAGATTGATTTCTGTGCATTGTGATAAAAATGGGTTAGGAGCATTTGTGGGTTATTGACAGAAATTTATCTAAGACCTGTGGATATTTATTAGCAACTTGCGTGAAATAGGGAATCATGTTTTCTTGGTTCTGGCCTCCAACATTAGTTTAAAAGTCACTGTCACACATTAGTTCACAATCTCAGTGGAGAGGAAGTGGAAAATTGGCTGTGACTAGGTTTGTCCAGTCTTGTGACCAGGTTTGAGCTGTTGAAGAAGCTACTGTTGGGTTGCTATTAGTCATTACCTTCCCTCTCTGATGGGTGTCAACTAGGAGCATGCCCAGACCATTTCAGAACAAAGCAAAATTGGGTAATTTAAACTGTTCAGTGACAGTTAAGCTTACCTATTTTCCTTTGGTCTTTCTTTGTTTTAGTACATTTGTGCAATCTATTCCTCAATCTACACTAGGGAGAGACAGAAGAAGGTTCTTACTCCATTTGTACTGAAACAAAATGTCTCACTGTTCTTCTTTTGTATAATCCTCAGTGCTGGGGATATATCAAGGTTAAGTCAGCCATGTTCTAGATATGTAGCATATTGCACTTCTGGATTTCAGAATCTTGTACACTAGTCTTTCCAAGTAACAGATAATACATTATATATGCACCCAAATTTATAATCTAGGTTGGACTTTAAAACAGAAAAATCAGCAGATGGCAGACACCAGTGGAATTCTGTTGGTATTTGTGATACTGTAGTGGATCACTAGTTTGAAATAAGTACGAAGGCAAACCGATAAAATTGATCTAGGTGGGTAGACAATGATACTAGCAATTATGTTGGTTTTACTGGAAAGAAGGCAATTTCTGTTTGCAGCCTCTGAGTGCTGATAACCTTGACTCAGAAGAAGCTGTATAGTTGTAAACCAACAATTGCTTCTTTGGGCATTTTGTGGGTAGTTCCCATGTATTGTTCTGCAGTTTCACTCTTTGTTGCTGCATTCACTCCCCACTTCCATAATGTACATAACCCATGAGAACACCTGCCAAGGAGCTCTCTGAAGAACTGAGGTAGAATACCAATGTTACATTGTGGGAGAACATCTATCCCCCTGTCTCCTGAAAAACAGTGAAGGCAATGTAACCAAAGATGAAATCACGTTAGAGTGGATCTCAAAATAGGTATGTCCCTATAAATGAAAGGAAGGAGGTTCTGTGATTTTTTAAGGAAATTGCTGGAAAGAAGCTTTTTTTCTACTTATTTTGGGGTTTTTTCTCTTTTTTTTTAATGTTTACATTTTAATTTTAAATGAAATGTGCAATTTTTATTTTAAGGCTCTCAACCAGAATGCTGAACTAAGGAGTCGCTTGAACAGAATACATTCAGAATCTGTTATTTGTGATCAGGTTGTCAGTGTAAATATTATCCCTAGTCCTGATGAGGTAAGACTTTGGCCTTTAATGGATTTAGAGTACAAACAAACCTTGCTAATTCTCACTAAATAGTTGAAACACACCTAGAAATTTATTGAATTTTTCAGATTGGCAAATATTCAATCATAGAAAAAGTCAGGTTATATTTTCTTACCTACAATAAAACTTCAGTTTTTTGTTTTCCATACATCAGACATGAAAGAACTCAGCTTGGTCTCTTTACTGGAACAGAGAAGGACTCCAGTTTTGGAATATTAATTGTTGGCTGTGGGAATTAGTGAGGTTTTACTACATTTGAATGTATTACACAGTAGCTAACCAATTCTGTACCTTAGTTTCTTGCCAAATCAACAGAACAATTAATTATTTAATGACCTGATTTTACAAGTGTCTAAACGGCCTCACATTTAGAATCTTGAGCGGTACTGTTAAAATCAAAAGGTTCATCCGTGAACCAAGCACTGCACTAATATTTTTTTCAACATTTAGTTTTCCTTGTTTTGCTTTCCTTAGTCAACAGATTAACAAACGTTTGTATTGATACCAGTGAGCTTCCCTCGTGACTAATCTGAATTTGTGGACCATAATGTATTACAATTAGTATGGTCACTTTGGCAACCATTCTGCTTGCATTTTACAAAATTGTTTTTGATTTGTCATTTCCACTATTTTTTTCTATGCATATGCCATTTTAATTAACATAGTCTTGTCTCCTATTTATTTCTGACAAGCAAAAAAGGTAAAATTGTTTTTGTTTATTTGCTTTCTGAAAATGTCTAAACAATTTTTCCAAGAATCCAACATGTTGACATGTTGGAGGCTAGCAACAGAACATAGAAGTGAACTGGTGCTACAGCACAGCAATCTACAGTGGAGTTCTGGGCATGACCTTCTCTTCTGTTCTGTATTTTTTGTTGGTTAGCTGTTCCTTTTTCATTTGTTCATCATTGTCTTGGTAGAATTAAGCCTGACTGAATAAATTTTTTTAAAGTTTCTGTATCTCTCATTCACTTATCTTACTTGTTTTGTATGTATCTCTATAATCTTGCAGCACATAGATAATGCCTGTGTGAGGGTCTTTTTCAGGAGGGAACATGTGTATTTTTCCAAGATCCCCTAGTTTATGTGAAACCTCAACATTTTGGCCACTTCCTGTAATGATTATGGTAAAATGAGCCCCTGTTTTCATTATAAACAAGCATCAAGCATCACAATCCATGTACAGTCTTATCAGACCTAGTGAAAAAAAAAATGGGGTTTGACCTCTTGGCTTGTTTATGCTTTTTTGGGATGTTTTGTTAGTGCTTTTTGAGGTAACTGTATAGAATGATTCTACAGAATTAAGATGTCAAGAATACCATATGCAGGAGTTCTGGAATAAGATTATAACAGGGATTGTGTTGCAAGATGAAGAGTTAACCATGTTTAAAAAGGCTTCAGTAGTTTCAGCTGTATTATCTCCCAGGAACTGCTGTATGAATTAAGGGATTAAGTCCAAGATCTATTTCTCTCCACAGCAACAGATTCTGTGGTAAAATGGTACAGGGACAGCATCTTAATTTTTTCTTAATGTGATAGCCTGCAGGGTAACACTGATCTGGTGTTCCACCCATCACTAGCAAGAAGAGGAGGGTCTATTTCACTGTTTTAGCCTGCTGCACTACTGACATCGACATAGCACAGTTTTGGATCCTTGACTTTGCTGTTACATTTCTTTATAATAAACCATAGAGAGTTCATTTCTTTTAGTAGTATTGGGTCAGTGTTAATGGCATAATGCAAATGAGATTTGGAGCATAAACATAGAATGAAAGCCCATAAAAATACATATTATAGCTAGCCTCCTAAATATTCAAGCATTTCAAATATTATTACTAAACTAGTCCACAAGGTCATTTATTTGGAAAGTAACTTATAACTCCCAGACCTGATAAATCTTTATAATTAAATTTTAGTTGTATCAAAACTAGCTCCCAGTGATGTAATTTGTTATTACCAGAGGTGATTTAAACTGAAATTCATGGTTGAACATGTCTGAAACAATGCAGCTATTGTCCACAAAATCAATCCTCTTCATAGAGAACTAGATCTGCAATTTCATGGTGCTAAAACTTGGCAATAGATGCTGGGCAGGCCTCAAATGAAGACTTGTATCTCACTGTTCAAAATACACTTTATTTTGTCATCCTCAGTGTCATCTATTAGGTACACACAAAGGCCTACTAAAATGCTGTCTTTACGCTCTGTGCTTATATTTATCATAGAAATCTTATTCAGGTGATTTACCCCTTCTACACGTATTTCTTTAATATTAGAAATAATACTTTTACTTTTCTGTGCTTTATTTACAGACGGGTGAACAAATTCATGTCAGTTTGCCACTCTCTCAGCAAGTTTCTAATGAAAGCAGGCTCTCTATGTCTGAATCTGTTTCAGAGTTCTTTGATGCACAGGAAGTGCTTCTGTCTGCCAGCTCGTCAGAAAACGAGGTAGGCTGTGGCAGCATGTGGCAGCTCTGCTGCTCGCCAGAGTTAGGTATTGCTGACACTAGTGAATTTTTTTTATTTTTTAGTAATGCGACTTAGAATAAAAAGATATCAAAATTGCTAAAGTGTAGATAAACAAACCTGGGATCACATAAAGAGGCGCAGGAGTTCCCTGAAGTGTAAAACTGAGTTAAAAGTTAGTTGTGTCATTAACTTACATTCAATACATGTCCTTTCCAGGCTATTGCAGTTCCACCGAAGGATGACCTAGACAGTTACAGCTGAATATGCAGTCAATTAAATTTAGATTTTCAAATATTCTTTAAAAAATCTTCTACTACATATGAATATAACATTTTTCTCTGTAATAAGATAAATAGACAAAAAAGTAATATTTCTAGAAAAAACAGTTGTGTAAAACAAATTTTAAAACCATTCTTAATGCTGATGAGATTCTTGCTTTGCAAAATGCTAGACTGATGGTTAATAATTTGTTTGCTGAAATGTAAATCATGTTTCATTGTTTGGTTCTTTACCAACAGCACAAATCTATCTCTTCTCACCTCCCATCCCTAGTGCTTTATGTTATCAATTTTTTTTCATCCCTCATCTTACTTAAATCACCTTTTGCAGAGCTCATGTCTGTATTTGGACTATAAGGAATTCAGAAACATGAGCACAACATAGCACTTTGTTTTGACAACATTGGTACTATGGACAGATTGAAATATTCAGTTTATTTAGCTAATGGTTCTAATTGGATAGAGATTTTTTTTTTTAATATTTGTGTTTCGGTTAACTATTTCTGTCTGTTTTGTCAGTATATTTTATATGTATTTGAGTTAATGGATATTTTATTTATGTTTTAGGCTTCTGATGATGAATCTTATATCAGTGATGTGAGTGACAATATATCTGAGGACAACACCAGTGTTGCAGACAACATTTCTCGGCAAAGTATACTGTGTTTCAAACTTTGGGAAATTATGTTGGTTATGTTCATGTACCAGAATTACTGCATGTCAATCCAAGACCAACTCAGCCGAAAACAATGAAGTTGGGCTTGCTTGTTCTGCCAGTGATTTGGTTGAATGGAGAACTCTGTTTTTCTTAGTCTGGTGCTTTCTTATGACAATATTTTTCTTCCCTTCCCAGTTCTTAATGGTGAGCTGACAGGAGGCGCGTTCAGAAATGGACGGAGGACTTGTCTCCCAGCTCCCAGCCCTGACACCAGTAACATCAATCTGTGGAATATTTTGAGAAATAACATTGGCAAAGATCTTTCCAAAGTATCAATGCCAGTTGAGCTAAATGAACCTCTGAATACCTTGCAACATCTTTGTGAGGAGTTGGAATACAGTGAACTCTTAGACAAGGCTGCTGAAACAGATGATCCTTATGAACGCATGGTAATGCATTTAGTGTAGCACTTCTTCTGTCTGTGTTAAAAAGGGAGCTGTTGAGTGGGGTCTGTGTAGGGTCTTCTCTTCCCCCTCCTGGTCTCAGACAACAGACCTCCCTGCTTGGTCAGAAAAGTATGAACAGTTACAGGTCATAGGTTTGATCTGAACAAGGCTGTGGGACTTTTCTTGACCTCAAACCAAGTCCTGCAGTTGTAACTCATTTATTTAAGATTGATCTCATGCTCTATGACTGTAGATGTAGGCATTGAAAGTTTCTAGCTCTGCAGCATCCTTTTCTGGCTTTTAATGTTCAAATCCAGCTGTCTTCAAGAGTTAATCAAGTCTGTGGCTGCCTTATGATCAATATAGGTGTGAATAATATGTCCTCCCAGGCAATTTCTAAGAGAGGAGTTTCAAAACACCAGAACAAAGTTTGTCTGGGCAGCCTGACTTCAGCTCCCCTGTAAGTCTGTTTTGTTTTTTTTACTGACAGCCAGCAGCCTGTGCTCGGCTCTCAGGGTGCTTTGATCTGTCATGTCTCCCTTTTCCTCAGAAGACGCAGGGAAGGGATGGAAGGGAAGGTTGGCAGCGTTGTTGCTGAACATATTTACTGTTCCCTGGTAGGGGTTGGCAGCACTGTGGATAACTGGGAGAAGAGAGGTTGCCTTTGCCTTTACACAATCTCACACTCAAGTCCCTGAACTGCTGTGTTCACAAGGCCTGCAGGAGAGTGAGGCATCCTAAACACTGAAGAAGTTGAACCTATCTTGAGAAAGCGAGTTGAATTATTCACCATCACATTCTGTTTTCATACAAGACTCAGGAGGTGATCATAGTGAGTCCCTTCCAACTCAGAGCATTGTGTGATTCTGTCCCTCACAAAAGGAGGGAGATTCTGTAAGGAGCGGGCAGGTTTGCAAGGAGTAAAACAGACTGCTGCCTTTGTTGAAAATTTGAAAGGTCATTATTGAAGTAGGGAGAATTCAGGAATGAAAAGCCATGGTGCAATTGAAAGCTTCCTTGGAAATGTGGATTCAACCCCCTTCTCTGCTACAGATGTCTACTGCAGTACTTGGGAGTACAAGCCAAACCTTTTAACTGCACCTCTAAAAATGCAAACTGCACCTGAGCTGAGGCAGATGGGACTACTTGGAAAAAAACTGAATACCCAAAGCTTGTGGCAGGAATGCTGTGAATATGTTACTGCTTGTTCACTGCTTGTGAATATGTTACTGTTCTCTGAAAGATCAGGACTTTGTTATCTTCAATAAGCATCCAAAAATAGTGGGAACCTTTCTTTTTTCACATTGCTCTCTGTATCACAGGGTTAGTAAACGCCTTCATTTCTCTGCAGTGTCTTGTAGTTAAATTGAAAAGGCAGTTGAAATTAATCTGAAAACAGTTTTAGAAGAATTAAGGTTTTTACTGTTGAAGAAAAGCCTGTAAAAAGTGTTAATTTTGTCAAGGCTGCATTTCTGAATAATAAAAAATGAATAGAGAATGGAGCACCCATTACACAGTGGGAAGAAAACTAAGCACATAAAACCTCACAGGAGGGCTGTGTCCTTGTCCTCACTAGCAGAGGAGAACCTGGTTAAGATTTGTCCTACTGGTAGCGTATTTTCAATAGCTGACTAATTTTTATCCCTCTGTTGTTTCTCTGAAATTTTGTTTGGACTTCTGACTGGCTGATGTGATTTCTTTTTAAACTCTGCAAATGTGACCTGTAAACTAAATAACCATGGCATGCCACTTCACAGCCTGTCAGGGCTGGCTGAGAGATCATTAAATTGGGGTTGTACATATAGACAAAAGGGCTGGCTGTTAAGGCTGCATATGTATGGAAGATTTGGAGATAACTCTGGACTAAGGACATCCTAAGTGGGAACTGTTTATGTTTGGCACTAAATAAAATAGTTCCCATAGGAAAATGGTATGTGATCATGTAATTAGAAGTCATTACATAATATTTATTCATGGGAAGAAGGACTAGAGCTGGGTCTGTTTTAGGTCTGTTTAATGATAAGCCTGGTCAAAGGCAGAAAAACTGTGTCATGTGCAGGTTGTCACTTTAAGGGACTGTTGAAAGACTGAATGAGGCCATGAAGAAAAAGAAATCCTAACAGAAGAAATAAAGTTTATACTGGTTCTGGCTGGGATGCATGGTTTCACTCTCAGGCATGCTTCATTAATCCAGTTGTCCCTGAGCAAAATGAGTTATGTGGTACCACACAGTGATGGCACATGCACAAGAATGCCTGCTATTCTCATGTTCTGGTCTGTGTTTTTACAGGTTCTCATAGCTGCCTTTGCAGCATCAGGCTATGCCTCTACGTACTTTAGAGCAGGAAGCAAGCCATTTAACCCAGTGCTTGGTGAAACTTATGAATGTATTAGAGAAGACAAAGGATTTCGATTTTTCTCAGAGCAGGTAAACCTTGTTTCTAGATAGACACTCCTGTTTAGATGTCTACTTTTTGTTCTTCATTTTATAGAATGATCCCATTTTTTCTTTCTACTTAGAATGGTTTGCTTTCTTAGAAGTAAATAAATATTCTTAATGTGAGTGAACTTGATTAAAGGCTAGAAGGAATACATCTTTATAATAATCACTAGTAACTGTTTTAAGTAGTCACTTAAGTTATATCTGTTTTCATAGCAACATGAGCTATTTAGTATTTTCATATTGCAATAAAAATTGTGCTGTCTTAGGAATGAAAATTAAATGTTTTTGACTCAACCAAACTGTGTTTCAGGTTAGCCACCATCCTCCTATTTCGGCCTGTCACTGTGAATCGAAAAACTTTGTGTTTTGGCAAGGTACACTTTTTACTTCAAAAGCATAACTCCTTTTTTATTGTCAAGCAAAACCTTTGTAAAAGCTGAGCTTTGCATTTGGAACTTACTCAGAATGTCTATACTTATTATTTTGAAGTGACGTATTATAAACAGATGATCTGTTTTACTCCTAATTCTCATTAACAGTGAGCAAACATTCTACAACTTCCTCTGTCACTTGCAGCCTATTTATACTCTCCTATTTAAAAGGTTTTTAGCAATAAAATTATTATTTCTTACAAACACAAGCAGCTCTTTTTACAGTTGAAAAAATTACTCTTTCTTTCCTTGTACCTACTGGTGTATGCCTTTAATTTGTATTGAATGTTTGCACAAGACATTTGATAATCATGCAGCACAGACACAATTCTTAATTAAACTTACATCTAATTTTTATGACCTAACATAATTTTCTAGTATTTTTTTTCTTTAGTATTTTCATCTACTGCCCTGTAGAATTGGGTAGTCTAGTACAGATGATCAGGTGCCACACAGATCAGTGCAAGGGGGAGACCTTGGTCATTTCAATTTTTTAAGTATTTCACTATTATATTCAGATATCAGGTGGAAAAACAAATTCTGGGGGAAATCAATGGAAATTCTGCCTGTTGGAACCTTGAATGTGACTCTTCCAAAGTAAGCTATTCTCCTCTTGTTTTCAACCTTGGGTGCACTTCAGTCTGTGCTGCCTTGTGAATGGGTTGGGGTGAGCAGACATCACGTGGATTGTCCTGGTGAGAGTTAGTGCCCAGATCTAATCTCTCCTTAGTATTCAGGTGGGGCTGCTCGAATTTTTTTGAACCTGAAGATCCATTTTTTTGTTTTGGAAGAAAAATGTGATGGAGAGAGGGGGATAGAAATGTTTTAGGAGGGTGAACTCATGTTTTATATGTACAGCAGTGATGAACTGTTCAGAACAAGGCTGCAATGCAGGACTGTCAGCAGCTGATGATGTCCTAAGGCTCTCAGTCCTAAAGCTGCTGAGTGTTCCCTCAGAACAACCAGACCATGAAAGGTTTTTTTTCAAAGTGTGGATAAACCAAAGTATATTCTTAATTCTTTGTATGAAGATGGTTTGGCAGAGTAATGAGAAGGATTATCTTCACCACCAGTGAGAGTAGCTGCAGGTTGTAAATCCTAAGAATATGCAAGGAGTGGGTACTTTAAATATGTCTTCTGGTTTTGTAGTGGCGTTCTTGCTCCTGTACATTGCAGCCAGCCTTTCTTTCTGCTTCTACCAGTACAGCATCACTTCACCACCTTATCCATCTCTTAACATTGAAGTAAATGCACTCTGGAGCAGCTTTGTCTTCTGTCTGCATGCCTTTCCCTAAACTGTGAAGGAGAATGTACTTTGCATAATATAATTCTCTGGTTTTATTCTCTTGTCTGATGTTAGAGATTCAGTTTGGATAGTTGTTACAAAGGCAAAGGGATGATGTGCTAGTGTGCTCCTGGCTTCCTTCTTCCTTTCCTTGATCTCCTTCTCATATTTATTTTGTTATATATGCGATTTAATTACATTTTCTGCTTATAGTCTTAATTCAGCCTCATGTTGATCTTTGGGTCACTGTCCTGCCCCTATAGGAATTGTGGCCAAAGCACTTGTTGTTCTGAGGACAGTGAATAGGCCATGCAGGGCTTCAGTGTGTTTCTGTTGTTCTGTGCCCTGGAGCCTAGGTGGGCTTCTCTAAGGAGGATTAGTGATGTAACCAGATACAGGACTTTGTCATCTGTGCAGCTGGTTTTGGGCAATATAATTTGTTTTTACAATAAAGGAGCAATACTTTTTTGTCAATAATGATCATGATGAACAGATGTTGCCAACTACTTCTTAATCTGTTCTTAGGTATGGAGACTACTATGTCTGGAACAAAGTCACTACTTGCATACATAATATTCTTAGTGGAAGGAGATGGATAGAGCACTACGGAGAGATAACTATCAGAAACACAAAAAGCAGTGTTTGTATTTGTAAACTCACTTTTGTCAAGGTAACATATGGACGTTAATATATATCTTATATTCATATAACTGTGTAATTTAAGGGTACATCAAGCTGTTTCTTCCCTATTCCTGAAGTCCATATTCCACATTTTATCTTTTATTCCTTTTACCACTATTCTTGAAATGTAAATTGTCAAAGAGAATGCTATGTCAATTAGTATGATTCTATTCCACTGAACATTTGAGATCAGTGTGTTCCACTGCTGTATAGCTGTGTGCTGTTGCTGGCTTTTGATTAAAAGTGAAATGTCTTTTTTTTTTTTTATATGAACACAATGAAAACACAAAGTCACTGTACACTACCATGACATTTTGCTTCTCCTTCTACTAGAATTTCTTGGTCAATATTTTATCTCTTTACATGTATGTATTGCTGCTTTGGTTAATATCCAGGCAAGGACCATATATAAAAATAAAAGTTTGTATAGCTATGTTACTATCAAGTATTTTCCCTAAAAATAAATTTGTCTTCACATTGCAACAAAAGACATCGATACCATTTTAGTGTTAGCAATGTGGTATTAACATAAATCTGAAATTTGTGTTTTGTTGGATAATCTGAGAATGGGCAACTGGCTCTTGGATGAAGGTGTAAGAGCTAAATATGTCTAAGAAAAGCAAAACAGAGAAGAGAAACATAAAGAAACAACTCGTAATACTGGCTGAATGTCTTCCCTGCTGCATAGAGTAGTGTTCAGCACCCATGAAAAGATTCGTATACAAGTACAGGTATATTCAATACCTCCTCATGTAGGAAGAGGAGTGTTAGCTGGCTCTGACAGGCAAAGGGTCATTTTTGCTGAATTGTGTGGGATTTGGGTTAATGAATGGCAATGTAGTTCCCAGATGTGCAGTTAATTTAAATGCTTTTATGTTAAAACCACATTGCAAATTATGCAGTATTTCTCCTATACTAAATCAGTTAGTGTAAGGACCATATGATTTTCGAATTTTGGTATTCTTAGCTCCAGGTGAGCTGCTCCAACACAGAATTTGGACAGTTGGCACCACGTGCCAAGATACATTAATTATGTGTATTAATACAATGGGTTGTTGGAGAAGCAGTGTGAGCTAGTAATTCTTGGTTAAACTTGCAGGTCAACTACTGGAATTCAAATGTAAATGAGGTCCAGGGTGTTGTGATAGATCAAGAAGGGAAGGTGGTTCACCGTCTTTTTGGAAAGTGGCATGAAGGTCTCTATTGTGGGGTTGCACCTTCAGCCAAATGCATATGGAGGCCAGGTAAGAAGCTTGTAAAAAATTCTGGAAGGTGTGAAGCTGTTTTAGCCTATATTTTAAATACACAAAATAATACTAGAGAAATTACAATCCCTGTCTAGACAAACAACAATTTGCATGGGTTTATAATAATGGTAAATGGAAATGTTCTTACAGGGCATAATCTTGTACATCTCAGTCTGACTCCTGGTCAGATGTGCTAGGACCTTGGGGTCAACACAACAATAAAGTTAAGTAAAAAACTGGGCATCTGAGCTGGCCTGTCTGCATTCTGATAGAGAGCAGGGTAACTTTTTTGGATTCACCAGATGGGAGTTTATTGAGTTTGTTGTGCTAATGCTTTATTAGCCTAAAGGATTGGTCTTCAGAGATGGTGAACACCTGGGACTTTCAGGATCTGATTTCAAATTCCTGCTTGCTTAAAGGCCTGAGGTTGAATTAGTCACCCTTTGCACCTGTATCTTTCATACATGCATTATCCAGGAATTATTGTTCTTAGAATTTTAAATCCTACTTTGTATTTTTGGTATTTTGAACCCTACTTTGCACCCGGTTCTCTTCCATGTCTGTTCTGACTCCTTGTAGTGTCAAATCAGTCTGTGAGTGTGTGCTAAGTTCCAAAATGAACTCTAAACATCAGTTAAGGCTAGATTTTAGACAGACGTTTAATAGACCCACTTTCTGGGGAACAGGAAACTGTTTTTAATTTGAAAAGCTTGAAATAATTAGTTTTTATTTAAAATGGGAGGAAGATCATAAAAGCTTTGAGTCTATTAACATGTAATTACAATCTCTGCAGGATAAGCAGTTGATAATATTTATTGAATTTTGTTTCATTTAGAGAATAGCTTTTGGTGCTTTTTAACTGGAAGAGTAAAATATATTATTTTTATGTTAAAAGTTTATAAATGAAGGAATCTCTTGCAAGTTTACAGTCATAGCTTAAAAGCTTTTTCTTTGTCTTATGTGTTCAGGCTCCATGCCAACCAATTATGAGCGTTATTATGGCTTCACAAGGTTTGCTATTGAGCTCAATGAATTAGATCCCTTACTGAAAGATCTTCTTCCTGCAACAGATGCACGATTCAGGCCGGATCAAAGGCAAGAATGCTTATTTATACGTTTAATATTTGGTGGGCTCAAGGCTGGGTTTGGCTGAGTCTTGAATTTTGTCTGTATCTTCAATGCAGTCTGAATTAAGCTGTGGAGGATTCTGCTAGTAGAGAAGGTAGTCAGTATTGTACTCAAATTTCTGCTTAACCCAGCTGAGGGAAATTAGAAGGTTTCTTGTTGATGCCATAGAGATATAGTGCAACTTTGGGGCAGATTCCTCATGACAAACTGGAAAACAGGCTCTGAAATGCTGTACACTTTTGCTATGGGTGGAAGCAAAATGAATTCCTTCCAAATTCTCAGTTCACAGCCCTTCAGTGTTTGTGATATGCTGAAGTTGCTGAACAAAGCGTGTGCCTTAGGCTGTAGGTCAGGTACACGTAGCTGGGGAGTCACGTCTCAGGCTGGATCTGAAAGTGCAGCGCTGACAACACACTTGGCTTCTGCTTGCCTTTTATGATGATTGGTGCTGGAAAATCCCTTGGTTTAGACACTGTGTGATTGCTATACAGCCTGCTGTTATTCCCTACAGGCTTCTGGAGGAAGGAAATATAGAAGCAGCAGCATCTGAGAAACAAAGAATAGAGGAACTCCAGAGAGCTCGGAGGCGGTACATGGAAGAAAACGGCATTGAATATGTACCCAAGTTTTTTAAGTGAGTCTTTTCATTTGAGTAGTAAGTCTCTGTTTTCCATCGTGTTGGTAGATGAAATACTACAAGAATTACCACCAACACAGACTGATAATCATGAAAGCGTGGAAAGTTGCATTTCCAAGTAAGGTAGTAAGATATCTGATACCTGCTTCTCTGAAGCAATTTTTATGCAGTTAAGCTTCATAATTGAACAATCATTTTCTCATAATGGGCCTCAGCTATACAAACCTTCCTGCTGAAGTAGAATTAGAAGTATAATACTAGGATCTAAGATTTAACTAGGGGCATTTTAAAGTCATTGCATAGACAAGTAATACCATGTGACCTGAACAGAAACATCATACATATATATAACATGTATATATAAATGTATATGTATAGATTTAAAATGAATGTATTTTTGAATGAAGGTGTTTCTTTACTGGCTGTTTTTTTAATTAAGAATTCTTCTGAAACAAGGAATAGTCATGCCAAGTAGCCTCATGTCTAACATGGGGAATCAAAAGTGAAAATACTGAATGTGTGTGATACAACTGTAGCGTAATACAAACAAAATGCAGAGACAAAAAAAAACCCAAAAAAACAAATGGCTAAAAGCTTACATTCTGTAAGCTGTATCTACTGGATTATCCTCTTCACATAATAAAAATCTGTAGTGAACAAAGGGGTTTTATGTGGCTCTAAGACCTGCTTTTACAGATCAAACAGCAGATTTTCAGTCTCGGCTGTCTTCCCTGTCTTCTGCTTTTGATATAGTTAGAGGTTGATTTTTGTTTTTAAATTCCTGTCTGTTCCTGTGTCCTTTAGATATATGAAATTCGATTAATACTGCATCAGAACAGAGAAGTGTGGAAATTGATTTTATATAGCATAAGAGCAATATCTAAGGTAAAAACTTTCTTCATCTCTTTATCTCTCTTTTTTTTCCCCCCCTTTCTACAGAAAAGTTATTGACGCTAATCAGAGAGAAGCCTGGGTTACCAATGAAACCTACTGGGAACTGCGAAAGGATCCTGGCTTTAGTAAAGTAGACATTCCTGTACTCTGGTAAACTGAGAATGTAGACCTAGTAAACATATCACTCTGAAGAAAAAAAATAACTATGCACAATATGTTTCTTATAGCTAAGCGTGGTTTGTGGGTCTACAGAAAAACCATATCATATGCATTTATATTCATCTTTATAATGGACTTTTGGAAGTGCATTAGACCAGGCCCCTGACCACTTCTGGATCTTTCTAATTTTGCAGCAGCCATCAAAACAAAAAAAAAAAGAAAAAAAAAAGAAAAAAAGGAAACAAACCTTTTAAAGTTTCATATGCTGAAAATTCAGAAATAAAGAAGCAGATGAGATATCCAAAGTCACTCGGAAGAGATGGTAAGCGCAAAACTGCAACCGGTGCTTTAAACAGACATTAAGAGTAATACAATTTAAATTAAAAAAAAAAAAAAAGAAAAAGAGAAAAATTTCCATTTTGTTTCAACTATTTTTGTTAAAAACTCTTGCGTCACAACACTGTCATTTCTGGCTTCAGGTTAGTCCTTTGGTGTGATGTGCTTGGACTAGCCTTTGTCAAAAAGATATGCTTTTCTGGAAGCTGTTCCCATTCATATGCCATTGTTCATGCCTTAACAAAATATGAAGATGTACATTAAGTAATTTTAAAATATCTGTGCTTAGGCTTGTGTGAAGGGCAGATTTTTAAAGCTCTAGAATTTTATCACAATATAAATACCGGAAGACCTGCATTATTTGAAATCAAAAGACAACCAACCATCTAGCTGTATTTCAGAGGTATGAGACCTACTGTACATGCTTTAGCTTTGGGATGCTGACTGTATAATCAGACTGAAAAGAAACTGCTAGCTGGTTGAATTTCAATTTTGGTAAATGCATATGAGTCGCTAGTCAGAAAGTTCATATTCTAAATGACTGATGCTGAGATGCAGTCATTACATTTAGTACTGGCTGGACATAGACCTCTCAGTGAATCTCATTTTCCCCTAACTGTTTATACAATTAAAACTCCCTGAAGCTTTGCAACTGTGTTAAAAGCACAGAAAGATTTCATGTGAAGGTCTCTGGCTTCTCTCCAGAAGCTGGATAGTAGTGTAAATGCAACTGTTTTCTGCCACACACTGTTTATTTTCCTGGCTCTGTTTTTCCCCATCCACTTTTCTTATCTAAAATTATGTTTGAGAGTATGGCAGAGGCTCCCATGTGTTATAGCTAACAACTTCTGCTTGTGTTGCCAAAACAGCTTTTGTGCAAAATATACTTTACATTCTTTCATAAAGCGGTTCTATATCTTTTGATTAAAAACAGTCTCTTATGTGTTGCTAAGCCTCAGTTAATATACGTGGGAGAAGACTTGGCACTTTCTATTTGAAAATCTTTGAAACATTAAACAGTAGGAGGGCAGTTCTTAATAAAAGAAAAAAACAGTAATTTATTAGCTAAAAGGTACATTCCATATGGTATGATCCAGTCTTCCATTTGTGCATGTTTCACATCCCACCTCTGGTGATAGGTTAGATTTCATGCACAGACTCTGTCTTCCTTTCTGCCCATACATGACATACAATTTTTCTGTTTAAGATTGATTCAGTCCTGACACCAAAAATAAAATTACTAGATAGGTATGTGATCTGCCAGCGGAGCTGCTTGAACAGTTGTCAGTGCATCACCACACATCCCCAGCTCTCAGCCTGCTTCTTCCTTGTTCCAGGTCAGGTCCCTATACAACTGAGATTACTTTGGTTATTTAATGTTAATTTAGACCTCCCTGTTGATTGTATAGCAAAGTAACTAGCAGGGCAACTAGCTGCTAATCAGTTCCAATTTCTTCACACACTTCTGTTATCAGAAAGAACTATGAAAACCTACAGAAAATATTAAGCAGACTTTTTATGAATTGAGAATGTGCATGAATTTTTAATAAAAATTTGGTATAAAAATCCCTGTGTAGATTAATGGGATTTCTTCCAAAGAAAATTTTAAGTTATTCACATAATATTATCTTTCTCTTTCCTAGCTGAACCTAGTCTGATTTATTCTTATTTTAGTTCTGCAGTTGTTATTATAAGAAAATAAAAATATATCAAAGTTGGTTTTTAAAATAATATTTTCTTAAGGTCATCCTGCTTGCTTTAACAATATTACACTAGGAATCAAACTGGCACATTGTGTGTAAAATAGCAATTAATTACTCTGTGTAGCTTTCTTTAAAGCCAACTCTATTAAACATTTGCCCGAATTTTGCTCCAGTCTTTGTGTGCAGTTCACCGTGATATGAGGAAGAATTATTTGTGTATGACTGCAAGCACATTTAAGGGACAGATCTGCATGTCCTCAAATCTTTAATTTAAATACAGAAAGAAGGTCAGAAAGAAGTTTTACAGCATTCTGGCAGTGCTCTGTGAATGCCATTATTTGCAATGCAGACTGAAACTTGGTGGACATTAAAAATGCTATCACTGAATTGGTTTTTACAATTGTTCATTTGACACTCACTGAAAGAAAAATAATGCAAATATTTCTAAAATCTAGAAAATCTATGATATGCTTAATCTTTCTATTGAAGGCACTTTATAAGCCAAGAGGTTGTTAAATTAGTTACTTAGTAAGTAGAAAGGACACGAAATGATGCAACACAAGATATTTGCAGTCTATATCTATATATTTGCAGTTTCTCCTAGGGCAGAGTTCTCTGTATTCTGTGTAAAATCTGTTATTGCATTTTTCCTGTAACATTGGCAGACATCCTGGAATATTTTGTGCTGTTTCTAAAGTGGATAGGTATGAGGGTTTGTATCCAAATTATAATTTTTAGTCAACTTGTGACATTTCACAGCATTGAGTGAGAGGGGATGGTGAGTTCTCCCCATCCCCTGCCTGTGTCGTGCAGAATTGAGTATCCCATGCTGCAAAGAGAGTGCACCACTGGCTGTTCTGCAGCCTGGCACCTTTTGTAAATGCCAGCTGGTTTTTGGCAGGGCTGCTGCTCAGACATCACTTCCAGCATGTAGGATGTTTCCTCTCCAGGAGCAGACCTTTTCACTTCTGTTGAACCTCGTGAGGTATTTCCTGGCCCAGTCCTCAAGTTGAGCAGTGTCCTTCTAGTTGCAGCTTTGCCATCTGGCATGCCATCTCATCCCCCTGATTTGATGTCAGCCGTGAACTAATTATCATGTAGTCTTATGTCCTTGTCCAGGTCACTGGTGAGATGTTGATTGACGTGGCCACAGAACTGAACCCTGCAGGGTTGTACTCATTGCTGGCTGCCAGCAGGGCATAAACTGTTGACCACTGGCTGCCCTTCAAGCCTGGGATTCAAACAGTTTTCAGCCTAACTCATTCATCCAGGCAATATTTCCTTTTGGAAGGCATGAAAAATACTATCCAACTCAGTAGATTTAATTGCTGTACATTTGGTAAGTGTTGAAAATTAGTGTAAATCATTTGACACATAAAATTTTTTATGCAATTTAAGAAGTTCTTTCGCTTCAAGGACATATGCTTTTCTCCTGTGTTTTCTCAAAACACTTATTTCTGTATAAAAATACACAATATTTATGCTTTAGTTTCACAATAATGAGCTGTACTTTCTATTAATATTTTAAAAGTGTACTTTAATTTCTTCTTTGTTCTGGTACTTTGGATATGATAGGGTAATAGTAGCTATTTTCATCAAATGCAATGTCTTACAAATATTTAAATAGCTTCATTCTTATTTTAGATTAGTATTATCAAGATGGCAAAGTTTTGGCATATTAGAAATTTTTATCTCACAGGAAAAGATGATTTGAGTTGATTTTCATGAAGAATCAGTGGGATTAAAAAGTCATCTAGGCACCCATTCTAATTTTATACAGGTGTGAGTTGCATGAAATAAACTTTTTTGTATTTGGCTTTAAAAGTGCAGTTTCCACTATAATAGTCTTTTCATCATACAAATAATGTTACCTTTTTTTTTAATCCTTCTGAACTTCTGACTCTGAGTGAGCCTGTATGGCACCTGTGGGTTTTTATTTGAGCAGCAGCACATGCGAGGCATATGTCAAGTACTGCAGTATGTAAACATGGCACAGTGTTGAAAGATATTATCCTTAATTCCCTCCTGAGCACTGTCAGTGCTGTATGGAAACAAACTACACCAACCTTAAGGCACACCAGGAGCTAGCGCTGGTCCTGCCCCCACGGGCACCTCTGAGCCCCTTGCACCTGGGCCATGTCCTCTGTTCCCCATAGAGGAAATGGGATTTTCTCACCTCTCACCAGTGGAGCCCAGCACAATTGCAGTCTTACACTGAGCTTCTCCTTGAAAAATCAGAATTTTTAGAAACGCCCTGGAGGGGAGGAGAGGTTCACTTGAAATTTGCACAATAACCAAGAGGGCTGAATATATCTGCTCTCTGTTTTGTAAAACTTGCTCTCACTGGTAAAGGCCTATTAGCATAGGGAAAGTTTGTGTGTTCTCCTTGCTTTAGACATTTTCTGGTGCAACAATAAACAATTTTACATGTGTTGTAATCTGAGGAATGAGCATTTTTAGATGTCATTAGTAATAATGGAGCTGCATAATTAAAGCAAAGGAGAGGTTGCAGATTGAATCCATCTGAAAGTGTATTTGTTTTCATATGCTAAAATGTTACGAGGTGTTAAGCTAGAGAGTTTTGCCCACCTAGGGGAATAAGATTAATATTGACAAAAGTGTATCAGAAACACTGGAATGGCCTCACTGGTAACCTTGTGTTATACACAGACCCATGAGAAAGCTCAGGAAATTTGCTATGTCATAACCACTTGGCAGCTACTGGGGCTGAAAAACACGTCCTTGTTTTTTCTTTCTGTCTGTCATTAAGTAACAGTCATCAAAGCTGAGTAAAACTTAAATTTACACTTCAGTGCATATATTGATATTTTCATGGTATATTTAGTATAAAAAGTAGTATAATTTTCTACTTCTCCATTCTGGGTTACTTTTATGGTGATTTGGATACCAATCAGTATTTTCATGAAGAAAGGGATTCCTTTTCCTTTTCCTTTTCCTTTTCCTTTTCCTTTTCCTTTTCCT